>JANEYF010001719.1:0-364219 GCA_029963845.1 Rhamnusium bicolor
TTCAACTCAAATTGACATGAGTAGATAATACTTTGCTTTGGCATCCTAGTAATCACATATTTATTGCAACATCTTTATACACACGAGTTATTAATATTTATTTGTTGTGGGATGCTTGAGCACATGAATAGATTATACTTTGCTGTGACGTTTTGGCGCTTACACATTTAAGTATTGTAACATTTTTATACACAGGAGCTAAATAGACACTTAAAGCAACGCTAAGAACGTAAACGTAGCGAATGAGAAATACGCATGCGTAGTGGCAAATTTTTTGTTCGTTTATACTTACGTCTCACTTAACCTTGTGTAAACGTACGTATAGCAAAGACGTAGTCGTATGAAGCCGAGCGTGTCTTTGGAAACACACGATTAAAGTCGAGCAACTGTCAAATTTATAGTAACTTAATCTCTCTTGGAAGTTGTTAAAATTAAATTGGCTATAATGGGGCTCTATAGACTAAATTTCATCATCATGATGAACATGTAAGACCACTACTTCATCCACATTATCATCACTATCGTCATTTAAAGCTACTAAGATCACAATTTCTTCCATAATATAAGCGCGCCTTTTTATTTTCCAAATAATATTCTAGTAAATATCCGGAAATAGTGACGTTAAGTTAAACGATCATCCTGTGTCTTTAATCATGTTTTAACTAAAATTTTTCAACAAGCAAGGACCGGGGAGGTCTGCCAAAACGATCACACTATCCGTGCTTGCGGACAGAGTTGCAACTAGAGTACGCCCGCCCCTTACGAGGTTGGTCCAGACCTACAGCGATTTGATAGGTGTAATGAGGGATAGTGCCCCTCGACTCCTGTTATCAGAACTCAACACCAAAGATATTGGTGTGGCGGAAGGTGGGTATAGTAGGGACATTATTATAACAAAAACAGTTTATATAACTTATTCATGTTGAGCACTGCTACTGCTAAATTTTCTATCTAATATACTATCACCTTACATCTGTAGTTTTCAAAGGTTTTGACCACTTCACCCCATGATCATGTTTTATTATGGGTTTCCTGAAGTATGCCATCAAGTCTATACATATAACTAACTATAGTAACCTGCCTTCCCTGTCCATATAAAACCTTCCTGTTTCTATTAACATTTAAAACTAGATTAATTTGAAAATTATATACAGTTTAATACTAAACTATTACTGTAAAAGAATATACCCATAAGCTATGTCTAGTTTAAATGACTGAATGAGGGCGCTCATATCTAAAAATATTTTTCTTTGGGTACCTTTAAAGGACTCTAATACTTTAGGGGTGCATTTTAGATAGAAGTAAGTTCGGTTCAATGGACTTATTTTGGTTCGTAAATTATCCAGTTAAATTTCTCTTCATACCTTTTGGAGACACCCTGTATGTTATGCAGATATACATTAGTATTCGTTGTGCTATTTTTCTTAAATATGAGCAGGGGTAAATTAAGCGGCTGACGGACCTGGTGGCACCAGGGGCCCTAAATCTCCAAGGGGCCTCGAGCTCGATAGATTCCTAGTCAGTGGCAACTGATGAAATTTAGGTTGTCATATCTCAGTATTGGAGAATGAAACCCAAACAATACTTTAATGTATAACTATCAAGACTAAATGAAAAAGTTTCGCAGAGAAAAAATTGCGATTGAAATTTGCGAAAAAACTTACAAAAATTGTGCAATTCCCAAGTTACTTTTTAGATAATTTGTAAAATATTTGCTAAACATTTTTTTTCTTGATCAGATGGAAAATATGACGCCATATTTCGAATTTCATCAAAAAATGTTGCCTTTTTATAAAGTTACACTGGTTTGAAATTTTATTTTAGATTCGTTTCTCACTGTGCAAATTTCAAAAAGGTGTTAACTTTATAAAAAAGTAATAATTTTTTACACAATTCTTGCAACTTTTTTTTTCGCAAATTTCAATTTTGGACGAATAGATACTGCAAAAATAATTGATGAATTTACCAAAGAGAAATCAAGATACAAATCCATATAGAAAACCTTTTTTAAGTACTCAGGTAACTTGCAACTCAATTAAAAGTCTGATACTTATATTTTTCCGAAAGAATCATCACTTCCTTATACTATTTTTTTTTATTATTTTGGAGCTTGCGTCTAAGAGACTCGAAATTTTTGCCGCCAGAGGCCTCCAATCGGCTTAATCTATACATGAGGTAGATAATACTTTGCTGATATTTTAATTCTCACAAGATTTTTACATACACACAAGCTAATAACTATTTATTCTGGCATCTTCGGTACACATGACTAGATAATTCTTGGCTGTGACATCTTCGTACTAATGTATTTATTGCAACATCTGTATACACACTATCTAATAATTATATGTTTAGTACTCATGGAGTAGATAATATTTTGCTGGTATCCAACATGTTCACGTATTTATTGCAAAATTTGTTCTGAGAAATTTTATCACACACGAGTAATACTTTGCTACAACAAATAGTTATTAGATTATGTGTAGTAATAAATATTGATTACCAAGATGTCAGCAAAGTATTCTATCTACCGTATGTACTAAAGATGTCAAAACAGATATTCATTATTAAAAATACAACATTTTTATACACACAAGGTAGTAAATATTTGTTGAGGCAACTTTAGTATATATATAAGTATATACTTTGTTGTGACATTCTAGTACTTACATATTTATTGCACCATCTTTATACACACGAACTAATTAATAGACACTTAAAGCACCGCCAAGAAAGTAAACATAGGAAATGACAGCTACGCAGGCGTAGTGTCAACTTTGTCGTATGTTTATACTTACATCTTACATAACCACAATATAGTAAAATTACTGTACTGTGACATAGTTTGCGTGAATGTACGTGTAGCAAAGACGCAGTCGTATAAAGCCGGGCGTGACTTTGAAATTCCCGATTACAGCCGAACAACTGTCAAATTTATAGTAACAACCTCTCTTGGAATTTGTTTAGTCGGTTTATTTAATCCTGGAGTGGGTTGGAACCTTTGATGTGAAGATAACACTGACGTAGTTTTCCACGAAACACCAAAACATATACTGCACTCGACGCGTGTTTCGCCAACCAAGTTGGCATCATCTGGAGATGATTAAAACTGTTTCAATCATCTCCAGATGATGCCAACTTGATTGGCAAAACGTGCGTCGAGTGCAGTATATAGTTTTTGGTGTTTCGTGGAAAACTGCGTCAGTGTTGGTTATATTTAAGTTGTTTAGTTTAGTTTTTATATAGTGATTTTCAAAATATGGAACCGACGCAACTGACTAATACAAGAAGATGCATTTTGTTCAATTTCAAATATATTATCAAAATTAAATTGGTTATAAAGAGTCCCCCTATATCCTAAATTTTCATCATCATGAAGAACATGTAACACCACTGTTTCATTCACATCATCATTATCGTCAGTCAACGAATTATTAAAATTGTTGTAATACTGCAATTTTGGATACGAATTTATTACCTATACAACCAATTATTTAAGAATCTCAATGGCTCAGTGGTTAGGCGTCAGACTACAAATGCGGAAATGTATGTCTTATAAACATGGCTAAGACATACATTGTATATATATATATATATATATATATATATATATATATATATATATATATATATATATATATATATATATATATATATATATATATATATATATATATATATATATATATATATATATATATATATATATATATATATATATATATATATATATATATATATATATATATATATATATATATATATATATATATATATATATATATATATATATATATATATATATATATATATATATATGTATATATATGTATATATATATATATATATATATATATATATATATATATATATATATATATATATATATATATATATATAAATGATGAATAAATGTATTAAAATTGAAAATGGAATGGGTCCCGGTTCAACACGCAGGCAATACGAGTTTTTTAATTTAATACAATGTAATAATGCAATCCGATAGATGGCGTGATCCTATGACCAGAAGCTTTTATGTCCTTATTTGTATACAGTGATTTAATATAGGTAAAAACATTTCATATTTGGGGCTCTAGACGTCCGTGAATGGACATCCACAGGATGTAAAATTTTGTGACAAACGGCTGTCCACTGAATGTCCAGTGTATTACTTTTGATTTCCAGGATATCCGCTGTACGTCCATCAGGTCCATGACGCACATCCAGTGGATTTCCATTGGACGTCTTTGTTCTGTATGGGAAGCTGTCAAGATCGCATTTTCTTCTACAATATACTACACACTTTTTATTTCCTAATATCCGAAAAAAGTGAAGTTTAGTTAAACAACCTTCCTGTGTGTTTACGTTACGTTCCAAACCATGTTTCAACTAAACTTTTTTCAACAAGCCAGGACCGGGGAAGGTCTGCCAAAACAATTACACCGTCCGTGTTTGTAGACGGGGTTGCCGCTGAAGTAGCTGGCCCGCCGCCTTACGACGTTGGTCCACACCTACAGCGATGCCATAGGTGTACCCTTTGACTCCTGCCATTCGAAATCAACGTCAAAGCCAAAGATATTGGTGCAGCGCGAACTCAACTTTTAAACCACGACCGTTATCGTCTGCTGCTACGTTTACATCAAAGCGTTACGTCTACGTTCTTGGCGTTGCTTCAACCCTCTTATATAATACATTTATTATAAAAGCTTTAATACATATGAAAAAACATCGAGGGTCGCACCAGGAGTTTTAGACTCGAAGTTCGCGCGAAATTTTTTCGCCTCCTGCCTCTGTTAAAATAAAAAGTTTGTTTTTTTAGTCTTGCAGAAACAACCACCATAAACATACCTGGGTTTAAAAAACTTAAAAGTGCTTAGCAAAAAGTAAAATGAGTAGATAAAACTCATTTTTCTATTATTATATATTTTACATATTGAAAAAAAATTGCTTTTAAATATAACTGCATTTTATTTACGTTGGGG
Source organism: Rhamnusium bicolor (assembly GCA_029963845.1). Taxonomy (NCBI): domain Eukaryota; kingdom Metazoa; phylum Arthropoda; class Insecta; order Coleoptera; family Cerambycidae; genus Rhamnusium; species Rhamnusium bicolor. The sequence continues at coordinate 4,983 of JANEYF010001719.1, forward strand.
ACGCGTGCCGCTCTACCACTATGCTCTTATAGGGATTACACTATCACAACTGCTAAACTCTTTGAGGCCGAGACCGGCGGAAGCTGCCACCGTCATTTTTTCAATCAGACGGCATATCGGCGGTCACTACTTAATGCGGAGGCGTTATTTAACTTCTAATTTTTTTTTTTTTTTTGATAACGCGATCGGCCGGTGGCTTCTTTCATCGTTGTTTGTTTTTCAATTTGCCGCCTTCCTAGATCTGCCGTCGCGCAGGGCACCCTGCGCCATAGTTGACGCGACCCTGGTGATATCACGTACCTACTAAGGCTGGGAATTTTCCAGATTTTAGTATTCGAATATTCTGAAAAAATATTCGAATATTCGAACTATTCGGATATTCGGATATTCGATTAATTCGTATTATTCGAATACCTGTTCGAATAATTCGAATATTTGAATACTATAATAATCCAAATTATTTGAATAGGTATGCGAATAATCCGGATCCTCGAATATTCATTATTAATAGGTATAGCACTGAATATTAGTAATAGTGAATACTCTATTAGAGTATTTGGTTGGATAGACCACAATAGTAGTCATGACGTAATCTACTAGCAGGCAATTTGATTTGCTTTCCATACCCACAATAGGGTATTGTCTCCTGTACATGTGCTTTAAGGGTCAGAATTATTCAGTTAGTATTTTATTTTAGGATTGAGGCGCTATTGTTCACATTTAACTATTGAAGCTTAAATAAAACGAAAACAGAGCTAGTTTATTATACTTCTGTGTCATAACTATGTGTCATAACACTAATAAAAGTGCTCCAAAATTAGAATGTTTTTTAAAAAGACGCAGATGTGAAGGTAAAACAAATACATGAAGTCAATAGTTAAATATTTACAGGTTTTCTAAAATTTAATATTTAATTTTAACCCCTGCCTTAGTACAGTAAGAATAAGGTCGAGGCGAGAAAGAGATGAAATAGTTTGACTGGGAGTAAAACGTGCCATTAATGTGGTCCATTTATATATTTGAATTTTTAGAATAGGTACCTACCTATACCTTATTATCTACCTACTTTGGTTGGATGCATACTGCATACCTATTCGTACATAATTTAATAAAATTTAATTTTAAAATTTATAATATATTATGAGATCGAGTATTCGAATATTCGAATTCTTTCGAATATTCCATTAGAATAACTATTGTCGTATTCGAATACTCGAATATTCGAATACTCGAATTATTCGTATTCAATTCCCAGCCTTAGTACCTACCCAATGTTTGCGTTCAGGTAGGCCCTAGCGATGAAAAATCGATTATTTCCGATAACTTGGATCGGATTAGTGTACTGTAATGTCCGCTAGCAATAACTGATCATCTGATTAGCCCTTCTGCATGTATGACAGCTTGTAAGTCATTAACTGTCGGATTTGTTTTTCTAATCTACAAACGAATGTATGATAAACCGAAAGAATTAGATCAGTTTATATAGTATTGGTTACTAAAGTGGGTCAATTAATATAGTATTGCTTACTAAAGATTAAGGAATAGGTATTGCAATAAAGTACTTTTTCTTAATAAATTTATGGAATAATGAAATGAATACTTATAAAAAATAGAAACAAATTTCAAAGATTTTGTTCTGTTTTTAAATTTCAAGGCAGTACACAGGGGGGATGGGTAAATAACCCATCACAGAATTAAATATTTATTCAAATAATTTTTGCCAAAATTGAAAATTACTTCCTATTTAGGTTTTTCGAATTTTAAACATTAATTTTTCTTGTAATAATTTATTTTACATTTGGGTATAATTCACTTTAAGTGTAGAATATGTTTCTATTGTTTATTTAACTATACAGGGTGGGGCAATAGTGCGTCGGACCTCGATATCTCGAGTTCTACGATAGCTAGAAATTTTTTAAATAATTGCAAGTAAACTAGATAAAAAAGTCTATAACTGGAAATTGTTTTCGAAAAAACAGGGCGAGCCAAGACGAAATTACAGAACCAAGTGCCTTTTTTTAAAATGGAATGCTATGTATATCAGTACATTTTTTTGAAGCTTCTTTCTAGGCTCTATTCATTCCTATATTATTATTGGCTATCTCCTAACCACTTTGATGTAATGTTTTTTTTGTTGAAATAATGCCATCTGCAGATGGATATTAATTAGTTACGAGACATCTAATTAATGTTTTTGAATCATTTTCATTTCCTAAAAATGTACAGGGTGGCCAAAAATTAATATTCAATTAAGAACTTTTTAAATTGAATTTTCTCAATTTTTTCAAATGGAACACCCTTTATATTTTTCAACGATGTGATGTAAAAATGACAAACGAACATTTTTTGTAAGTACTTCTCTGGCTTGCAACCATTTTCGTTTTATAAACAAATAAGTGTTTATTTTTCAATTAAGAACTTTTTAAATTGAATTTTCTCAATTTTTTCAAATGAAACACCCTGTATATTTTTCGACGATGTGATGTAGAAATAAAAAACGAAAATTTTTTGTAAGTACTTCTCTATGGCTAATTGCAACCATTTTCGTTTTATAAATAAATAAGTGTCAAATTCAAGAATAAGCTTAAAAAAAGAGGTTCCCTCAAATAATTCATTAGAAAAATTTATAATAGGTGTTCGACGTGTTGCACATTTTGATTGACACACGTCCTTATGCAATTTTGAAATGAGGCCATTTAGTGGGACCATTTCGATTGAAATGAGTAAATAGTATTTAACCAGTCCTTTACTGTAATGTTTTTTTGTAAATTTTTCTGCTGTTTTCGTTATTCGACAAGCAATAAAACCTCAGTTTGGTATAAATTGTCGTCTACAAAGGAGCATTTATCACACTTATCGGTCGTTAGTTACAATTTGTATTGAATTTAAAATATTTGGAATTTTACAATATGCGGAACTTGTAGACATGACTTTTGTTTTGGGCGAGTCAGACAGAAATTGTTTACTTGCCAATTTATCACCAACGTTATCCTGAAAGAAGGCTTCCTGATGTTAGCAGCTTCCAAAACCTTCTCCATAGATTTCTGGAAACTGGAAATGTCGAATATAAAAAAAGTGAAAGAATAAAACGTGTTGTGAACGAAGAAAATAAGTTTTCTGTGGTGCTGGCAACGGTTGAGAATCCCCATGTTAGTCAAAGTGACCTCATTCGTAGGAATAAGTAGACGGTCTGTGGGTGGAATCTTAAAAACAAATAAGTTGCATGCATATCATATTCAAATGCACCAGGAATTATCTGATGACGATTTTCAAAATCGCCTACAATTTTGTAATTGGGCCAGAGGTAAAATGCAAGTTGATGTCAACTTCTTCAATAATGTTTTATTCACTGATGAGGCAACTTTTCATAAAAATGGATTTGTTAATAGGCACAATTTCCATTATTATGCTTCAGAAAACCCTCACTTTTTTATGCAAGTTGATAACCAACACAGATGGTTTATAAACGTTTGGGGAGGAATTATTGGAGAACATGTAATAGGGCCACATTTCTTTGATGGTACATTGACTGGACCTATTTATCTTCATTTTTTGGAAAACTGTCTGCCACAATTATTGGTAAATCTCCCTGGAAGAATTCGAAATAGGATGTGGTTTCAGCAAGATGGTGCTCCACCACATTATTTAAATGTAGTTAGAGACCACTTAAATAATACCTACCCTCATCAATGGATTGGAAGAAATGGACCCACTAAATGGCCTGCTAGATCCCCAGATCTTACAAAAATGGATTTCTTTTTATGGGGATACGTGAAGGAAATTGTATATAGAGACACACCAACAACAGTACAAAATATGAAGGAAAAAATAATAACTGCCTTTAGATCTATCACACCGGCAGTTTTAGGAACAGTGGGAACCTCATTTGAAAAGCGCATAGAGATGTGTGTCAATCAAAATGGCCAACATGTGGAACATTTATTATAATTTTTTCTACTGAGTTATTTGAAGAAACCTCTTTTTTTAGATTTATTTTTGAATGTTGTAATTATTGCTCAATAAAACGAAAATGGTTGCAATTAGCCATAGGGAAGTACTTACAAAAAATGTTCATTTTTCATTTTTACATCACATCGTTGAAAAATATACAGGGTGTTCTATTTGAAAAAATTGAGAAAATTCAATTTAAATAGTTATCAATTGAATACTAATTTTTGGCCACCCTACACATTTTTAGGAAATGGAAATGATTCAAAAACATTAACTAGATGTCTCGTAACTAGTATTCACAAAAGTTTTTCTTAAAACCCATAATTGTGACTGGTGATTTTTTTAATATCCATCTGCAGATGGCATTATTTCAACAAAAAAATTCATTACATCAAAGTGGTTAGGAGATGGCCAATAATAATATAGGAGTGAATAGAGCCTAGAAAGAGGCTTCAAAAAATGTACTCATATACATAGCATTCCATTTAAAAAAAAGGCACTTGGTCCTGTAATTTCGTCTTGGCTCGCCCTGTATATTCGAAAATAATTTCCAGTTATAGACTTTTTTATCTAGTTTACTAGCAATTTTTTAAAAATTTTCTAGCTATCGTAGAACTCGAGATATCGAGGTCCGACGCACTATTGCCCCACTCTGTATAAGCCGACTGCTTGTCCGTTGTCCGATATCCAATTATCGCTGCTACATAGAAGTCAAGTGCAAACGTCCTGATAAATTGTCTGTTTAATGGGTGCTAAACGCTTATATCCGTGTAACTAGGATGAAATGAGATGAAATGACACACACCCAACGAATATAGGGACAATCTTGGTCCATGCCATACCAGCCAGCTACAATACATTCACACTGTTACTTACATTCATCTCGCTTGCTCAATCGGTCTTTGTTAATAGTTGGCCACATTAGTCGTTTTACACACGGTATACATATAAAACTAACTAGTAGTAATGTGCCTTCCATGTCCATATAAAGCCTTTCCGTTTTCTATAACATTTAAAATTAGATTAATTTAAAAATTGTATAAAGTTTTATTTATATTTACTTAACAATTACTGTTAAATAATATGCCCATATTTTTTATTTATTTATGTACAGCTACGTCTATTTAAAGTGACCGGGGGGCACCGATATCCAGGTCTACTTTCAGAGCAAGCTTATTATTGAAACAGGTTAACTTAAAGAATATTATAGTGATAGATAATTTTAATATCATTGAGTTATCCTGTTTTAATAATAAGTTTGGTCCCGCATCGCCACAAATAACGCATGGATTCCAGCGCATTCGGTCTTTTATTATAAACTTAACTACACGATGCATTAAAACATTCTCTGGTAATAACTATTGTGTCGATAAAATAAAATAAAATAGAATAGAATAGAGTAGAATAATATTTATTGTGTTATATACATATACATAATATACAGCATAACATATACATAATAAACAACACAAAGGGTGACGTTCGTACAAACGCTCTTCCACGTCACCAAGAAAGATAAAAACAGATATATAAGTACACTAAATACAGTAATAACAATAATAATATACAATATACATACAAACAGTTTGATTTTATTGGCAATTTTGTAGTTATTAAGTGATTTTTAATTTTTTTTCTAAAAGAGTCTATTGAAACACCCTGTATCATTTTATAATACTCAGAATCATTTAACATATCAATGGATAAATATGCATAGCAACACTGACATTTTGCTGTTTTATGAGGGCGAATATCAAACTTATTCATATCTCTAAGGTTCTTCTTGTGTATTAGCTGCCTAGAGTTTAGATATTCTTTTAGATATTCTGGTTTTACACTATTATAAACTTTCATTAAAAAGATACCAAAGAAATACTTAAAACAATAATCAATTTTTAAATATAGATGTTCCTTGTAAATAGGAGTAATACGATCATACTTCGTAATCGGGTTTACAAAACGCACACAAAATTCGAAGTGATGTTTGGAAATAATTAATTAATGTGTTTACTACATTACATTAATTTTGTCCGTTAGAAAAATTTACAGTAAAGTAAAAGTATCAGTTAAACATTTTACCTGATGTTTTCGCTTACCAACAATTTCAGTTGCGGGCGCATTTTGTCTACCGTGATGAGTAGTACTGATTTTTAATACGTACTTTGCATTTAGATATTTTTTGGTGCATAAATTATACACAGAAGAATATTATTTGTTATGGCATCTTTAGTACACATGAGTAGATAATACTTTGCTGTGGCATCCTAGTAATCACATATTTATTGCAACATCTTATACACACGAGTTAATATTTATTTGTTGTGGCATGCTTAGAACACATGAGCAGATAATACTTTGCTGTGACATCCTAGGACCCACGAATTTGATTTAGTTGCCCACCTTCACTGAGGCCACAAGTCAAGTTATTTCAAGGATGCGACAATTATGTATGCACCAGTATGTGTGTGTGTGTGTGCGATTTTTTGGGTGTGGCACCTAACCATCGCACACTATTTTTTTTATATGCAGACATCTTGTTTTTTCCCTTTAACATCGTGCGTGACGTCACTAGCAGCTTATAGCCAACGCGCATTCTGTAATATCATATGACAGTATTTTTTTCTCTAACTACTGCGCATGCTTTTCTATATGCAGACATCTTGTTTTTTCCCTTTAACATCATTCATCACTTACAGTTTATAACCAACGCGCAAGCTTTTCTGTAATATCATATGACGTCAATGACCAGAAGCTCTTCTGCTACAAGAAGTCTTCAGCTTGTCTTCAGATAAGACGACATTGACCAGAAGCGCTACCGATGAACACATGCCATCCAGAGCCGAAGAGCCGAAATCACTCACTTTCGCTGAAGTCCTATAGTATATCAACTATCACTAAATGAGAAAAAAAAATGCTTTGCACAATGGTGTAATTTAATTAATTTAATTGTACTTTAAACCTTTAAAAAACTAGATACTATCACCCATTATTATAAGAATTTGATTTTGAATTTTTTCTCCTGAATAATGTGGCATGTATTTTTGGTGAATTTGAATTCTTCGTAGATGTTCAGACATTATAGGGTCTAATTTAGAAAATGCCTCTATCAGTTGTAAGAAGTTATGACCATGAATAGTTTATTACAACTACCTTGAAGAGCCAGAATTTGTTTGGCTAAATACCGAATAGTGATTACAATTCTTTCAAAAACTGAACTCCATCTCTTTCTTTCACTATCAATTAATTTTTCCTGTAAAGAATTTACCGAAAGCGAATTTAGCGAATGTTGAAGTTGTACAAGTTGATTGCAATATTTAATATGATCGTTGGATATTTCATGTCTAGTTAAGGTTCCAGATAAATATAGCCAATACCTAAATTCACCCTGTCCTAAAGAACTTGTGTTATTATCAAACAATTTACAAGGAAAACAGAAGACTGCATCTACTTTTGTATTTGTAGAATACATTAACCAAATACGTTGGATGGTTTCACCATTAGTTAATATTTTTTATAGTAATTATTAGAAAAGTTTCTTTTTAAAGAATCCCTAGTAATAATACTCTTATTATATTTCAGCCTCGTCTTTTAAATAAGTGTAGTGTAGTAACTCCGCTTGGTGTCAAATCTCACACAGTTCAAAGGTAAATTTTTTACCGAATCTGTACTCATATGCCCATCGGTACACTTCCTTGCCAAATCATTTTTTGTTTGTATGTCAAACCAATATTAGTGGAAAATTTGATAAAAATGTGAAATATAGAAACCCGCAGGAAACGTTCCAACGACTCGCTTCATCTTGTTTTCATCATCCGGGTCGTCGTCTCACGTTCTGTCTACCGCGTCCTCCCCTGAGATTATGGACAAGTCTAGAGGAAGTGGTTGTGAATCACTAGAGTGCGATGTTTACGTTACTGAGCTGGTGCTGTATCTACTGGTAAGTATTACTAGAATATAACATAAACACCGTCGTTGAAAGAAATATGAACATTAGATTGGTAAAAACATTAATCTTTATGCGTATACGGGGCAATGAGTACCCGAATATTTACATTGGAAATATACATTTCCATTCTGGTACCGATGAGAGTACAAGTTTTTCAAATGACGCAAAAATATTGCATTTTTTAAATGATATTGTGTGGGTTTAATGAAAACCCATTGGGAAGAAATGTACAGTATCTTTTCACAAAAAGGAAAATTATAATAAAAATATTAGTGCAATATTTTTTTATTTCATTGGTTTTCTCCACATTGCTTTAAGTAATGGGGTTTTTTTATTTCGGTCTTTTTAGACAGAATAGAAAAACATGGCATTTTTAAATGATAATGTGTGGGTTTAATAAAAACCCATTGGGAAGAAATGTACAGTATCCTTTCAAAAAAAGGAAAATTATAATAAAAATATTAGTAAAACATGTTAGTAAAATATTTTTGCAAATTTTTTTTTCACATTGCCTTAAGGAACGAGGACCAATGTAACGTTTCTCAGCGACGACATTACATTAAATTCTGGGACAGCAAGAGTGCACATCTAAGATTTGGGGGCCAGATCTGCACAGTGACCTAGTATTACGCGGGAAAAGGAGTTTATCTTCTGGTCTGTCTGACGACGACAGAAAGAAAATTACTGTTAAACATCCCCCTCCCGAAAGCTTTCAGGAATTTGCTAAGGGACCAAGGTGGGAAAATTTACAAGGACAGGTGGCCGCAAGTCTGGCTACCATGGGTCATCCTTTTAGCTTAGTTTTAGGGGAAGAGGGGGGCAACAGGCACAGGCAATATATAGGACTCCTCAATGATGCAACTCAGTTACTGACTGACGTGTTTCACTCACGAATTGTCACTCGCAGAGGTTTACACGCAATAAACTTAAATAAAGATTCCCAGGACGCTAATAATGATATACCTACAGACTCATTTCTGTTCGGGGAGAATTTGGAAGAGCGTCTTAAAGCTTCCAAAAACTTGGAATCCTCGGGCAAGACAATAAAATTGAAACAGGTTAAAGCAGGGCATAAAACTACTGCTTTAAACTTCTAATCTTCACCTCGACATCAGCATGGGACACGTCGGGAGAGGAGCCGATTCTACCAAGCAGCTCCCAAGTACAAACAATACAAATACCAAAACAATATCAAACAACACCGGAGGAGGATATATCGTCGTCAGCAAACGAGCCAGCAATGAAGGTTGGTACTGTAGGTAGGCTAAATTCGTTTTATTATGTATGAGCTAACTTTTGTCACGATAGGTTAGTACTTAGTTGGGTTCAAGGACCGAAAATGCTCTTTATTAGTTGTCCAAAGCAAAATACATTTAGGAAGACCCTTTGGTCATCCAAGGATAAAGCATCCATACAAGGTTGTATTAATAAACTCCTATCGGACCATGTTATTAGCATAGTGAAATCGTGTGACAAACAAACAGTACGTTTCTAATATTTTTATTACACCAAAGAGTAATGGCTCAAATCGTTTTATTTTAAATCTTAAGAATGTTAACAAATATATAAATTGCAATCATTTTAAAATGGAAGACCACCGTACTGTGGCAAAACTGATGAGGAAAAATTGTTTTATGTGTACAATCTACAGGATGCTTATTTCCTAATATTAATTCACAAAAAATGTAGGAAGTATTTAAGGTTTGAATTCAATGGGAAAATATACGAATACAACTGTATGCCGTTTGGCCTAAATATTGCTTCTTTTGTATTTACTAAATTAATGAAACCCGTAATAAATTTTCTTAAGAGAAGAGGTTTCGTATCAGTTATATACTTAGATGATATTCTCTTATTGGGAACCACATATGCATAATGTTTACCGAAGGTTACAAAAACTGTTAATATTCTAACTTCACTGGGGTTTCTGCCAAATTACGAGAGGAGTAAATTAGTCCCTACTCAAACAATTGAATATCTCGGTTTTATTTATAGTTATAGATATGTCTGTCGGTGTTCCATCGGGAAAATTTTTTAAAACATTGCTGGAGGACAAGCAGGTCTGTTATGGAGTAGTGCTGACGTCGGAACTTCACATGTCGGTAAATGTAATAAAATGTTATTAGAATTCTAATAGGGACGTGCTGTTGCTTTGGCTATTAATTTATTTATGGACAATATTCTACGTAGGTCAATGAGTACCTACATACATATCTTCATTAAAATTGGGTCAATGAGTAACCATAATTATAAAGTTTGACAATGAGTATCTACATACATATCTTCATTAAAATTGGGTCAATGATTACCTAAAATTATAAAATGGGGCAATCAGTACCCACATACATATCTTCATTAAGTTTGGGTCAATGAGTACTTACATACATATCCTCATTAAAATTGGGTCAATAAATACCCATAATTATAAAGTGGGGCAATGAGTACCCACATGCATATCTTCATTTAGATTGGGTCAATGAGTACCTACATACATATCCTCACTAAAATTGGATCAATAAATGCCCATAATTATAAAGTGGGGCAATGAGTATCTACATATATAGCTTCATTAACATTGGGTCAATGAGTACCTATATTTATAATGTGGGACAATGAGTACCTACATACATGTTTTCATCAAAATTGGGCCAACGAGTACCTACAAACATATCATCATTAGAATTGGGTCAATGAGTACCCATAATTACAAAGTGGGGCAATGAGAACCCATAAACGAGAAAGCACTTATTTTATTTAATTATAAGTGTGCATTTTCTCGTAAGCCTTAGGTTAGTTATTACTTTTGGGAACTAGTATCAATGAAAGTACCAAATTCCATATTGTAGATTTATTTAATTAGAAAAGCACGGAAGCATAATGTAATTAGTAATTACCAAAAAATTAATTAGTGTCCCAATATTTCAGATAATTCTAAAAACTAGCGGAAACATTCTCTAGCAATTTCTTAGTCCAATGCCCTAGGATATTATTGAAATATTAGGAAAAAAGCAGTCTACCTCCAAAATAGGGGGACCAAACCAACACGAGAACTTAGTTTCTCGTTGGAAGGACGTTTTAGATTCGGGAATGTCAGATGATGACAGAAATAAAATAATATCAAAATGGCACCCACTTTGGAGGAAAATTACCCTGGTGGCCGAAATTGTATCATCCGGGCACTGAAGTTAGGAGATGTTCCCAACGATTCATTAAATATATGCCTCGCATCGATTACAGAGGCTACTATCAACTAATATAACGTTGGTCAGCGACTGTGGTGAGAGTATTGCCGTCGTGAAGATCTAAACGTATTTACACCATCAATGCTAAAGTTCCTAACGTTTCAATTCAATAAAGGCTCTTCATTTAGCTCCTTAAATTCATACAGAGCCGGGTCCAAATTTAAGTGAAGACTTCCGGATGAGATTTTTTTAAAGGTCTAAGTTGCTTGCGACCTCCTTTACCTAAGTACAACAAGACTTGGGACCCAACTATAGTTCTAAATCATCACATTAAAAACATATCTGCAAAGACTCTTTCAGTGGAATATTTAACATATAAGAAAATTCTGCTTCTAGCTTTGGCCACAGGTCAACCTTAGCAAGTATTGAATTAAACAATATAGAAAATCTTTCAGATAGGTTAGAAATCCAAATTACAAAAAGAATTAAAACCTCGAATATCAATAAAATACAACCCACTCTTATCTTGCTGTTTTTCACTGATGAGGTGAATATTTATCCAGCAAAATCGTTCCTTTCATCTAGATAAAACCGAAACTAGAGTGGGTTAGACATTAACTTTTTTAGTGCACATAGCACTCGGCAAGCGTCTACATCGGCTACAGCCAGGAAGGGTGGCAGTTACGACAATATCCTGTTAGCGACGGGCTGGACAGAAAAGTCAAAAACTTTTGTAGTATTTTACAAAAAGCCTTTAGTTTCTAATATAACTAACTTTGCCACGGCAGTTCTCAGTTGTACTTAGTATTAGGATATCCTTAAATGTAGACATTATGATTAGTTATAGGTGGTACATTTATTTTAATTATGATTAGTTATAGCTGGTACATTTATTTTAATTTTTCGTTTTTACTCCCAATTTCTAGTTTAAAATTAAAGGTTTTTTGATGAAAATTGTTGCAACTTGCTTTAAACCGCTACACTACACTTATTTACGAGACGAGGCTGAAATATAATTTAAAGATTAAACGAACTTACCTAAGTGAAGTTTAATCATAATTATATACAGCCTCGTCGAAGTAAATAAGGTCCCGCCCTATTCCATTCCCAAATTGTTGCAACAATGCTTTAAATAGGAATAATTCGACAAGGAAGTGTACCGATGGGCATATGAGTACAGGATCGGTCAAAAATTTACCTTTGAACTGTGTGAGATTTGACACCAAGCAGAGTTATTACACTACACTTATTTACTTTGACGAGACTGCATATAATTATGATTAAACTTCACTTAGGTAAGTTCGTTTAATCTTTAAATTTTATCACTTAACTGTTCAGGCCATGTTCTTGGATCATTAAAAATTTCATATTCAATCCCTTTTTTGCTGTACTTTCTGATTTCATCACTGCTTGTGATTCTACAATTTCAATCGCGGGTGAAACCCCCTCCCCCCCCCCCGCGCCAAAAAAAAAAAAAAAAAAAAAAAAAAATAAAAAAAAAGAAAAAAAAAAAAAACCCCACACCCCCCCCCCCCCTACCCATTCAAAAAAAAAAAATAAAAAAAAAAAAAAAAAAATTTTTTAAAAAAAAAATCAATTTTAAATAAAAAAAAAAAAATTAAAAAATTTTCCCCCCCCCCTATACACCCCCCCCCCCCCCGAAAACCCCCCCCCCCCCCCCCCCCCCCCCCCCCCCCCCCCCCCCCCCCCCCCCCCCCCCCCCCCCCAAAATTTCCCCCCCCAAAAAAAAAAATATTTTTTTTTTTTTTTTTTAAAAAAAAAAAAAAAAAAAAACTCGAACTTGGAACTAAAAAATAAATTTTTTTCGAAAACGCCTTTAATTAAGCACATTGCAGTCCTTGCGCGATTATAAAAGAAAAATGCAAAATGAATGGGAAGACACAATTTTCTACTATTAATATATTTTACATATTGTATAAAATATCGTATATAAAAATTACCGCTTTTTTTTACTTTGAGGACGTATGCCGCTTTACCACTAGTTTTTTTTTATATGGATTAAGGGATTAAAATATCTGAACTGCAAATTTGCAAAAAGATCTTCAGTCTTTGAAATTGTAGCCGCCGCCGCCGTCTTCTTTCGGTCGATCTGCGGTCACTAATTCAAGCGACGAAGTTTTGTTGTTATAATAAATAACATTAAAATAATGCTATATGAGACTAAATATTATTTAATAAGTCTCGATTGTACATCCCAATGTAAACTAGCATGAACAAATACATGATAAATAAAGCTGGCAGAAATGTGCGGCGGGACATAGGCGTACGCATCATAATAAACGTAATGAAAGAAAATAACCAGTAACAAAAGCAATAAACTGTTACAATTTATAACAGTGTGTACACAACTTATCCTCTTAACTAGCTTGATGAACTAACTTGGTTATCACAAATTGGAGAAGATCTGTAAAAATTTAACTGCGTCAGTATATTTCTATGGTTGTCTCAGTGAACGATGGTCGCTGTGGTGAAAAAATATGCTTATATTTTGAGAACGACCGTTCGACATCTATTGATGTAATACAGGCATATTTAAAATAGTTGAACGCACTTAACGAATCTGGAGATGCACTATCAGTACCATCACAAATTTGTCTTAATCTGGTAAAACTGGTGTCTTGCTTAAACGCGTGTGAACTTTTCTCTAACGCGTTCATTTTTTGTGTCACCTATAACGTGCAGCACTCGATTTACTTTGCCCACTATTTGCGCGACTCCGCTAACGACAACGCACTGTTTTGTAAGTTTTTTATGGCGTCATGTAATCTTTTATAGTGCTTGTGGATAGTTTTAAAGCTGTTTCAATAGAAGTATCTTCGAATTTTGTCTGATTTTCCTTAATAGCTGCAGCCTCGTTAGGATTGAATTGTAATATCACAGCTTCTTTTTGTTGTAAATATTCAGTATGCCTTGAACTATGTTCCCCAACATGTGAGAATCGGCTGTGGTGGTTGGGGAATACCAGGACACTTGCTGTGAAATGCGCGAAGACGTTTAGGAGATTTAAGAAACTTTTTTTGTACTTGCTATTAATTCATCTACCTCTGGAAAACCTTGTCGAATAGTTTCCGCTAGATAATGTAAAGCATGCACTTTACACGTAACATGTACCAGACTACAACCGTGTTCTTAATGAAAACGACCTACCAAACGCACTATCGTGGCACCATTGGTCACAAACATTAACGACTTGTTGACAGGTCAAATTTTTCTAACATCTCCAGCATCACCCGCGTAATTGTTTTTCCAGTACACTCCGTTAGGCTTTTGCTAGCCAGTAACAGTGGCGGTTTAAGAGGGTCCAGTATACGTACTACAACATTTATAATATAATTTTATTTTACAATCTGTCGTCTCGTCAACACATAACCACGGTCATGTATTTTTTAATACACATTTAATGCCTTTGCGTGTACTTGGTACATAGTTACGGAACGTTGCACGCCTTGGTAACCACCTGGGGAATGTATTTATTTCAGAACTCCCGAAATAGTTGTTTAGAGAGTATGTGCAGAGGAATATTGTCACGACCCTAATGGGTTTGTCTTAAGGGACTTACTTGGCTGTGAGAGGTTTTGAAGTTATAAAGAACGAATAATATGATTTTCATGGGTTTTTTATTAAAACAATAAAAATATAACAATTATCAGCAATGAAGAAAAGGGCAATAATAAAAACAACAATAATAAAATAAAAATAAAAGTGTCTTACCACAATACCGCCATATCAGGAGAGGTGTGTCCTATGAGAAGTCTTTAAGTGGACTCTCCCTGTCTACTAATTGGAGCTTATTTATAGTATTGATAAATACCTTCATCGGCAGTTTCGCGTATAAACAGAACTCTCATCGTTACCTCACCATTTATACCGTTGTGGTAGTACCGTAGTTATTTTTGTTTTGCGTTGGTTAATCATTGGCAGTCCTGCCATTTATCGCTTAGTTTGCAGCATTATTTTGGTTCGGCGTCCTTGTTGAAGGTTAACCAAAATACCAGGGAAAAAGGTGCGTTTTGTACCCCATTGCCGTTGTTCTGTACCTGGACCTGGGTTGAGTATTTCCCTGTTCTGCTGAGTATTTGAAGTGAGTGATTCTGTTGTGATCGGGAAAGCCGGTCTTCGCTACTTAGTGCAATAGTGTGACACGTGGGTCCAAGTACTTCATATTTACCAGGCTCTTCCAAGTTTGTGGTCCATCATCGGGAATTATATCGGTGAGTAGAATTTATTTTGTTTGTAATATAACTACGTGTATAGCTGTAAGCTAGTACTTGAACTGTAGGTATGTTTACGAAAACCAGGGTAAACTTTCACAAGCAACGAATGTTGTGCTGTATATATGTATAGCATCTCTTTATCCATGTTGATTTATAATTCTGTTTGGCTAGGACATGTGAAAAATGTGGAAAGAAAGAAATCCGCAAGAAGTGCAGATTGGAATTATAAGCTAAGATCTTTTGTCCTTGTGTAGTTGTAGCCGTGCAGAAAATGGAGTTCGTTCTGATGGGTTTCCAGTTTGAACAATAATATGTGAGCCTGTAGTCTTGGTATGGAACTTTCTTGGAAGAAATTTTTTTCTTAGTCGCCACTATTGCCTATGTAGGTGCTACCCATTGCCGAAGATTCGGTGTGAGAATGCCATGGTGCCATCGTCAGTGCTCTGTGTGCCTCAGTGTGGTTATGGTACATGGAAACAATTAAGAATGTAAGTTATCTATACCTTACTATCAAAAAACTAGGTTATTTACTATTTATTTTTGATTCCCCCTATTATTTTCTAACTAACTATTTTACATTATAGGTGCCTATGATTGTTTCTTAGCCCTTTGTTGGTTTTACACTATTATCTCGGTACTTAAATATAAAATTAATTACAAAAATGTTTTGTTTGCTCGACAGATTTCCTAGTATCTAGGACTTTATTGACTAATGTATATGAAGCAGGTTATATCCCCTATTTATTTTCGTTCTTTCTTTGACTTCTCTCGCAGAGTTGATACACAAATATAAAAACAAAATTTTCTTACGTAGGTACTTTACTGAAATTCATGGGTTTGTATTTTTTACACTTGTAGTTTCTAACTTTTGTCTTTATACCCTCATACAATTTTATAATTCCCCTCTCGATACTCGTTAAAAAATATATATATTATTACTTCCTTCCTATTATTGTCTCCTTTATATCTGATAATATAAAGAACGAATAATATGATTTTCATGGTTTTTTTATTAAAAAAATAAAAAACTTATGTTCTTTTTTTTCTAACTGTACCCTTTAACTTTCTAACCTTTAGGTTATTAGGTTATTAACTCTTGTACGTACATCTATTACCTTCTTTACTCTATAAAAATATTCTTACGCTTTTGCAATTGCATTCTCTATTTTCCTATCAACAGATTATTTTACAAAAAAAAAATTCTAGACTTTAATTATTGTGACGATATTTATTTAATACTTTCTAGAAATATTAACTTAAATAACCCACATAATAGTTTCTTAGAGTCGAAATGGGCCCATTTCTTAGAGTGTCTTTGTTTGCAGTTGACTTCATTAAGGATATTTTTTCCTTTAAAAATAGAGGTACCTTTAAATTAAAATTTTTTTTCTAGCTATTTTAGTCTCTACTCTTCCTCAATGTCCTGGATATTATACATCACACAGTTGAAGCGATTGCCTGACGAAAGGCTTGATGTACCTTGTTCGACTTCTATTATACAACGTTTATTACCCTGTGAATTTTTTACCTGTCTTACTGCGGGTTTGGGGATTTCATTAGTCTGTTCTGTTTTAGGTTTTGTGTGGAGGTTCTACTAGTGTATAAGATACTTTACCAGAGTATATATGATGAACAGAACAAGTGCAGAGCATATGGTACCGAAGAAAATGTCATGCTGAATTGGAGTGTTGTTTCCACAATTTGCTGGAGCTACTACTGCAGGGAGGAGTATTAGGCCTCGTCCATTGAATATAATGTATATGACTACTACAGATAGTATGGAGTTCCATATCAGGAAAATAGTGTCGCTGTGAATACCGTAAGAATCTGTCGATCCACAGTGCAATAGTGTAACAACCAAAAAATTTGTTTTTAAGTTCACTATTAAATTCAGAATTCGTGTTGTTCTATTTCAATAAAAAACAAGTCTGAGTGTGTTACTTACCCATAGGGGTTGCATAATCTACTTGTTATTAATTTCTTAAAGACAATAAAATTTAAAAGTAATTTTAAAAATTAAAGAAAAATGTCTCAGGCAGACAAATCTAGGAGGTGTCAACAAAAAATATTCATTAAATTCCAATGAAAATTTTTTTAATTATTATGCTTTAAGGCCATAGAATCTTAAATTGTAGTTTTTTCTCGAAATGTTACTATTAAGAGTTGTTACAGTATTGCTCTCGGTATCGATATGTAAATTTACTATAAATTTTGTAGATAGTTGATATTCTAACTTTGTTCTAATGACTCAACTCCAATTCATATGCATTTTTTAGTAACTCTAGATTTTGTAATATGTTACATTCTGGTTTTTCTTCTGTCTTGTTGCTGCAATATCCGTAATATGGTATTTTTTCCATCGTTGCTTCGTTTTCGTTCCAGTTTGCTTCATATATTAATGGGATGGTGGCTTCATAGCTTACTGTGTCTGGCAGGGCTTTCCAAAATGCCCCTGCTGTTACTTCCAACTTACCTTGGTTGGCATTACTTGTTACCACTAGGGAGATAATAGTGAACCTGTACCAAACATAAATAATATTACTGTTACATAGGGTATATATGTTATTTGTTACCTCTATGTCCTACATAAAAAGATATGCTTCCGGTACCTTGCATATATACATACCCTCAGATATGCATACCTTTCCTTAGTTTTATTCTCTTCTATATTAGCTTAAAATTAAATTATAATTACTTATGGCTTTAGCCAAAAGTCTGTTTCATGGCCTGGCACCACTTCAGGTGTCCACGGATCATTATAGAGTAGTATGCGACTTACATGTACCACTTTTTTCTTTGATTTTTTCGTTGGTCCTATCTGGATCTCGTAGTCGACTTCTCCAATTTTCTTTGTAATGTAGTATGGTCCAAACCATCTTAACAGTAGTTTTTCGGAGCGTCCCACCTTTCTTATTGGTGTAAAAACTTTAACCTGCTGCCCTTCTTTAAACTGTAGATGACGATGCTTTTCGTCATATCATGTTTTGTCCGTTGCCTGCCTTTTATTGATATTGTCCGCTGCTATGTTCCGTACCGCCAGTGCTTTTTCTCTTGTTTTCCTTGCGTCCTGTGATTCACCTGCTTCTATTAGATTGGCTTCTGTAGGTAACACTGGTTCCCGGCCATAGACCAACATGAAAGGTGAGTATTTAGTCGTGTCTTGACGCGCTGTGTTATATGCAAACGTTACATGCGGTAGGTACTCGTCCCAGTCTGTTTGCTGGGTATTTGTATATTTAGATAGCATGTCTGCTAATGTTTTATTAAGACGTTCTGTTGAGCTATTGCATGATGGGTGATATGCTGTTGTGTATTGGTTGGTTGTACCCATGCAACTTAGGAGTTCACGAACCAGCTCTGAACGGAATGTCTGGCCCCGATCGCTTAGTATGTGTCTGGGAGTTCCATGACGAGTTATTATTTTTTCTAATATAAATTTTGCCACTGGTAGTGCCTTTCCGGATGGTAGTGAGTGAGTTTCCGCCCTGCGTGTCGCGTAGTCTGTTGCCACAACTATCACTGTTTTTCCATTCCTACTTTTCCTGAATGGCCCCAGAATGTCGATCCCCACCTTTTCGAAAGGTGTGCCAACAAGAATTGGTTGTAGTAGACCTACTGGTTTTCTATTTTGTTGGCCTTTTCGGGCCTGACAGTCTTTGCAGCCTTTGACAAATTTTTCGACATCCTTTTGTAGGTTTGCCCAATAGTACCTATTCTTAATTTTGTGCAGCGTTTTTGCGATTCCTAAGTGACCTGATAGGCCTCATTGTGGTGGGAAAAAAGTATTTCAGATATTAGGGATTTCGGTATCACTAAAAGATTATCAAGTCCGTCAGGTAGTGTATTGACTTTATATAACACATCATCTATTAACCTAAAATTTTTTGCTCGTTTTGCTATTCCTATTGGTATTGAGGTGCTGGCAGGATTTTCTATGGCATCTATCAATTGTTTTAATTCAGTGTCTTGTTTTTGTTCTCTGGAAATGTCGGACGGTAAAAGCAAAAAAGTGGGTATGTCATCTACATTTAAGCCATTCTCGTTTGCTTTTAGGACGGGGTTTCGGGATAGGCAATCTGCATCTCTGTGTGCCACTCCATTTTTGTGCACGATTCTATAGTCGTACTCTGATAATTTTAATGACCACCTAGCTAACCTTCCTGAGGGGTCCTTTAATGATCTAATCCAGCACAAAGCATGGTTATCACTTACTATTGTTACCTGTCTACCATAGATTAGGTGACGTAGGTATCCTAGTGACCAAATTGCACTGAGTCCCTCGAGTTCGGTGATTGTGTAATTTCTCTCAGCTTTTGACAGGCTCCTGCTGACATATGCGATGGGATGCATTTGTCTCTTTTCATCTTCTTGTAGTAGTATTCATCCTATACCTATTGTACACGCATCGACTCTTAATTCGCACGCCTTGTTTGGATTAAAGTGTTGTAGTACCGAGGCTGAAACCAATTTGTTTTTTAAAGTTTCAAAGGCTTCCCTTTGGGCATCTCCCCAGGTAAAACCTGTTGTTTTCTTTATTGCCAAGTGCAGTGGTCTAGCTATGATAGAAAAGTTTTTTATAAATTTTCTATAATAGTTGCATAGCCCCAATAAACCCAATAGTACGTCTGTCCATTTCATCCCATGAAATACCTTATCAGCTAATGCCTGAAATGTTGCTGGAGCTTTACGTAGCCCAAAACTTAAGACATTAAATTCGTAAAGTCCGTGTCCTTGAGCTATGAACGCTGTGTATTGTTTACTGTCTTCTTCTATTTTGACCTGCCAATACCCACTAAACATATCCAGTGTTGTGAAGTATTGTGATTCACCCAAGTAAGTGAGTATGTCGTCAATGTTTGGTATGGGGTACATGGATTTTTTCGTTATTTAGTTTTCTATAGTCTACACAGAATCTGGTTTCCCCATCTTTCTTTTTCACGAGGACAACCGGACTTGACCAAGGCGAATGTGAAGGCCTAATTACATTGCTTTCCACCATTTCTTTTATTTGTTTGTCTATTATTTCCCGTTCTTTCTGTGAGACTCTGTAAGGACGGCTTTTAATTGGCTCAGCGTTGCCTACATCTATCTTGTGTTCTGTTAGGTCGGTTAGACCCATGTGCCGTGTTGATTTTGAAAAAACATCCGAGTATTCCTTGAGTAATGTTTGTAATTGTTCCCTGAATAGTCCTTCTTGCAGGCGTTCTATGTTATGGTCCTCTAGCTTGACGTGATCCTCTGAGGTGTCTGTGTATAACAATAAGGCAGTGGTCTGCCTGTCGCTTATGTTTTTGTAAAAGAACCCAATTGTGGATTTCTTGAAAATTTTCACAGTATTATAACGTATATTTTTAATTTTTAAAGTAATGTTGTTATTGTCAACCCTTGGCATGTCTATTTTTAAAAGTGAGCGTGGGATGAAAAAGTCTTCTCTTTCCTTGAAGTGTCTGCTTTGTAGTTCCCTGTCAGAAATGGTTTCATTAATTTCTAAACGTATCGCATATACTGTATTTGGTTCTAATATGTAGTCTGTAGATGCCGTGGCCTTTATAGGGGTGTCTGTTTCGACATCGGCTAGATCGTACGTTTCTGCTTTGCTATTCTTAATTCTAATGTTTTCTCTTTCATGTTCGTAGATGATTGGGGTATTAATTCTTATTGTTTCAGATTCTCCCTCTGATGTATCGCATATTAGAATGTCTATTTCCATGTCTTCGAATATGTGGTAGAGCATGTTTCTTACTATTTTCCATTCCAGTCCCTCTTGGTTCAAGCTTGTTCTTGACATTGTTATTTTTCTAATACCCGTACTTTTCATTTCTTCTTTTAATTTATGTAGACAGCACCACAATGTTATTTTGAGAGTCTTTTCCCAACAGTATTTTTTAGTAATTAGGTGAAATATTTTTCTTGTATTGAGCTCGCCTACCGCTAGATTTTGTTTCTTTAACGTTTCCTCTATTTGAAATGTGTTATCCCTTCTTAAATCCGCTGAGATGCAATGTACTAATGCATACTGATTTGATGTTGCGAGGATATTCGTAGTTTTTTCTTCCATTTTTACTAACATTATCTCATCCTCGTAACTTGTGTTGGACCTCATGAATGTATTAAAGTTTTCGTTTTCTTTACCATGACAGCTTTTTGGTGTTTGTGATTTTTCTTTTTCTACCTGTGTGCTTGGTTCCATTCTCTTGGTTTCTTCCAATTTGATCTTGTTCTGCTTTTCCATTTTGCCTATGGTAGTGATCCCATTGTTGCTTTTTTCCTGGTAGATTTCCGGTAAAGGAATCTTCTCTGTGAAATTTTCTGTTATGGTTTGTATGCTGTTTTTTAAACTCCTCATGGTATGCATTTTTGTAGTTGAATTTATACCTATGATGTTGATTTACATTTCCCTGTTGGCGTTTATACCTGATTATATTGTTGTGTATGCTAGTAGTTTTATTTTTATTTACTGAGTCTATCACTGTTGTATGTTTGTTAGATTTAAAATATATTTTTCCTAAATTTAAGTCGATTACTGACATATTTATTTAGAAATGTCATACCAAGTATCAATGGTACTGGCGAATTTTCAATAACGGTGGCTGTGCATGTCGTTGTTAGTGTCCCGATGGTGAGTGAAAAGTTGTTTCCCCCCAAGTAGGGATTCTGTGGCCTCCAGCTACTAACAGATTTTTTCCCGGCCATTTTGGGGTCGAAAGATTTTTAACAAGGCCTTTTGCAATTACGTTTTCTTCTGCTCCTGTGTCCAAAACTATATTAATTTTTGTATTATTTACAAGTGCATCTATTTGCAAGATTTTATTGTTAAATGTACCCCCTCCTTGTGTGAGGAGGACGCCGGGGTTTAATTGCGCCGTCCTGAGCCGTTTGGGTGTACATTTTGTCTGTTTTGGCAACTCCCTGCATAGTGTCCTACTTTGTTACATATGTAGCATCTTGGCCTACCATCATGGTTTCTCGTGTTTGGTACTTGGTTTCGATTGAACGCTTGATTATTTCGGCTGAATTTGTTTATGCCGTCCTGTCTTCCTCCATTAGGTCTAAAACTGTTTTGGGACAATTGCCAATTTGAGTAATTTTGTCGGGGTGGGTTGTACGCTTGCCTGGGGTAACTTGTTGGCTATCTGTAGGCTCCCTCTGGTCTTCTATTGTACTGTATGTAGTTGTAGTTTTGAGTATGATTGGCTTGGTGGTTGCACTCACAGTTACATTTATTAGGGCTTGATGTACCCTCAGATATGGATTCAGCTGTTGGCTGTGAAGAGATATCCTCCAATTTGTTAATAATTTTTTTGAATTTAGTCCAGTCCATATTGTCGTCAAGTAGCAAGCGATAGTTCTGATAGAATTTTTGATTCATTCCATTCTCAAAAAAATTTTTCCAAGTCCAGGGTGTCGTCGTATTCGCCGAAGAGCGTTTGAATTTCATAATAGTAGTCTGATAGTAGTAGTCTGACTTTCAAGGAGAGAGGTTGTGTTTAGTGCAGTGCACCGCCGGGAAATCCAGGTCATAAAGCATAGAGATAGTAAACTGAAGGCCCTATGTGTTATGTGCAATAGCAAAATAAACTCAAAAGGTGCGATTGTAAAATTTTGATTCTATAAGGCTGTAAGTAAGAAAGTGCCTTATAAACCTATTATAAACTTAACAATCGTGAAGACTGTTATGACACTATCATCATGCCCGAGTGTTCAAAATGTAAGTTGAAAAAAAGAGACAATAATTTAATCGGATGTGAAGGCTCCTGCCGAATGTGGTTTCATACTTCCTGTGTTAATCTGAGCGAGAATGAATTTAAAGTATTGGATAAATGCCACAATCTATTTTACATGTGTGACATTTGTAAAATCAACTGTGAGGTCATGGACAAGACCGTAAAGGAAAAAGTGTTTTCTGATATAAATAGTATTGATACTAATATTTCTAAGCTGATGTCGGATGATGTTTTTAAAAAATTGTTCGACGAAATTCGCAACGACTTTGTCCAAAAAATGGAGACTACATTCAACTCCATGAAAGATAATTTAGGTAATCTCATTGTCTCTAAACTTGAGGATTTAAATAAAAATGTGCAAGCCAACGCCTCTTCACTAACTAGCTATGCTACAATTGCCAGTAAACCTAAGTCTTTCTTAATTCTGCAACCCAAGGATGCCAAACAGTCTACAAATACCACCAAATCTGAAGTATTAAGAACCATTGATCCTATAAAGTCAGACATTAATATCTCTAATGTTAAAACCGCACGAAATGGAGCACTGGTTATTAGTTGTGATGATTCTCAGGAGTCTGCAAAATTTGGGAAGCTGGCGACTCAGCAGCTAGGGGACAAATATGAAGTCAAACAACTGTCATCACTTAACCCACGTATCAGAGTGTCAAACATCTCCGAGAAATTTGAGGACAATGTTCTAATTGACTATATTAGGTTACAAAAAATAAATCATTATTTCCTGAAGGTAGTGTGTGTGAACTGATAAATATTAAAGCACAGAGAAAGAACAAAAGACTGTATCAGTCTGTCCTTCAGGTTGACTTAAATACTTATCATAGGGTGTTAAATGCAGGTAAATTAGCTATAGGATACGATTTCGATTGTTCTGTACACTGTGCTATTGATCTGAGACGATGTTTTAAATGTTATGGTTTCCAGCATTTGGCAAACCAATGCTCAAAAGAAACGACTACGTGTCCTAAATGTTCAGGTTCGCATCATGTAAATAACTGTAATGCACAACAACTTAAATGCACAAACTGCTCTAATCTCAAGAATAGTTTAAATGTTGATATCAGTACAGATCATGCAGCTTGGGACCCAGACTGTCATGTATATAAAAAGAATCTGAGTAAACTGAAAGCGCGTGTCTTAGGTACTGAATAGCAATTACCTCTGTCTGAGACTAATTCATCAAATGAGTGTAGTAACTTAAGTCTGCGTAAATCCTCTTGCTCTTCACTTAACATCTATTATCAAAATGTTAGGGGGCTAAATATTAAAACCATTGATCTATTTAACCATACTTGTGCCACAAGTTATTATCAAGCATATGCATTGACTGAAACATGGTGCCATGACGGTATATTAAATTCCGAACTATTTAATCTCGATTGCATGGATGTTTTTCGAACAGACCGTAATTTTAGTGCCACAAAAACTACTCGAGGTGGGGGTGTATTATTCGCTATAAATAAAGAATTCCACGCTATTAAAGTAGATGTTGAATCAATCTGCTGTAAACTGACTGCATTAAAACATATTGATAGCCTCGTTATACAAGTTAAGCTAAGTTTTTCACTCCTTATACATTTTAATAATATACATGCCCCCGTCTTGCAAAACCGAGGATTATGAGACATTTTTTTGACGCCTTGGTGTCACTGTGTTTTATTTATAATACCGACCTCATTATTATAGGTGACTTTAATATATCTGAGTACGTAGACTGCAACAACAATATCTGCAATCCAACAACAACATACAATTTAGCTCAAAACTTCTGTAACTTCTTCGAATTGAATCAATTCAATTACATTTCTAATCATCATGGTAGATTATTAGATTTAGTTTTTAGTAACAGTAAGTGTGTGTTAACCGCCGCCCCCTGAGATAATTTTGCCAGAAGATCCATATCATCCTGCACTACATATTGAGTTAGACATAAATAAAGCTCATAAGAAATCTTTTCCTTTACAAACAAATTCTGATTTCAATTTTTGCAAAGCTAATTTTGTGCAGTTATATGACGATTTAGCGAATATTGACTGGACTTTTCTGGAGAACTGTGGCGAGGTAAATAGGGCTATGGATGCTTTTTATAATAAACTAAATGATACATTTGAGGTAAGCGTACCAATAAAAAAGTCAACTTCTAAGATATACCCACCTTGGTTCAGTAGTCAGATTATTTACAAAATAAAACAAAAAACTAAGAACATTAATAAACACAAGAGAACTGGCAATCCTGAATATCTTAATACATTTAAATTGTTACACACTCAAATAAAAAATGATATCCGCATATCTTACGACACATACCTACATACGATTGAGAATGATTTAATGAATAACCCCAACAACTTCTGGACATTTGTTCACCACAAAAATAACATTTCCACCATTCCTTCAATAATCACATATAATAATGAAGTAATTGAAGATCCGCAAACAATTGTGGACAGCTTTGCTGAATATTTTTCTCATTCTTTCAATGACCTAGTTGCTGAGACTAAAGATCTAATTGATAATCACAATGTAATGATGTTAGATATTAAATCTGTAACTGAAGAGGACGTTTTAGGCCCAATTAAAAAACTTAAGGCAAACATGACCATGGGACCCGACTTAATACCTGCATTTTTGCTTAAGAATTGCTCATCGGTTTTTTGTTAAAGCACTGACAATCATATTCAATCTCATATTGAAAACCTCATGTTTTCCTGAGTTATGGAAATTATCTCGCGTTTGTCCAGTTTATAAGAAAGGAGATAAAAATGATCTTACTAACTACAGGCCAATAACGTTAGTTTGCAACTTCAGCAAAATACTTGAGATCTTGCTTCATTCTGCAATGTACAGTCATGTGTCAGCGATGCTCTCTAACGAACAACACGGTTTCATGAGAGGACGGTCCACAGTTACAAATCTTGTATGTAAAACCCAGTTTATCTGTGAAAAACTTGATAGACAGAGCCAAGTAGATGTCATATACACCGACTTCTCGAAGGCATTTGACAAATTAGACCATGGGATTTTATTAAGAAAAATGAGTCTATTTGGACTGTCCCCAGATTTAATGAAATTGTTTACTGATTACACAGCCCCACAAAAAAAAAAAAATTTCTGACCTAGCAACGAGACGAGTATATCTACATGTATTTTTGATCGCTGATTCGAATCCGGGGTCAAAAAAGTCGTACACCCCCAAAAAAAATTTTAGAGCCAAAAAACACCCCTGAATCGTTTTGTTTAATATTTTCTGGAAAAATTGAATGTATTACGATAAAAATAAAGGTGAATTGCAGCGTTCACCCTATCGGTATGAAAACGCACCCCCATAGATGGTGAGAATCACCCTCATCTGCCATCAAACCAATTGATAACGACAATGACTGAAAAATATCTAAAAATGTTTAAGTTTCGTTAGGTTTGCAATAAACTGACGTAGAATTCACGTAATACCCCATAGCGTTATGAAAAACAACCCTTAACTTCAATTACAGAAAAAAGAAAGGAAAAAACATAAAATATGATAACGATTTCATTATATGGATGTTCCTATTTGCAGAGATCCTTATGGCTAGGATATTAGCAGTCATTTGTCACCAATCTTAACACCATTTGGGTATAAAACGCATCCCTGAAGGGGGTGAGAAGTACTCTTACGTTAGTAGCTTTTAATTCTTCTTTTTTTTAATCTTTTTTTTATGGTATCTTTTAACTTTGTTTTCAAACGATCTTCTTACTGACTGTCGTTTGTGTTGTTTTTTCGTGTCTCTTTTCAGAGACCAACAGTAGTCTGCTATCATGTGAAGTTAAGGGTTGTTTTTCATAACGATATAGGGGTAGTTTAGGGGTATTACGTGAATTCTACGTCAGTTTATTGCAAACCTAACGAAACTTAAACATTTTTAAATGTTTTTCAGTCATTGTCGTTATCAATTGGTTTGGTGGCAGATGAGGGTGGTTCTCACCCTCTATGAGGGTGCATTTCATACCGATAGGGTGAACGCTGTAATTTACCTTTATTTTTATCGTAATACATTCAAATTTTCCCGAAAATATTAAACAAAACGATTGATTAAAATGATAACATCATTTTCAGAGCGTTATCTCATATCCCTATTCAGGGAGTGTTTTTTGGCTCTAAAATTCTTTTTTGGGGGTGTATGACTTTTTTTGACCCCGGATTCGGAATCAGCGATCAAAAATACATATAGATATACTCGTCTCGTTGCTAGATCAGAAAATTTCTTTTTTTGTGGGGCTGTGTTATTTACATGATAGGCATCAGTTTGTTCAATATCGTGGTTTTAAGTCTTTTAGATTCCTTCAGAGGTCTGGGATTCCGCAAGGTTCGATACTCGGGCCGCTTTTCTCCAATATGTTTATAAATGATATCATATCTGACCTGAATGTACATTGGTTAATGTATGCAGACGATTTGAAGTTGTATGCCGAAATAACGTCTATTGCAGACTGCGAATGTCTCCAGAATGCATTAGACTTGGTTGAATCTTGGTGTAATAGGAACAGTTTACCATTAAATGCCACTAAATGCAATGTCATGACTTTCAGTAGAACATCTAATCCTGAAATGTTTGCATATAACTTAAACGATATTCTATTACAACGGCCCAATACTATTAAAGATCTTGGGGTCATCTTTGACAGAAAACTCACGTTTAATCCTCACATTGAGGCAATCACTTTAACAGCATTTAAACACTAGGATTTATTATACGCAACATTAAAGGCTTCTCCAATGCACATACACTCCGCTTACTCTATGTGTCTCTTGTAAGATCTCGCTTAGAGTATGCATCGATAGTCTGGAGTCCTATCTACAATGTACATAAAACATCTTTAGAAAAAAATTCAGAGACGCTTTTTAAAGTCAGCTATATATATCCTTGATGGTGAATATCCTCCCAGAGGTATTTCCCAGGAAACGCTGTTAAGTCGTTTTCATTTAACACATCTTGAGACAAGGAGAAATATGCAGTCGGTTGTGTTTCTTTTTAAATTAATTAATAATGAGTTGGACTGTACAGCCCTATTGAATCAAATCACATATCGTGTCCCTAGAGTGTCATCTCCATATAATAATATTCTTTCTATCCCTACTCCCCGTACCAATATACTAATAGCTGCACCACTTTATCAAATGACAGTAAACTATAGTAATCTGGAGGACAGACTTGATATATTCTGTTGTAACGTATCTCAAATTAAGAGAATTTTCTTAAGTTAACATACTCATCTGTTTCTTGTTATAAGTTTAATTTTTCTCTTTAAATTTGCACTACCTATAATGTAGACCATCGTTGATAGATTAATTTGTTTATCTGAGTGTATATACACGTGTGTGTATATTTGTGCTGTTGTAAATATGTATGTATATATGTATGTATATATGTATGTATATATGTATGTATGCGTGTATATATGCATGCATATGTGTATATGTATATGTGATTGAATTATTGTAAAATTTTTTGTGTAATGTATTGTATAATATTTTATTAGATACTGTTTCCTATCCTGTAATTGGGCGTTGCCTGTTGGATTTGTATGAAATAAATAAAATAAATAAATAAAACAAAATAAATAATAGGATGTTATTGACTCTTCTTTTTGTTGTTTCTTGCTGTACAATTGTTTTTCTAATGCGCGTTTTGTTTCTTCCCCCTCAAATTCTTTTTCGAAATCATTTTTTTATCTCTTCCCAAGATTTTTGGGCATTGTTTTCTATGTTCTTGTATCTTTGGAACCATAGGTCTGCCGCACCTTCTAAAAATGTCTCCAGGTATGCTATTTTTAGCAGGTTGTCCCATCCGTTTGCGACCGCTGTCCTTTCATAATTCTTCATAAATATCGTGGCATTTCTTGAACAGGGGTTGAATGTTGGAGGGCATAAAAATTTTGGTTTTGCCGGAGTTCTGGGGTTTGTTAGACTATCCGCAAGCGTTGAATTTGCCATAGTGGTGGGATTGGGTTTTTGTACTTCCTTATTGGTTGCTGTGTCATGTTCGTTGGGATCTTAATAATAATAATAATAAACTTCTTTATTCATTTAAGGTATAATAAAATACATTGAATGCGTCAGTATACATATAAACAGAATTAAAATTGAACAAGTATAAATATGTATACACACATACACATATATACATACATGCATATACACACACACACACACACGCACGCACGCACGCACGCACGCACGCACGCACGCACGCACCCACACACACACACACACACACACACACACACACACTTACACATACATATAAAAAATAACTATAATTGTAAACACAACTTATACATGCAGATATGAACAGTCAGACAGCACACAACAGTTTGTCTAGCTAAGAAGAGTATTGAAGTATTCATAGACTGAATAGAAACTATGCTTTAATAGCAATGACTTAATTGTATTCTGGAAAAGATTTAGATTTTCAATATTTTTTTATTTGAGGAGGTAGATGGTTAAACAATTTGACAGGCATCACATAGAAACTATTTGATAAAAGCGCTAGTTTGTGATGAGGTAGTCTAATGTGGTTTCCGTGCCTTAAATCATAGTGGGCAACTTCAGAACTTTGAGTAAATTTCTCAGGATTTTTTTTGACAAACACAACACATTTAAAAATATATAATGAAATCACTGTTAGTATATTCATACCTTCGAAAATATTTTTGCAAGGATATGATCTGGGTTTGAAGCACATCGTTCTTATGATTTTTTTTCTGCATAATAAGTACATCAGTTATTCTATTTAAGTTATCCCAGTTTATAATACCATAGTTGAGAATAGAGTTTACGTAGGCATAGTAGTACGTTAGCAATGTGTGTTTGTTAACAAATTTCCTCATTTGCCAAATTGAAAAACAATAACATGACAACCTCTTTATGATATACTCTATTTGAGAATGCCATGATAGGTTGTAGTCAATTTGCAAGCCTAGGAATTTTATACTAGGACTCTGTTTTATCGATTTGTCAGATAATTTGACTAAGATACTACAATTATTTTCTCTTACTAAAAATGAAACTAAATGTGTTTTAGTTATGTTTAGTAACAGACCATTATTGTTGCAGTAGGATTCCATATTTTCGGTACCCTTACTAGCTAATTGACTGAGGCACGTAAAGTCGTTAGCTGATGCAACTGCTGCCGTATCATCAGCAAATAGTGATAAATGTTCAAACTTTACATTTTCATGAATGTTATTTATAAATAAAATAAACAGCAGGGGGGCCAGCGTGCTGCCTTGAGGTACCCCGACACCTAACGGTGGCAGATCAGAGTAATAGTCCTCTGTTTCAGATCTTAGAAGGACTTTTTGTGTTCTGTTTGATAAGTAGGAACATAACCAGTCATAGGCTAACCCTCTTATTTCGTAATTATACATATTTTCTAGGAGAATACTATGGTTCACCATGTCGAAGGCTCGTGTAAAGTCAAAAAAGATGCCTACAACTTTTTTACTTTTGTCCAATTGCTCTAAAATATAGTTAGTAAAGGAAACCGAAGCATCTTCAATAGACAGGCCTTTACGAAAACCAAACTGATATTTATAAAGTATATCATGATTATTTACAAACTTAATTAATCTGTTGTAATACGCATTTTCAAATACTTTAGAGAATACTAATAACAGGCATATTGCTCTGTAATTAGCCATATCCATGTTATCATTTTTCTTATGAATTGGAATTACAATTGCGGTTTTAAGATTTACTGGGAAGATACCTTGAAAAAATGAAGCATTAATTGAATCTGTAAGAATTGGTGCAATAAGGTCAGTTATGTGAATAAGAAGGGAACAGGGGATACCATCATGACCTGCAGAATTTTTGTTGCAACTTTTCTTATAATTTCTTTAGTTTCACTGATGTCAATTGGACTTAAAAATATGCTAAAGTTCAAAGAGTTTACTATTCGAGGTGGGTTATAAGTACCTAGTTTTTGAATGAGATTTTCAACAGAGTCGATAAAAAAGATATTAAATTCTTGTGCAGCACGAGAAAAATCTGAGGTTTCACTTCCATTTCTATCGCGAAAAGAAGAGGGATATCGTGGCTTGTAAGTTCCATTAGTCTCATTTCGAATTATTTGCCAGACTACTTGAGATTTATTAGTGGCATTATGAAATTTGGAGTCATTGTAATGATGTTTGGCTGATTGAATAGTCTGCTTATGGTACTTTAATAGAATATTGTAACGCATCCTAAGCTGCTCGTCATTTGTTATATACCGCTAATGAGGAACACGAGTTGGGTCTAAAGTGCTCTGGGAGGCGCGACGAATTTTTTACGCAAAAGGGGTGCTTTTGTGCACATTTTGCCCTTATAAACATAGATGGTTTGTCCGGGCGTTTTCGCGGGGGTGGGGGGTGAATTTTGAAATAATCGTTTTTTCCAAAAAATGGTTCCCTCAATGCAGGTATGGGACGACAAAACAAGTACAACGCCGTCGAGATCGCTTCGATAGCTCTTCCCGTCGCCGAGATGTAGGACCCGGAAAATTTTCCCCCCCTTTGCCGCCCAATGAGCAACAAGAGTAGCCTACACCGAGCCTCCGTGCCCCGTTTTGACCCCGGGGGTGGCCATGGGGGCGACACTAGATGAAAAAACTTCCATCTCGACCCACCCCCCACCATTGGGGTGCGTGGAAGGGGTGCTACATCGCCCGAGTTCAGAGGAGGGGGTCGCGACCCCCAAATGGAAAGAACAATGACCAGGCCTACAAAAAAGTATAGAGGTGCGAAACTCGTTCGACGCTCCGTTTGGCCTGTACAGGTACCAAATTTTGGAAACCGCCTTTTCTTCAAATTCGCGCACGGCGTGTCGTTCTACGTCGCGAACGACGCAAAAAAGTCTTATGACCGAATTCGATCCGACGCGTCGTAACGGCGCGGCGGCCGTCGGCGCGCCGAAAATTTTCGAACGTTCGAAAAAAATAGTAAATATGCAGATTAAGGAATGCGCTTCCGTAGGCGGGCATTACTCTATGGGCACTTTTCGTGAAAAAAATGGAGGGGGGGGAAGGGGGAAGGGGGGCTAATTTCGGAACGCGCCTTTTCGGCAAAATCATGTACAGCGTGTCGTTCCACATTGCGAAAGGAGCAAAAAAGTCTTATGACCGAATTCGATCCGACGCGTCGTAACGGCGCGGCGGCCGTCGGCGCGCCGAAAATTTTCGATCGTCCAAAAAAAATAGTAAATATGCAGATTAAGGAACGCGCTTCCGTAGGCGGGCATTACTCTATGGGCACTTTTCGTGAAAAAATTGGAGGGGGGAAGGGGGGGCTAATTTCGGAACGCGCCTTTTCGGCAAAATCATGTACAGCGTGTCGTTCCACATTGCGAAAGGAGCAAAAAAGTCTTATGACCGAATTCGATCCGACGCGTCGTAACGGCGCGGCGGCCGTCGGCGCGCCGAAAATTTTCGATCGTCCAAAAAAAATAGTAAATATGCAGATTAAGGAACGCGCTTCCGTGGACTGGCATTACTCTATGGGGAGTTTTCGTGAAAAAATTGAAGGGGGGGTCAGGTAGGGGGCTAATTTCGGAACGCGCCTTTTCGGCAAAATCATGTACGGCTTGTCGTTCCACGTCGCGAAAGACACAAAAAGTCTTATGACCGAATTCGATCAGACGCGTCGTAACGGCGCGGCGGCCGTCGGCGCGCCGAAAATTTTCGATCGTCCGAAAAAAATAGTAAATATGCAGATTAAGGAACGCGCTTCCGTGGGCGAGCATTACTCTATGGGGAGTTTTTGTGAAAAAATTGAAGGGGGTCGGGTAGGGGGGCTAATTTCGGAACGGGCTTTTTCGGCAAAATCGTGTACAGCGTGTCGTTCCAAGTCGCGTAAGACGCAAAAAAGTCTGAGGACCAAATTCGATCCGACGCGTCGTAACGGCGTGGCGGCCTTCGACGCGCCGAAAATTTTCTATCGTCCGAAAAAAAATACTTTGTCGGCAGATAAAGGAGAGCGCTTCCATGGGCGGGTATTATTCGATGAGTGGTTTTCGGTTCGGGGAGGGGGCCTAATTTTTGAAACCACCTATTTGGAAAATTAGCGGGCGGCGTGTCGTTCTACGTCGCGATCGACGTAAAAATGTCTCATGATCAAAATCTATCCGACGCGTCGTAACGGCGTGGCGGCCATCGACGCGCCGAAAAGTTTCGATCGTCCGAAAAAATACTTCGTCCGCAGATTAAGGACTGCGCTCCCATGGGCGGGTATTTCTCGACGAGAGGTTTTCGAGAAAAATTTGGAGGGGGTGGAGTAGGGGGGAAAGGGGGGCTAATTTCGGAAGACACCCCTTCGGCAAATTCGCGTATGGCGTATCGTTCTACGTCGCGAACGGCGCAGAAAAGTCTAATGACCGAATTCGATTCGACGCATCGTAACGGCGTGGCGGCCTCTGACGCGCCGAAAATTTTTGATCGTCCGAAAAAAATACTTCGTCGGCAGATTAAGGACCGCGCTTCCGTGGGCGTATGTTACTCGAGGAGGTATTTCCGTAAAAAAATTGGTGGGGGCGTGGGAGGTCGGAGAGGGGGCTAATTTCGGAACGCACCTTTTCGGCAAAAAGACGGGGGGCGCGTCGTTCTTCGTCGCGAACGACGAAAGAAAGTCATATAACCGAATTCGATCCGACGCATCGTAACGGCGTGGCGGCCTTCGACGTGCCGAACATTTTCAATCGTCCGAAAAAATACTTCGTCGGCAGATTAAGGACCGCGCTCCCGTGGGTAGGTAGTATTCGAGGAGAGGTTTACGTGACAAATTTGGAAGGGGGGGAGCCAATTTCGGAACGCGCCTTTTCGGCAAAATCGCGGGGTGCGTGTCGTTCTGCGTCGCGAACGACGCAAAAAAAATCTTATGACCGAATTCGATCCGACGCATCGTAACGGCGTGGCGGCCGTCGGCGCGCCAAAAATTTTCGATCGACCGAAAGAAATACTTCATCGGTAGATTAAGGACCGCGCTTCCGTGGGCGGATGTTACTCGAGGAGGTATTTCCGTAAAAAAATTGGTGGGGGCGTGGGAGGTCGGAGAGGGGGCTAATTTCGGAACGCGCCTTTTCGGCAAAAAGGCGGGGGGGCACGTCGTTCTTCGTCGCGAACTACGAAAAAAAGTCATATAACCGAATTCGATCCGACGCATCGTAACGGCGTGGCGGCCTTCGACGTGCCGAACATTTTCGATCGTCCGAAAAAATACTTCGTCGGCAGATTAAGGGCCGCGCTCCCGTGGGTAGGTAGTATTTGAGGAGAGGTTTACGTGACAAAATTGGAGGGGGGTTGGGGGAGGGGGAGCCAATTTCGGAATGCGCCTTTTCGGCAAAATCGCGGGGTGCGTGTCGTTCTGCGTCGCGAACGACGCAAAAAAATCTTATGACCGAATTCGATCCGACGCATCGTAACGGCGTGGCGGCCGTCGGCGCGCCAAAAATTTTCGATCGACCGAAAGAAATACTTCATCGGTAGATTAAGGACCGCGCTTCCGTGGGCGGATATTATTCGAGGAGACGTTTCGGTAAAAAAATTGGGGGGGAGTGGGGGTCGGAGAAGGGGGGTTAATTTCGGAACGCGCATCTTCGGCAAAATCGCGGGGGGTGTGTCGTTCTTCGTCGCGAACAACGTAAAAAAGTCGTATGACCGACATGCATCGTACCGGCGTGGCGGCCGTCGACGCACCGAAAATTTTCGATCGTCCGAAAAATACTTAGTCGACAGATTAAGGAACGCGCTCCCGTGGGCGGGCATTACTCGAGGGGGGGATTTCCGCGAAAAAATTGGGGGGGTCGTGGAGGGGGCTAATTTCGGAACGCGTCTTTTCGGCAAAATGGCGGAGGGCGCGTCGTTCCACGTCGCTAAAGACGCAAAAAAGTCTTATGGCCGAATTCAATGCGACGCAACGTAACGGCGTGACGGCCAATAATATACAAATTTTTTCCTCGACAGAGGAAGATGCATTGCAGCGCGCCGAGGGTGCGCGTAGCGCACGCTTAACTTATGCACATATCAGAGGTGGATACGGAGGTTAGACTTAAAGGTAGTACTTGTTAATTTGTAAGTTTTGAACAGTAAACATAAAAATTCCCCTCGATTTATAATATCATCATTTATCCATCCTTTGTGGTGCCTTTTTTTTATCTTACCACCTACTTTTATTCGTACCAGAGGAAATACTTTATTAATGATACTACTGAGTCTATCACAAAAACAATTGAACTTATCATCTGCATTAGTGAGTAGATAAACATCATCCCAGGTTTCAGTAGATAGTTGATATTTAAAGTTTTCTATATTAAGCTCATTATTAAAAAAGTCTTTTATAGATATATTTAACCTCCTCCTTCTTGGGTGAAATTTTTAATGGAAAAAAAAATAATCTGCATTTTATGATCAGACAAGTGAGTCGTTAAAACATTAGAGTTGCAAATATCAAAATTTGTAAATATATTATCAATAATGGTTCTAGACGAATCTTGTATGCGCGTATACTCATTAATACGTTGTACGAAACCATAACATGAGAGCACTGTACTGAAGGACTGTTTATTTTTGTCACTTGCCTTAGGATCAAAATTTACATTAAAATCGCTACATATTATTTGGTGCTTAGATCTACTATTAGTTTTTTCAATAATACTTTCAAAATACTTAGTAAAATCTGCAATATGAGCTGATGGCGAGCGATAAAAACAACTTATATTTATAGTGATATTATCTACAATAATGTCTACACTAGTATACTCACAGATAAAGTCACAACCACTAATATTACTATTCCGTGATTTGAAGTCAATATCACTGCGAGTAAAAATTATGATTCCACCTCCTCTTGACTCAGAGCGACAGTAATCAGCTGCAAGGCAATAAGACTCTAGTTTGACAGAATTTACTTCCTCTGTTAAACACCATGTTTCGGTTATACATACAACTTCAGGCAAATTTGGAGATTTTAAGAACACATAACACTCATTTGTTTTGTCCCTAAGGCTACGTATATTAAGATGACATACTCTAAAGTTTATAGAGTTCCCTATTCTATCAGAATTACATCCGAGAGACGCGGATATAAAAAATTGGGTTCACTCGTAAATAAATATTAAAGTTTTACATGTATTTTTAACATAAGCTATCTTCTGTTTCTTTTTCAAGTTCCAATGCTTCTGGGGTTTCTTGCGTCGAAGGACTTATATTAATTGTTTTTCTTTCTTCTGTAGGTGATCTTGGGATTTTTGATGCAGGTGCAAATGGGTGGTCCCTAACAAATAATTCCGTGCTGCGATGTGGTGGTTGGAATGCTTCTTGTGAATCTTCTTTTGTTGCTAAGACTTTTATGGCAGCTCTTGTAAGTATCTTACGTTGCTTGTCCTCAGACATGCTGTTTCTCCATGTCTTCTATATTATGTTAAGTTACGCGTTTTTTTAATGTTGATAAGGTCTGTCTGTATGCATATATGAAAGTACGTAAAATGCGCAGAAAGTATATTATGTCGGTGTTTCATAAAAAACTTACTATATTTTAAGATTTGTTTGTAAATATATATTGATTAACCTAGAACCTGTACTCTACCTTAATTGTGATCGTCGCCAAATAAACGTTTTAGTTTAGCCGCCAGTTCTTTACTTACTATTTTCTCTTCAACTGTTGGCGTTCGTGGACGTGTATTTGGGTCGGAGAAATTGAAGTAATTTTTGTCTTTTGGGATAGGGCTACTATGACCCAAGACTCGTGCAGTTAAAGGCAACCCCTCTCTATTTAATTGTACCTCTACCTTATTTAAATTACATAAATAAAGCTCTCTCTTGGCGTGTCGCTCCTACTTTCCCGGTTTGTAACGTGGCATTTAAATAATTTCAGGGACCAATGTAATAATAAAAGAAAATTATACTTTTTGCACTCGTCAAACAACAAATACGTTTACGTATGGGGATGGGGTAACAGGACCTATGACGATTACTAATTTCTCTGTCTAGCCAGATAAACGGGCATTAAGCAGAGGTGGAAAATGGGTTTAGGTTCTTAATACCTGTGCCAGCCAGATAGACGGGCCTTGGTCAGAATATTAATTCGAGTACTCATATCTTTTTTTCTCGCCAGATAGACGGGCATAAGAAAAAGAATATTGGGCTCTGCAAAGGAGATAAACAATAAAATTAGTGTTTCAGGAAATTGTGGGTAGGGTTATTAATACCTGTACCAGCCAGATAGACGGGCCCTGGTCAGAATATTAATTTGAATGATCATTATACCTTTTTCTCGCCAGATAGACGGGCATAAGGAAAAA
This sequence comes from Rhamnusium bicolor, assembly GCA_029963845.1. Classification (NCBI taxonomy): domain Eukaryota; kingdom Metazoa; phylum Arthropoda; class Insecta; order Coleoptera; family Cerambycidae; genus Rhamnusium; species Rhamnusium bicolor. The sequence goes on from JANEYF010001719.1 coordinate 42,347, forward strand.
ATATAGGGTTCTGAAAAGGAGAAAAATAAAATTAGTTCCCTATTTAACCAAATTCAACTATTTTGTTCCATATCACTAACATAAAAATTTATTTTAGGCTAATTACGAAGAATTCAGCCACAAGAACGAACCAGGCGTCTCCACCATATATGTCACAACCCTAATGGGTTCGTCTTAAGGGACTTACTTGGCTGTGAGAGGTTTTGAAGTTATAAAGAACGAATAATATGATTTTCGTGGTTTTTTTATTAAAACAATAAAAAAATAACAATTATCAGCAATGAAGAAAAGGGCAATCATAAAAACAACAATAATAAAATAAAAATAAATGGGTCTTACCACAATACCGCCATATCAGGAGAGGTGTGTCCTATGAGAAGTCTTTTAGTGGACTCCCCCTGTCTACTAATTGGAGCTTATTTATAGTATTGATAAATACCTCATCGGCAGTTTCCGTATAAGCAGAACTCTCATCGTTTGTATTTTAACACGGTTAACAATTAGTAATTGAAATATGAAACCTTATATCCTGCATTGATATTTATTGCAATGAGTTTTATTAAATGTAAAAATTATAATTTAGATTATTAGATTTAAATGTTAATTTAATTTTATGAATTATATAGGGAATTTACCAATGAGTATTGTCCTTGTTTATTTAAGGGAATAAAAATTATCACTTCTTGACAATATCACAGCCAATTATCATTAACAGTAAATAAAATATAAACTGTGTTGTCAAAGGCACGCAATTTTTTTAGTTTTATGATGCACAGTATTTACGTGATGTCTACAATCATATTTGTCCTAGCACTTCAGGTCTGTCTCGCACACCTTACAAATTATTATAGCACCATTATAGAATAAATCAGGGAATTTACTAATAAATTTATTCACTTTGTCAGCGTATGGCCCGTTTCTACCCTTGCGTACGTCTGACAAACTTTATTATTAAATTAATATCAGCAATAAAATACAACAAATAAAATTATCAATAGTGCAACAACTACAATACAACGGAGTATTTATCCGCCAGTCGTTGCCCCCTAAACAAACATCTGGTATCGCACCACGACTTGCCACCTTTAATAATAAACCGTGCCGCTATCGTTGATTTTTTTTGCACCGCGATCGGTCGGTCGCTTCTTTCATCTTCGTTTGTCTTTCAATTTGCCGCACTCCTAGATCTGCCGCCTGGGTGCAGTGCACCCCTTGCGCCATAGATTGGCGGGGGCCTGATTATTGTGCATAAAACTTGTACATTTTATTTGCCCCATATAAATATTTAGTCACAATGATTTTGTTGGAAACGTGTTCTAACAAATTGGTGAAATTTCAGAAACAAATTTATTTATTTTTACTCTACATGTAATAGCAACTTAAGTTTAATTATTAATCTTGCCCTCAATTGCATATTATTTTATAGAGTAACCGATATTGTATATAATTATAAATACCATTATATTTACATTTAATTCTGAGCAACTGATTAAAGTGTTTGCACAAATTGGGTAACACAAAAATTGTGACTTTATTAACGTTTGCTAAAAAAATTGTGACATTTTTAGTCCCAATTTATTTATTTTCGTTGTACAATTATAGTAATAGCCTAATTTTATCAATACCGTCCCCACAAACTGGGTAATTTAATGACATTTTTACCGAATAACAGTTTATTTGATTTAGGGTATATATTGTGCAAAATGAATTGCAAAATTGACAAAAAAAATATACAATTTGTGGATTTCACATTAAGCAGTTGTGAAAAAGCTAAAAACATATTCTCTTAAAAAAACTAGAAACATTGTGATTTAAAAGCACATTTTTTTAATTTGTTTTACAAGTGAAGAAATTTAGATGCATAAGTTTTGTTTAGGAAACCTTCAGAATCTATTTAAAAATTTCACATAAATTGTAGAAACTAACTTAATCTGTTCAGACATTTGTTCCAAAAAGTGAAGTAAAAATAATGTACCTATTTTTATGCAACCACAATTCAAATTTACAAATAATTCAATTTTGGTGATTGCCGATTTCCAAGTGCGTACACAAATTTCAAATAATAAAACTTAAACTGTACAAGATAATTGCTCCATAAATATATTATTTATTTACACAACTTGTCCCTGTCACTTTTTTAAAACCAATTTGGAGTGAAATTTTTTACAAATAATAATAATGTTGTAATAATGATATATCTTTAATGTGCAAAATATAAATAATATTACACACAAAAGGTCAGCAGTACAGTAAACACTGATATAGAATCTATTAATCTGCAATACATTCTTAAAATAAATTAAAATTATTATTTAAATCATTGCCCAAAATCAGAGTTTGAGTTGATTTTGATATGTATTAAACATGTGTTAAAATGTTGTGTAGCTGCAAGGTAGACTATTGTAAACATAAGTAGACAGATATGAAAAGGAGGATCGAAATATTTCATATCTAGGGTAGATTGCATGTAAGTTATCATTTGTACATCTCAAATTTCGGTTATGTATAGAATTTCTCATAAGAAGTTTATTAAATAGATACATAGGTTTGTCTACTGTAATTATATTGTTTAGTAATGTGGTAAAGTGCACGAAACGTTTCTCATTTAATTTTAGCAGCTTTAACTCTCTAATATGAGGTGTAATATAATCGTAAATTGAGCCATTAGTAACAAATCTAGTACAAATATTTTGAATTTTTTGTAATTTATTTTACTCTGATAGATTTAAGCAGGGTCCATATACATAATCAAAATAATTAACGTGTGACAATACGAAAGACTACACAACAGCTGTTTAATTTCAATATCAAATATATTTCTAAAAGATGAAATCAGTTTAAAAGAGCAGAAACATTTTCTACTCGTTCTACTGTCTCGTATCGTTCCAATAGCAAAAAACCCATTTTTTTTCAAATAACGAAATAATTTGTAAGATGAAAAAAAAAACTATAGAAACAAACCACCTTTCATTGATTTACATGCAGATTGAACCCGCTCAACTCCACTCTGATACTTTTATACAGATATTGTACAAAAGTATTCACAGGAATTATCCTGTCCGGTCAGCGAAAATGTTAATCATAAATACCAGTGGTACGAGTGTTTCATTTATATATTTTAAGTAAATAATAGTCGGTGTTTACTGCTGACATTACTTTATTGACAGCCACTTTACACACACTGGTGTTGCCAACCTAACAACCTAGCCAACAGAAGTGTGGTTGTTGAGCTGCAACTTACTACATTATGTTACATCTTCCTTTTTCACAAGTATAAAAATAAACAAATAGAAATCTTACAGTAATACACTGATGTTAAACTATCTCTAAATAACTAAATAAATTTAAATCTGCTTACACTACATAATCATTAAATCTAATGGGCATATTAATTTGCCTACCACTTCTTGTCACAATAGATTCTGAGTTAGAGTCGTTATTAAGATTATAATAAGATTCACAATCATTTTCGTTGTTTTTAGATACCTTATTTTCGGTTACTATTTCAGAACCACTACAATTATCATACTCGCAACTGACATTTTTTCCCCCAGGTGACATTGGATTCAATGAAGGTTTCAAGAAATTTGAGTTTCGTCTCAACTCTGTACCAAATTGATCTCTCACAATATACGATCTAGGTTCATCGCATTTTCTGATTATAGTACCTGGACTCCATTGTTTTTTTTCCTTATCTCTAATAATAACATTTTCATTTTCTATGAAGTCTTGTCTAGCTTTAGCATTACGATCATAATACAATTTTGGTCTATTTTTTCTTTTTCTCTAAACTTTGATGTATATTATTAAATAATCGAGGTTTCAACTGATTTTTTGTTATACGTATACTAGTTCTAATTAATCTACTATTCAGTAATTCAGATGGTGAAACATTAAGTCCAGCTAGTGGTGTAGCTCTATACTCTAATAAAAACTGATAAAATTCTGAATTAGTTTCTTTACACTTTTTAAGCATATTTTTACAAATACCTACTGCCTTCTCCGCAAGACCATTCGATTTAGGATATCTAGGGCTTGAGAATACCAGCTTCATCCTGATTTCTTTAGCAAATTCTTTAAATTCTTTACTATTATATGGATTATTATCAGAAACGAAAGTAGTTGGAATTCCTTGTGCCGCAAAAATGTCTTTCAAGTGTTGAATAATTTCAGCGACCGATTTATTTTTAAGTTCTTTTACCTCAATCCAGTTGCTATAGTAATCCACTAATATTAAATAGGATTTTGACACAAATTCACATATATCAGATGCTATTTTTTCAAATGGAAGACTCGGAACTTCGTGATTAATTAATGGTTCTTTCACATTAGCTCTACTAAATTTTTCACAAATCTTACAACCGGCAATAAAATTTTCTAAATCTACCGCCAAACCTGGCCAATAGAATAGCCTTCTAGCTCGACTTTTAGTTTTTTCCATTCCAAAATGGGCTTTATGTAATTGTCTCATCATGTATTCTGTTAATGACTTAGGAATGACAATCTTATCATTGTAAAATATTATGCCATTTTTTACTAATAAATCATTTTTAATTTTACTATAGCGTTTTAACTCTAAATTTTGAATATTATTAGGCCAACCTGACTCTAAGAAATTTAAAACTTGTTTTAATACCGTATCATTTTTAGTTTTATTCACAATATCTTCCAATCTGTCTTGAGTTATTGGCAACTCTATGTCGATGCAATGTACTATCTCTTTCATTTCTATGTCATCTGAGACATTATTTTTTATACAAGAACGCGATAGAAGATCAGCAATATACATGCGATTACCTGGTAAGTATTCAATATTAAAATTATATTTTAACGTTTTTAATCTCATTCTTTGTAATCTCGCGCTAATTTTATGTATATCTTTTTTCTTGAATTGTTGCTAAAGGTTTATGATCTAAATTTACTGTTATCTGTTTTCCATAGACTAAGTGATGAAACTTCTGCAAACAAAAACAAATCGCTAAATATTCTTTCTCTATCTGTGCATATCTACATTCACTTTTAGTTAAACTTCTTGAACAAAATGCTACTGGGTACCCCTTTTTGTAGAAGAGCGCCCCCTAAGGCATTTTGGCTCGCATCTGCTTGAATGAAAATTTTTTCATTAGGATCAAAAATAGTTAAAGTTTGAGTCATGGCTATTATCTTTTTCAAATCATTAAATGCCTTTTTATGAACTACGTTCCAAGTAAAATTAACGTTACTTTTAATTAAGCCTCTTAATGGCGCACTAATTTCCGCCAACCTCGGTATATATTTGGTTAAATAGTTTATCATACCTAAAAAACTCAACAATTCTTTTTTGTTTTCAGGTTCTCTTAATGCTAAAATTGCCTCAACATACTCTGGGTTTGGACTTACTCCTCGACCTGTAAATATCTGACCGATATATTTAACTGAATTTACTTTATACTGTATTTTATCCGCATTGAATTTAATAATATATTTTCTAGCCCTTTGTAAAAATTTATTCATTAACTCATCATGTTTAGCTTCATCTTTTCCTCCTATTATGAAATCATCAAAATAAATTCCTATGTTCAAATCACCAAATATTTTTTTCATTCATTCTCTGAAAAATCTCTGGGCTCACTGCTAACCCAAATGGCAATCTCAAAAATTTATAGTTACCAAATGCTGTTACAAAAGTACAAAGGTCTGCACTAGCTTTAGACAGTTTTATTTGATAAAACCCATCTTTCATATCGAGGATGCTAAAAACATTTTTATTCTTTAATTTTAGTGCCAATTCCTCACTAGTAGGAATAGGATATTGCTCAAAACATATATTTTTGTTTAAATGTACAGGGTCCAAACATAGTCGTAATTTCCCATTTGTTTTTTCTACTATTACTAAATTATTTACCCATTCAGATGGGCCCTCTACTTTTTCAATAATTTTCTTTTTAACCAACTCATTCAACGTTTCTTTAAGTTTAATTTTAAGAGAGTCCGGAACCCGTCTACAGTTACTCGAAAATGGCACATGATTATTTTTTAATTTTATTTCATATTCATAAGGGACATTCCCTATACCTGAAAATAAATCCTTATTTTTATTAACAAACTCTGTTTTATTATTATTATTGTTTTTAAAAATTATATCCTTACTACCAATTGTCTCAATTCGTTTTATTAGATCTAATGCAAGACAAGCGTTTAGTCCCAATACTGGCATGTTGTTTACATCTATGACCAAGAATTTTATTTTATATATTTTTTCATTTACTACACATTTTAAAATAATTGAACCTTTCGTTTTAATTTTGTGATCACCAAATGCTACTATCGACACATTTGTTTTGACTATTTTATTTTCTATGTTTAACCTTTGAATCCAATGCCACGGTAAAACATTGCATTCTGCCCCCGTATCTAACTTAAATTGTATTTCTGTTTCATTTATAACAACCAACTGTTTCCACATGAACTTTTTACCAGCATTACTATTAATATTATCTAATATTATTGAATCAATTGTAAATGAGTCGCTATCATCCTCATCATCAGTCTCTATATTGTTAACAACTTTGTTCCTACTTTTTACAAAATTCTGATTCTCAGTATACCTCTTATTATAATCCTTTACATCATTTTTCACATTTTTAGAATGTCCATCATTATTTTTAAATTTGCAACCAACAGCAAAATGATTGAATTTATTACAAATTTTACATTTTTGTCCAAAAAAGCATAACATGCACCTTTTTTTATGCTTTCGTCCACATTTTAAACAATCGTAATCTGTACCTGCACTGTCTTGTCTTTTATTCTTGTATTTTCTTATAAAGTTTACCTCTTGTTCACCTTGCAACCCTTTCAACTGTAATTTACTAGCCTCTGAAGCTCTACACTGGCTCTCCGTCATCTCCAACGTCAACTTTGATATCCCCAGTAACTTCTCTTGTAACTGCACATCATTAATACCTATAATTATCCGGTCTCTTATTAAGGATTCCTCCTGGTCCCCAAAATTGCATGGTTTGGATAGTATCTTAAGGTTCTTCACAAAACTGTCAAAATCTTCTTCGGCTTTTTTATCTCTTGAAAAGAACAGAAACCTATTATATGTTTCATTATCTCGAGGCTTACAATAGTTATCAAATGCCTCTATCACTTTGTTGTACTTAGTTCTATCTTCCTCTGATAATTTAAAAAGTATTGAACACGTCAATAGCTTCTTCTCCCGCCACATTTAAGAAAATTGCTATTTTTCTTTTATCTTCCATGTCTTGAAGTCCTGTAGCATTCAAGTATATATTTAAAGACTGCTTGAACTTATCGTAGTTTTTACTTAAATGCTGATTAAATATTAAATTGCTTGGCGGTTTCAACGTGTGACTCATTTTTATACTAGGGCGTGGTTGACTAACCTTACTTTTAATTTCCTTATCTTCCAATTCTCACTTCTTTACTGTTATTATTTTATTTTTATTAACTTGTTTCCTTATTCGATCTCAATTCGTTTTTACACCTGACACCATGTTTCATTTATATATTTTAAGTAAATAATAGTCGGTGTTTACTGCTGACATTACTTTATTGACAGCCACTTTACACACACTGGTGTTGCCAACCTAACAACCTAGCCAACAGAAGGGTGGTTGTTGAGCTGCAACTTACTACATTATGTTACAACGAGAACGCACCAAGTGTTTTTCAATGTTTATAGTTATTTCAATATTGATGTGAAAAAATCGAATGGGACAAATGAAAAACTGGCACTCTGGTAGTACATTTATCATACAGAAAAATTTAAGAGAATTCTGGAAACTTTTTTTTCATTCTTTACATAGTTAGAACTTCTTTAAAATCACATAATATGGCCATGTGATTTTTATGAGACATGAATTAGATGGTAATTAATAGATTACGGCTAGGCAATACCGAAAAAAGTATTTAGTAACTCATAAAAAAAAATAAAAAATTTGTGGTGAATAAATGTACCACCGGGAGGTAATGGGTTAACTATACAATTAAATATATCAGTGTTTATTGATCCCGCTTAGATAATACCCAAAAAGGGTCGTAAAAGATGTTTTCCTTATAATTAGAGATAAAGTAGTTAGATCTTTTCAAACATTGAATATTAATTATAGGGTTCCTACAAACTGTTATAAGTAATTGATCCGTTGGTTTTAGACGTTGGTAGCCTTTGTTAAAACACGTCTACGTGAAAGTTCTCAATTACTGTTAACAGCTAAAGTACTAAATCAGAAACGAAACCATAAAGATGCTGTAGCTTACGCCGTAGAAATAAAATCGTTAGCGGAAACCCTAAAAAAGAGCATTCATAAGTAAAGGTGTACCTTATAAAGTAGCGGGACGGTATTCCACAGAATATGAAATTACGTCTCTCAGTAACAATGCAAATGCGGAAAGGACACGAAAAGTCATGGAAGCTGGTACTTTTGATACAGTTCAAAAAGCTGTTACAAAATTTGTTAACGTTAATAATAACAGTCAACCTCAGTATGTCTAACGTATTTTATTTTAGACAAAATAATAGAAACTATGGAAGTTACAACAATAATCGTTGTAGAGGACAAAATTATACTTATAAAGATAACGACTGAAGTCATAATGATTGGGGTAGGCTTGGGCGCGGAAATTAAAATAATAACGTAAATAATGGATATAAACTAAATTATCAAAGAAGTAATTATACTAGGGCAGTAAGAGCAATTGGTTTTGATTTATAATTTTTTAAAATTTTGTAATAATTTCAACAAAAATGACGAATTTAGAAAATACATTTTTAGTTGACACAGGTGCTTATTATATCTATTTTTAAAAGAAAAAGAAAATTAATCCGGACCAAATGTTAGATGTTTCGAATCCTGGTAAAATTAAAGATGTAGCAGATGGTGTAATTAAATTTTTAAGTGTCGCTGAAACTGAAAGATCACAAAATAAAACACAAATTTCATACCTTAGATTCAAATTTTCCTATACCCGCAGATGCAATTTTAGGTAGAGATTTCATATCGATATATTGATGTCATTTAGACTATTCTGATTGTACTATGACTATTAAGTTAGCTGATAATCGAATTATTGGTCCGATTCGGAAGAAGATTCTTTAGTCGTTCCCCCTAGATGTGAAGTAATAAGACAAATAAAAAGTCTAATACAGCTTTTCGGGATGCTGTAGTAATAAATACTGAGATACATCCTGGTGTTTTCGTAGCCAGAACAATAGTATCTAAAGATTGTCCGTTCGTTAATCAATACTTAGACTACTTGCGAAAATGTCATTTTAAAAAATGTCAAACTCAAAACAATCAACCTAAACCAGTTTCGCATTTGTAAAATTGAATCCGAAACTAGTGGCCGATTTTTAAATTTAATGAACTAATTAAATATTGACGGTATACCGTTTCTTAAAAACAAAGTAGTTCAATTATGCAACCAGTTCTCAGATATTTTTTGCTTTGAAATCAGATAAATTAACTGTTAATAATTTTTATAAACAAGAATTAAAGCTAGCAGATAATACGCTGATTATTATATTATATAAAAAATTACCGAACGGGCACAAAAAGATGAAATTATTCAGCAAGTCGAAAAAAATATTAGATAACGAAATTATAGAACCATCAACTTCTCAATATAGCAGTCCAGTTTTATCAGTTCCTAAAAAGTCTACAGACACTCAAATGAAATGGCGTCTAGTAGTAGATTTTCAGCAATTAAATAAAAACTTATTGCCGACAAATTCCCTCTTCCTTGCATAGATGATATTTTAGATCAGCTTAGTAGAACTAAATGGTTTCCTGCAATTGACTTAATTTCAGAATTTCACCAGATTCCCTTACAGGAAAATTATCGTAATATAACTTCCTTTAGTGTTGATGCCTGGATCTTTTAGATTTACAAGGTTACACTTTGGACTGTCAGTCAGACCCAATAGTTTTGAAAGAATGATGTCGAAAGCTTTCACAGGAATAACCCCTGAAAAAGCATTTCTTTATACGGATGATTTAATGGTAATTGGCTGTTCCGAAAATCAGCATATAAATAATTTGAAAAAAAGTGTTCGAAACTATAAAATAAAATTCCGAAAAATGTAAATTCTTTAGAAACAAAGTCACATATTTAGGTCATAAAATTACAGATAAAGGCATTTTACCAGATGGTTCTAAATATGATATAAACAAATATCCGACTCCACAAACTACTGACGAAGTAAAACGATTCGTCGCGTTTACTAATTACTACCGTACATTTATACCACAGTTTGCGGATATTGCTTCACAATTAAATAAATTAACAAGAAAAAATGCTGGGTTTGTTTGAACACCGGAATGTCAACATTCGTTTGACACACTTAAAAATGCATTAACGTCTCCTCAAATATTACAATATCCTGAATTTTCTAAGCCATTCACGATTACAACCGATGTTTCAGAAAGGGCTTGTGGCGCTACGCTCGCTCAAAATTTTAATGGCCATGAATTGCCAATATCGTACGCCTCACGTAATTTTACCAAAAGAGAACTACATAAACCAACTATTTTAGAAACTGATGGCAGTACATTGGGCTATAAAATATTTTTGCTATTAAGAATACGCTACAAAATTTGCTTATATAAAATGATTATCGACCTTTAGTTTACTTATTCTCCATGAATGATCCAACATCAAAACTCACTAGAATATGTCTAGATCTAGCAGAATATGATTTCGAAATTCAATATGTAAACGACACAGATAACGTCTGTGCCGACGCATTATCCAGAATAAATATAAACGAACTTAAAATTATTCGTAATAATTTGTCGCAGATACCGGCGGCGATTACGCGGTCAGTTTCAAAAACCTTTAGTAAATTTATCTATAACTTCTAAAGGTTTATGAAACTCTAGACAATTATAAGACTTAAATTTCACATGTTAGAATTTGAAATAAAACCTAAATCTGTTAGGATGAAGATTAGGTACAAAAGAAAATTGAACGCTCAAAAAACAATACCAATCATGAACAGCGATATTGTTTTAAAGCAAGTATTGTCTCAGCTAGAAATTATTGCTGGTGATTGTAAAATTGAAAAATTAAGACTAAGCTTAACTAATGATATTTTAAAAAATTGCACTGTTAATCAATTTAAGAAATTAGGGCCTAAATATCTTGACAAACCCACTATCATCCTTTGTTATGTAAGAAAAGTGATCACTAATAAGAATGAAAAATTTAAACTGATAGAAATATTTCACGACAATCCTATATTAGGAGACGGTCAAAAAAGCTATTAAAAAAGTTAAGAACTTCCTATATGTAGAAAAGTTGCTAACTATATAGAAAGTATCATAAATGTCAAATTAACAAGAATATTATAAAACTACCCGAGCCATTGGTAATTACCCCTACACCCCAAAAACCCTTTGATGTTCCTAAATCAAGTGGAGTTTACGAGTACATATATATATATATATATATATATATATATATATATATATATATATATATAGGGTAGGGTGAGGCAGATTCGGACATGGGGCACCTCCGGACAATTCAAATTTACCGCTAATCTGGGACAGCACAATAGCCAAATCCCGCCTAAATGTGTTAATTGTGATATTGTGTTCGTGACAGAAGGTTACTCGATGAAAACATTAAAAAATAAAATTAATAGTGAAAAAAGTTTAAAAAGTAGAGACTTTATGTAAAAATTACATCATACTCGTAAGAACTGACAAGTCTAGTGGTAAGTTTTATTGAATATGTTAGTATTTTAGTGGGAAAGGGAATCATTTTTACGCATGTAGTGTACATAACCTATACTACTGCATTTCTTGTTTAGAGTATAGGTGGACCTAAATGTTTTGTCTACCAGTGGGGCACATCCGGACAAAATGCGTGGGGCAGATTCCGGACTGTCCGAATGTGCCCTACGAAGCGGTCCACAGTGTTGGGGTGTGCCCCACAAAAAATGTAATATTATCTTGATTTGTGGAAAGTGTTCTAGGCTGCTATATAAAGTTTTCCTTTCAGGGTATTCTGAAATATGGTTCGAAAATATATCAAAAAAGGAGTCAACGCCCTGAAATTGATAAGACAATTCTCAAAGAAGCGGTTAAGAATGTTATTAGTCAAAGAATGTCGATACGGCTATCAGCATCAACTTATACTATACCGAAATCGACTTTGTTTGACGCTATAAAAATATATAAAAAACGCCATCCCTTTAACAACATCGAAGACTCGGGCAATGAAACAGCAGATGATGATGATGACGTTGAAAATCAGCCAACTTCTTCAAAATATGCTAGCCGACAGGTATTTTCAGCTACGGAAGAAGCTGAATTGGAAAAATATTTGAAATATTTGATAAAATTTATGCGAAAGGCTCAGAACGGTTTTGTTTTTCCTGACCAAGAAGACCTGTCCACAGTTTCAAAGTCTGACGTGGTTTCTAAATTACCCAAGCCAATTTCTACTCCAGGCACTTCAAGAACGGCATCATTTCTAAAGTTTAATGTTAATTTTTTCGGTTTAAATGTTGATTAAAGCACTAATGGTTCTATGTTAACCTTCATTTTGTTTCACTTAAAACTTTCGGTTTATGTGTGGACCGGAATGTTGACTTTTCAACGAATTTTGTTAGGCTTCGTTTTATTTTATCTAAGATTTTGTATTTCTTACAAATAAAATTCTTACACTTCCGTACCTTCGCTTAATTCAAACTTGTCCGAAACTACCCCACGCTTGTCCGGAACTACCCCAGCATGGGGCAGTTTCGGACAAATGCAACATTTTTAAATTTAATTTTTTACCTAATTATTACTAATAATTAGTAGGTAAAAAAACTTTGAGAAGATGCACAATATAGTATCACTTTTGTGGGTATTTTTTTTTTATTTAAAACATATCCTTAACCGAGATATTAAATTTTGAATTTTGGTGTCCGAATCTGCCCCAGTCTACCCTATATATATATATATATATATATATATATATATATATATATATATATATATATATATATATATATATATATATATATATATATATATATATATATATATATATATATATATATATATATATATATATATATATATATATATATATATATATATATATATATATATATATATATATAAACAGCTTATTTTTTATTAATGAGGATGCGGTCCAAATTTTGTTGGGTTAATAAAGAATACTCTTTTCTACTTTGCCAAGCTTTCGAAAATATTTTATTTTCTTTCTCAAGACTACAAAAGAAGATAAAAAGGGTTCATAGTTACATGTAAAAAAATTATAAAAAAACTTTTTTTTACCTTATGCCAGTAAGTTGAGGTTATAAGTTAAAACTAACATCACGTTACACATTAAAATTTCACTATGCAATGTTGACATCTACTTCATGTTATTTAATACATTTTAATTGCTGCATAATGACCAAGTTAATCGAATAATCAGTATGGGGATTCAACCCCATAGTGGATGTGCTCCACTACTCTAGTACATGTCAACTGATAATTGGTTCAAATGCAAATTACTCTACACCACAAGTATTTCATACCAACTCACCAAACAATCCAACCAAAATATAACTAAAAACCGCGGGCATTTTCAAAATCCTACAATTTATGAGAAATTTGAATTTAATCAAATTTTTCCTTCAGACAGGTGTGCTTGAACTCGGTGGCGTCCAGTCACGTGGCTAGAAAACCTCCTATATTGTCACTAAGTTATCTAGTTCCTGAGAATACTCCCCCGAATAGAAACAACCCTCTATCTGATTTAGTTTGTGAATTTGAAATGTAAACTTGGCCAGTTTTTTTCCCCTTAGGATCGGTGCTACGGTCTTCGAATCGAACGTACTGTAAAGGACCACCCCCCATTGATTGTCACAGGATTAATTCCCAGCAATACGTTGAAACCAAGACTGAAGCAACGAACCGAAATGGAAAAAAACTGTCCGTAACTTTATTTATTTAACTAAAAGGTGAAGCCTTCGTTGTTGGAAATAAATCAAAAGGTGTATTCAACCCCCTATATTTGTCACTGGGTCTTTTTTGCCCCTTGCTTACTCCCCTCAACGTGTCTTTCACCTTTTGTTTTCTTTCAAACACAGAAACACAATATATTACACTTCCTCTTCCCTCTGTGTCTAGTTAAAGGAATGTAAAATAGAATTTTCTTCCTCATTTTGTTGTTCGTTAGGTTAGTTTTCTCTGAGCTCGGTATCACGGCTCCTGACTAAACGTCCTGTTGGAATTACACCCCCCAATGATTGTCACAAGGTTAATTTCCAACATCACGTCGAGTGGTAAGGACAGCAACACCGGATTCAGCGAAACCTATCCATATTTTTTATTCAGTTTTTAATTGATAAATTGAGTTAAGACCAAGAAGAGAAATATACTATACTTTTTTTCTGTGGAAACAGTTCCGAAGAAGTATCACAATTGCCTATAAGAGGCAAGGTTGGATTACAGTAGGAATTCCACCCTGAGTAGTGAATTGTCACTGATCCTCCACTAAGAGTAACACTCCACTGCACCACCCTAAGTTAACAAAAATTAAAAAATGTTTTAAATTTATTAGTAAATTGTCAAAATTAAATGATTAACCATTTTTTTTTGTTCTCCCCTCCCCCTATTCGTTTCATCATTGTGGAACCCAAGTCTCCAGACAGGAGTACAGTCAAGGATGATCCCCCTATTTTATGTCACTGAGTTCATCCCAGACAACAAACCTACCAGGAGCAAACGTCCCACATTGATGGAACCTGATTTGAACCTATGGATTGTTTTTACCCTCTTTGTTTTGTCATCTTGGGACCCAAGTCCTCAAGTGGAAATACAATCAAGGATGACGTCGAAATTCATCCCTGACAACAGACCCACTAGGGACAAACATCCCAAGATGGCAAAACCTAATTTGAAAATGTGGTTTAACTGTTGATGTGAAGCAAATATGAATAAATACTACTTAAACTATCTATATCGGTTCTCCTATTCATTGGATTATTTTCCTTGTTAATTTCTACCATTTCTAGGAAAAGTCTTTTTTTCAAATTCGTTTCTACATTTAAGATTTTTGGTTGGTTAAAATTTATCTTATGTCCAGTAGCAATTGAGTGGTCTGCTAGTGCACACGAGAGTTTGCCGTTTCTACAATCACTTTTATGCAATGTAATACGTGATTGGAGCGACTGTGACGTTTGACCTATGTATTTCATTTCGCAGTTGTGACAAGGAATACTATATACAACATTCGATTTTTTCAGAGCATCATCTTTGTGCTTCACTTTAGTATAAATAGTGCTAAGTGGTTTTGCTGTTTTTTGGGCAATTTTTATTGATGGTTCATGTGTGAAAATATTGATAATTTTCGAAGTTAAATCTTTGATGTATGGTAAGGACCCATATCTCACTGTAATATGTTCGTCAATATTATTGTTACTATTATTGTTGTTACTACTTACATGTAGTGTGTTAAAAAGTAACTTCTTCAAAAGTTTTGGTGGGTACGAATTGTCTAACAGTAAATTGTACAAGATTTTCAAATTCTTTTCTACCAGGGGGGTGTGAAATTTTTTTAATTCTATTTTTTTAACGCCAGCACTAGGTTGATTTTCATTTTCTCATTGTGGTGAGATATGTAATTCATATATCTCCCAGAGCTGGATGGTTTTCTGTACCAATCGAGGATGACAGTGTTATCCTGTCTCCTTATAACATGTGTGTCCAGAAATGGAACTTTGTTGTCTGTTTCTTTTTCAACAGTAAATTGAATGTGTGGGTTGTAGTTGTTAAAAATTTCTAGCACCCTGTCAACACTATCCTCTGGTAAAGCACAAATTATGTCGTCTACGTATTTTTTTTAAAAACTCAAACCGGAACGGGAGATCTCTTAGACATTCGTCTAACAGGTCGTCCATAACAAACTGAGCTATTATGGGCGACACTGTTGCGCCCATTGGTGTACCTAAAACTTGTTTGAAGAAGTCACCTTCAAACACACAGTAAGTCGTATCAAAAATAAAACTAACTATTTCTATAAATTTATCATATGTCATATGACAAAAAGTACTTATTGTGTTCCATCTTTTTTTGAACACTAGTATAAATTAAGTCTATCGGAATATTAGTGAAAAGTGAAACAACATCAAAACTGACCAGCACGTAACCCACTGGTAATTGTTTTTCTTGAATAAATTCAGAAAATGCAAAGGAATCTTTTATATAGTATTCGTTATCTTTGTCGTACGAATTTGTTAAAATATCTGTTATAAATTTAGCAATTTTACTATTAGGAGCATTAATCGATGAGATAATCGGTCTTAGTGATAAAACAGGTTTGTGAATTTTAGGTAACCCATAAAATTTGGGAGGAACAGAGTTGTATATAGTCATAGACTTTGCCACGTTCTCATCAATTAAGTCGTTGTTCTTTAGGTTAGAAACTAATTTATTCGCCTTTTGTTGGTAAGTGGACGTAGGGTCCCTATTCAGTTTTTTATAATATGTAATATCTGACAAGATGTCAGTACTTTTTTCTAAGTAATCAGTTTTTTTCATAATTACAGTTACATTGCCTTTATCAGCTTTAGTTATTACTAATTCTGGGTGGTTTTTTAAAAACTGTTTACTTTTGTTGTATAAATAGTTTAAATAGGATTGTGTATCTTTGTGTTTGTGTACATAGTTGGTTAAAATGTTGGTGACTTGTGCACGAAATATGTCTTTTTTGGCATGAGGAAAACCTGAAATTAATGATTCTATGTCTGCCAGTAAATTTGGAACAGATACCTCTTTAATCGAGGGGGGTACACTGAATTTGTGTCCTAATGATAAAAAAGTTTTTATATCACTGGGAATATCAATGTCAGTAAGGTTTTTTAACCAAGTGTCCTTAGTTCTAATTTCATTCTGTGCTTTTTGTTTTAAATTTTTTATCTTGTTGCAATTTTTTTTAACTGTAAATAGGTTAAAAAATCCAAAATTATGGTAATTTGGTGAGTGTGTGTTTTTTTTTTTTTAAGATTGGGCCCCCCCCCCCCCCCCCCCCCCCCCCCCCCCCCTTCCCCCCCCTTGCCCCCTTTTTTTTGCGTTACATCAGGGTAATTGATTTGAAGTATTTTTTTATAAAACACATAGGAATATCAATGCCTTAGAACAATCATTAAATAATCTCACGTTAGAACTTGAAAATATATTACCAAATAATATTTGGAATGAATTTAAGCATAGACAGAAAATAAATTATAACAAACAATTTCACACAGTTAAAACAAAAAATTGCAACAAGATAAAAAATTTAAAACAAAAAGCACAGAATGAAATTAGAACTAAGGACACTTGGTTAAAAAAACCTTACTGACATTGATATTCCCAGTGATATAAAAACTTTTTTATCATTAGGACACAAATTCAGTGTACCCCCCCTCGATTAAAGAGGTATCTGTTCCAAATTTACTGGCAGACATAGAATCATTAATTTCAGGTTTTCCTCATGCCAAAAAAGACATATTTCGTGCACAAGTCACCAACATTTTAACCAACTATGTACACAAACACAAAGATACACAATCCTATTTAAACTATTTATACAACAAAAGTAAACAGTTTTTAAAAAACCACCCAGAATTAGTAATAACTAAAGCCGATAAAGGCAATGTAACTGTAATTATGAAAAAAACTGATTACTTAGAAAAAAGTACTGACATTTTGTCAGATATTACATATTATAAAAAACTGAATAGGGACCCTACGTCCACTTACCAACAAAAGGCGAATAAATTAGTTTCTAACCTAAAGAACAACGACTTAATTGATGAGAACGTGGCAAAGTCTATGACTATATACAACTCTGTTCCTCCCAAATTTTATGGGTTACCTAAAATTCACAAACCTGTTTTATCACTAAGACCGATTATCTCATCGATTAATGCTCCTAATAGTAAAATTGCTAAATTTATAACAGATATTTTAACAAATTCGTACGACAAAGATAACGAATACTATATAAAAGATTCCTTTGCATTTTCTGAATTTATTCAAGAAAAACAATTACCAGTGGGTTACGTGCTGGTCAGTTTTGATGTTGTTTCACTTTTCACTAATATTCCGATAGACTTAATTTATACTAGTGTTCAAAAAAGATGGAACACAATAAGTACTTTTTGTCATATGACATATGATAAATTTATAGAAATAGTTAGTTTTATTTTTGATACGACTTACTGTGTGTTTGAAGGTGACTTCTTCAAACAAGTTTTAGGTACACCAATGGGCGCAACAGTGTCGCCCATAATAGCTCAGTTTGTTATGGACGACCTGTTAGACGAATGTCTAAGAGATCTCCCGTTCCGGTTTGAGTTTTTAAAAAAATACGTAGACGACATAATTTGTGCTTTACCAGAGGATAGTGTTGACAGGGTGCTAGAAATTTTTAACAACTACAACCCACACATTCAATTTACTGTTGAAAAAGAAACAGACAACAAAGTTCCATTTCTGGACACACATGTTATAAGGAGACAGGATAACACTGTCATCCTCGATTGGTACAGAAAACCATCCAGCTCTGGGAGATATATGAATTACATATCTCACCACAATGAGAAAATGAAAATCAACCTAGTGCTGGCGTTAAAAAATAGAATTAAAAAAATTTCACACCCCTCCCTGGTAGAAAAGAATTTGAAAATCTTGTACAATTTACTGTTAGACAATTCGTACCCACCAAAACTTTTGAAGAAGTTACTTTTTAACACACTACATGTAAGTAGTAACAACAATAATAGTAACAATAATATTGACGAACATATTACAGTGAGATATGGGTCCTTACCATACATCAAAGATTTAACTTCGAAAATTATCAATATTTTCACACATGAACCATCAATAAAAATTGCCCAAAAAACAGCAAAACCACTTAGCACTATTTATACTAAGGTGAAGCACAAAGATGATGCTCTGAAAAAATCGAATGTTGTATATAGTATTCCTTGTCACAACTGCGAAATGAAATACATAGGTCAAACGTCACAGTCGCTCCAATCACGTATTACATTGCATAAAAGTGATTGTAGAAACGGCAAACTCTCGTGTGCATTAGCAGACCACTCAATTGCTACTGGACATAAGATAAATTTTAACCAACCAAAAATCTTAAATGTAGAAACGAATTTGAAAAAAAAGACTTTTCCTAGAAATGGTAGAAATTAACAAGGAAAATAATCCAATGAATAGGAGAACTGATATAGATAGTTTAAGTAGTATTTATTCATATTTGCTTCACATCAACAGTTAAACCACATTTTCAAATTAGGTTTTGCCATCTTGGGATGTTTGTCCCTAGTGGGTCTGTTGTCAGGGATGAATTTCGACGTCATCCTTGATTGTATTTCCACTTGAGGACTTGGGTCCCAAGATGACAAAACAAAGAGGGTAAAAACAATCCATAGGTTCAAATCAGGTTCCATCAATGTGGGACGTTTGCTCCTGGTAGGTTTGTTGTCGGGGATGAACTCAGTGACATAAAATAGGGGGGATCATCCTTGATTGTACTCCTGTCTGGAGACTTGGGTTCCACAATGATGAAATGAATAGGGGAGGGAGAACAAAAAAAAAATGGTTAATCATTTAATTTTGACAATTTACTAATAAATTTAAAACATTTTTTAATTTTTGTTAACTTTGGGTGGTGCAGTGGAGTGTTACTCTTAGTGGAGGATCAGTGACAATTCACTACTCAGGGTGGAATTCCTACTGTAATCCAACCTTGCCTCTTATAGGCAATTGTGATACTTCTTCGGAACTGTTTCCACAGAAAAAAGTATAGTATATTTCTCTTCTTGGTCTTAACTCAATTTATCAATTAAAAACTGAATAAAAAATATGGATAGGTTTCGCTGAATCCGGTGTTGCTGTCCTTACCACTCGACGTGATGTTGGAAATTAACCTTGTGACAATCATTGGGGGGTGTAATTCCAACAGGACGTTTAGTCAGGAGCCGTGATACCGAGTTCAGAGAAAACTAACCTAACGAACAACAAAATGAGGAAGAAAATTCTATTTTACATTCCTTTAACTAGACACAGAGGGAAGAGGAAGTGTAATATATTTTGTTTCTGTGTTTGAAAGAAAACAAAAGGTGAAAGACACGTTGAGGGGAGTAAGCAAGGGGCAAAAAAGACCCAGTGACAAATATAGGGGGTTGAATACACCTTTTGATTTATTTCCAACAACGAAGGCTTCACCTTTTAGTTAAATAAATAAAGTTACGGACAGTTTTTTTCCATTTCGGTTCGTTGCTTCAGTCTTGGTTTCAACGTATTGCTGGGAATTAACCCTGTGACAATCAATGGGGGGTGGTCCTTTACAGTACGTTCGATTCGAAGACCGTAGCACCGATCCTAAGGGAAAAAAACTGGCCAAGTTTACATTTCAAATTCACAAACTAAATCAGATAGAGGGTTGTTTCTATTCGGGGGAGTATTCTCAGGAACTAGATAACTTAGTGACAATATAGGAGGTTTTCTAGCCACGTGACTGGACGCCACCGAGTTCAAGCACACCTGTCTGAAGGAAAAATTTGATTAAATTCAAATTTCTCATAAATTGTAGGATTTTGAAAATGCCCGCGGTTTTTAGTTATATTTTGGTTGGATTGTTTGGTGAGTTGGTATGAAATACTTGTGGTGTAGAGTAATTTGCATTTGAACCAATTATCAGTTGACATGTACTAGAGTAGTGGAGCACATCCACTATGGGGTTGAATCCCCATACTGATTATTCGATTAACTTGGTCATTATGCAGCAATTAAAATGTATTAAATAACATGAAGTAGATGTCAACATTGCATAGTGAAATTTTAATGTGTAACGTGATGTTAGTTTTAACTTATAACCTCAACTTACTGGCATAAGGTAAAAAAAATGTTTTTTTATAATTTTTTTACATGTAACTATGAACCCTTTTTATCTTCTTTTGTAGTCTTGAGAAAGAAAATAAAATATTTTCGAAAGCTTGGCAAAGTAGAAAAGAGTATTCTTTATTAACCCAACAAAATTTGGACCGCATCCTCATTAATAAAAAATAAGCTGTTTGTTTTTTAACTAGTCGTCCACTACGTCTACCAGTTTTTTTAAAAATATTTTTTTATATATATATATATATATATATATATATATATATATATATATATATATATATATATATATATATATATATATATAAAAACCCCCCCCCCCCCCCCCCCCCCCCCCCCCCCCACCCCAAAAAAAAAAATTTTTTTTTTTTTTTTTTCAAATTATAAGAGAAAAGGGACCACCCCCCTCTTCCCCCCCCCCCCCCACCCCCCCCCCCCACCCCCCTGGATCAAAACATACCCACAATTTTTTAAAAATACACTAAAGGTATACATATCGA
This sequence comes from Rhamnusium bicolor, assembly GCA_029963845.1. NCBI lineage: Eukaryota > Metazoa > Arthropoda > Insecta > Coleoptera > Cerambycidae > Rhamnusium > Rhamnusium bicolor. Next base: position 63,762 of record JANEYF010001719.1, read on the forward strand.
ACAGCCCCAGAGAAATTATTCGCACTATTATTTTTCTTAAAACTTTAACCAATTTTAAAAAAAAAAAAAAAAAAAAATAAAATATTATATAAAAATTTTTTGACTTATATATTTTTTTTTTTTTTTTTTTAATTAATTTTTTATTCCTTCTCTCATACACATAAAATACTTATCAAATAATCAAAAAAAAAAAAAAAAAATTCCATAAATTTTTGTGGTGTTGTTATATTATATATATTTATTTATTAAAAAAAAATAATATATTATTTTTATTTTAATATTCTTTTTTTTTTATAATTTTTTTATTCTATATATATTTTATTCTAATTTTTTTTTTTTTTTAATTTTTATTAAAATATTTATTTTTATTTATTTAAATTTTTTTTTTTTCTTTTTTCTTTTATTATAATTTTTTTTTTTTTTTTTTTTAAAATCAATTAATATTTTACGCATCCATTATACACTTCTCATTTTTTATTTTCTCAAAACAAGCGTCTATTCGCTTATTGAGTATTGATTTATTTACAAGCACTCCATGTGTAATCCACTAGTTATACAAATTATATTCTAAATCAATGTAATGTACCTTCTCCTGTAAATAAATATTATTATTATTATTATATATATTGTCAAGAAGTGAATATTTTTATTCCCTTATATAAACAAGGACAATACTCATTGGTAAATTTCCTATATAATTCATAAAATTAAATTAACACTTAAACCAAATAAGTGCACCTACGTAAAGCCAAAAGTAAAAATTCTAGGGCACGTGGTCAGTAAACACGGATTAGAGCCGGATGAAGATAAAATTACTTCTATAAAAAACTTCCCACAACCCAAGTCCGTGAAGAACGTCCAAAGCTTTATTGGGCTATGCAACTATTATAGAAAATTTATAAAAAACTTTTCTATCATAGCTAGACCACTGCACTTGGCAATAAAGAAAACAACTGGTTTTACCTGGGGAGATGCCCAAAGGGAAGCCCTTGAAACTTTAAAAAACAAATTGGTTTCAGCCTCGGTACTACAACACTTTAATCCAAACAAGGCGTGCGAATTAAGAGTCGATGCGTGTACAATAGGTATAGGATGAATACTACTACAAGAAGATGAAAAGAGACAAATGCATCCCATCGCATATGTCAGCAGGAGCCTGTCAAAAGCTGAGAGAAATTACACAATCACCGAACTCGAGGGACTCAGTGCAATTTGGTCACTAGGATACCTACGTCACCTAATCTATGGTAGACCCGTAACAATAGTAAGTGATCACCATGCTTTGTGCTGGATTAGATCATTAAAGGACCCCTCAGGAAGGTTAGCTAGGTGGTCATTAAAATTATCAGAGTACGACTATACAATCGTGCACAAAAATGGAGTGGCACACAGAGATGCAGATTGCCTATCCCGAAACCCCGTCCTAAAAGCAAACGAGAATGGCTTAAATGTAGATGACATACCCACTTTTTTGCTTTTACCGTCCGACATTTCCAGAGAACAAAAACAAGACACTGAATTAAAACAATTGATAGATGCCATAGAAAATCCTGCCAGCACCTCAATACCAATAGAAATAGCAAAACAAGCAAAAAATTTTAGGTTAATAGATGGTGTGTTTTATAAAGTCAATACACTACCTGACGGACTTGATAATCTTTTAGTGATACCGAAATCCGTAATAGCTGAAATACTTTTTTCCCACCACAATGAGGCCTATCAAGTCACTTAGGAATCGCAAAAACGCTGCACAAAATTAAGAATAGGTACTATTGGGCAAACCTACAAAAGGATGTCGAAAAATTTGTCAAAGGCTGCAAAGACTGTCAGGCCCGAAAAGGCCAACAAAATAGAAAACCAGTAGGTCTACTACAACCAATTCTTGTTGGCACACCTTTCGAAAAGGTGGGGATTGACATTCTGGGGCCATTCAGGAAAAGTAGGAATGGAAAAACAGTGGTAGTTGTGACAACAGACTACGCGATACGCTGGGCGGAAACTCAGGCACTACCATCCGGAAAGGCACTACCAGTGGCAAAATTTATATTAGAAAAAATAATAACTCATCATGGAGCTCCCAGACACATACTAAGCGATCGGGGCCAGACATTCCGTTCAGAGCTGGTTCGTGAACTCCTAAGTTGCATGGGTACAACCAACCAATACACAACAGCATATCACCCATCATGCAATGGCTTAACAGAACGTCTTAATAAAACATTAGCAGACATGCTATCTAAATATACAAATACCCAGCAAACAGACTGGGACGAGTACCTACCGCATGTAACGTTTGAATATAACACAGCGCGTCAAGACACGACTAAATACTCACCTTTCATGTTGGTCTACGGCCGGGAACCAGTGTTACCTACAGAAGCCAATCTAATGAAAGCAGGTGAATCACAGGAAGCAAGGAAAATAAGAGAAAAAGCACTGGCGGTACGGAACATAGCAGCGGACAATATCAATAAAAGGCAGGCAACGGACAAAACATGATATGACGAAAAGCATCGTCATCTACAGTTTAAAGAAGGGGAGCAGGTTAAAGTTTTTACACGAATAAGAAAGGTGGGACGCTCCGAAAAACTACTCTTAAGATGGTTTGGACCATACTACATTACAAAGAAAATTGGAGAAATTGACTACGAGATCCAGAAAGGACCAACGAAAAAATCAAAGACAGAAGTGGTACATGTAAGTAGCATACTACCCTATAATGATCCGTGGACACCTGAAGTGGTGCCAGGCCATGAAACAGACTAATGGGGAAAGCCATAAGTAATTATAATTTAATTGTAAGCTAATATATAAGAGAATAAAACTAAAAAAAGGTATGCATATCTGAGGGTATGTATATGCAAGGTATGGGAAGCATATCTTTTTTTTTTGTAGGACATAGAGGTAGCAAATAACATATATACCCTAAGTAACAGTAATATTATTTATGTTTGGTACAGGTTCACTATTATCTCCCTAGTGGTAACAAGTAATGCCAACCAAGGGAAGTTGGAAGTAACAGCAGGGGCATTTTGGAAAGCCCTGCCAAATACAGTAAGTTATGAAGCCACCATCCCATTAATATATGAAGCAAACTGGTATGAAAACATAGCAAGGATGGAAAAAATACCATATTACGGATATTGTAGCAACAAGGCAGAAGAAAAACCAAAATGTAGCATATTACAAAATCTAGAGTTACAAAAAATGCATATGAATTGGAGTTGAGTCATTAGAACAAAGTTAGAATATCAACTACCCACAAAATTTATAGTAAATTTACATATTCAGATTCTTACGGTATTCACAGCGACACTATTTTTCTCATATGGAACTCCATACTATCTGTAGTAGTCATATACATTATATTCAATGGACGAGGCCTAACACTCCTCCCTGCAGTAGTAGCTCCGGCAAACGGTGAGAACAACACTCCAATTCAGCATGACATTTTCTTCGGTACCATATGCTCTGCACTTGTTCTGTTTATCACATATACTCTGGTAAAGTATCTTATATACTTGTGGAACCACCACACAAAACCCAAAACAGAACAGATTAATGAAATCCCCAAACCCGCAGTAAGACAGGTAAAAAATTCACAGGGTAATAAACGTTGTATAATAGAAGTCGAAGAAGGTACATCAAGCCTTTCGTCAGGCAATCGCCTCAACTGTGTGATATATAATATCCAGGACATTGAGGAAGAGTAGGGAATAAAATAGCTAGCAATAAAATTTTAATTTAAAGGTACCTCTATTTTTAAAGGAAAAATGTCCTTAATGAAGTCAACTGCAAACAAAGACACTCTAAGAAATGGGCCCATTTCGACTCTAAGAAACTATTATGTGGGTTATTTAAGTTAATATTTCTAGAAAGTATTAAATAAATATCGTCACAATAATTAAAATTTTAGAAATTTTTTTTTTTTGTAAAATAATCTGTTGATAGGAAAATAGAGAATGCAATTGCAAAAGCGTAAGAATATTTTTATAGAGTAAAAGAAGGTAATAGATGTACGTACAAGAGTTATATACCTAAAGGTTAGAAAGTTAAAGGGCACAGTTAGAGAAAAAAGGAACATAAGGGGTACTCATTATCATATATAAAGGAGATAACTAAATAGGAAGGAAGTAATAATATATATTTTTTAATGATTATCGAGAGGGGAATTATAAAATGGCATGAGGGTATAAAGATAAAAGTTAGAAACTACAAGTAAAAATACAAACCCATGATTTTCAGTAAGTACCTACGTAAGAAAATTTTGTTTTTATATTTGTGTATCAACTCTGCGAGAGAAGTCAAAGAAGGAATGAAAATAAATAGGGGATATAACCTGCTTCATATAAATTAGTCAATAAAGTACTAGATACTAAGAAATCTGTCGAGCAAACAAAATATTTTTGTAATTAATTTTCTATTTAAGTACCGAGATAATAGTGTAAAACCAACAAAGGGCAAAACAATCATAGGCACCTATAATGTAAAATAGTTAGTTGGAAAATAATAGGGGGAATCAAAAATAAATAGTAAATAACCTAGTTTTTTGATAGTAAGGTATAGATAACTTACATTCTTAATTTTTTCCATGTACCATAACCACACTGAGGCACACAGAGCACTGACGATGGCACCATGGCATTCTCATACCGAATCTCCGGTAATGGGTAACACCTACATAGGCAATAGTGGCGACCAAGAAAAAAAATTGTTTCCAAGAAAGTTCCATACTAAGACTACAGGCTCACATATTATTGTTCAAACTGGAAACCCATCAGAACGAACTCCATTTTCTGCATGGCTACAACGACACAAGGACAAAACATCTTGGCTTATAATTCCAATCTGCACTTCTTGCGGATTTCTTTCTTGCCACATTTTTCACATGTCCTAGCCAAACAGAATTATAAATCAACATGGATAAAGAGATGCTATATATATATACAGCACAATATTCGTTGCTTGTGAAAGTTTACCCTGGTTTTCGTAAACATACCTACAGTTCAAGTACTAGCTTACAGCTATACACGTAGTTATATTACAAACAAAATAAATTCTACTCACCGATATAATTCCCAATGATGGACCACAAACTTGGAAGAGACTGGTAAATATGAAGCACTTGGACCCACGTGTCACACTATTGCACTAAGTAGCGAAGACCGGCTTTCCCGATCACAATAGAATCACTCACTTCGAATACTCAGCAGAACAGGGAAATGCTCAACCCAGGTACAGAACAACGGCAATGGGGCACAAAACGCACCTTTTTTTCCCTGGTATTTTTGTTAACCTTCAACAAGGACGCCGAACCAAAATAATGCTGCAAACTAAGCGATAAATGGCAGGACTACCAATGGTTAACCAACGCAAAACAAAAATAACTACGGTACTACCACAGCGGTGTAAATGGTGAGGTGCGGTGTGAAGTGCGGCACAAAGACAAGAAGACAGATCCGGACTCAAAGTGCTATGACAATGAGTGTGCTGAAAACTGATGTGTGTGACATTTTATTTGTTTATAAAATATAGGGTAATTGATAACGTACCTACACGTAGAAACAGAATAAACAGAAATTCTCTAAATAATAATAATATTAATCATATACGTTTGGGTACGTGTAAACTTTTTATATTTTATTACGTGTATTTATTTAAAGCTGGGGTCCAGCTTTGCCAGGTGGGGGAGATGTGTCAAGAAGTGAATATTTTTATTCCCTTAAATAAACAAGGACAATACTCATTGGTAAATTCCCTATATAATTCATAAAATTAAATTAACATTTAAATCTAATAATCTTCCTAAATTATAATTGTTACATTTATTAAACCTCAATGCAATAAATATCAAAGCAGGATATAAAGTTTCATATTTAAATTACTAATTGTTTACCGCGTTAAAATACACATGATGAGAGTTCTACTTATACGGAAACTGCTGATGAGGTATTTATCAATACTATAAATAAGCTCCAATTAGTAGACAGGGGGAGTCCACTAAAAGACTTCTCATAGGACACACCTCTCCTGATATGGCGGTATTGTGGTAAGACCCTTTTATTTTTATTTTATTATTGTTGTTTTTATGATTGCCCTTTTCTTCATTGCTGATAATTGTTATATTTTTATTGTTTTAATAAAAAAACCATGAAAATCATATTATTCGTTCTTTATAACTTCAAAACCTCTCACAGCCAAATAAGTCCCTTAAGACGAACCCATTAGGGTCGTGACAAAATATATATATATATATATATATATATATATATATATATATATATATATATATATATATATATATATAATATATATATATATATATATATATATATATATATATATATATATATATATATATATATATATATATATATATATATATATATATATATATATATATATACATATACAGGGTGTTTACAAACTTGGGAATTATTTATTATATAGGATAAGTACATCTTGATATAATAAATCGTATAGTGCATAAGAAAACCTTAAATATTAGAAAAAAATAACTGACCTTTCTCAACAAAAAAAGTGCGAACATGTTGAGAACTGCTGGAATCGAAGGTGAATGTCCTATTCCAATACACAGCATATTTCACAATAACTGTTTCATGTTGCCATATCCTTCAACACACAAAATATTGTTGCTGTTGAACATAAATGAAATCCGATTAGACGTACGGTTTTCTTAGCGAATGAACGCACACCTACTTAAAGTTGGATTGTCCTCTACCAAATTTAAAATGTTTTTCTCAGCGTTCAATGGCATATCAGGACCTCATATCATGTCTTCGACGGGGCCGTAACTCACAAATATCGTGTGATCGTTGCACAAATCATGCGGCATTTGGTGTATCCCTATTTGAAAAATGTTCCACGCACAGAGCCGATGTATTTTGACATGTACATGATATTAACATCCACAAGTTCATTATTACTGTTACTATGAAAAAACACTGTAAAACGAAGCGAACGAAGATTGAAAACAAACACTATTAAATAACAATTCTACCACAGAATTTTGTGTCTCCATATTTACGTAGTAACATTTTATCACTATAGTTGCATAAGCAGTGTAGCCAACATTAAGTGCATAAATAAAAGCATAATTTCATTTAATGTAGCCTCCGTAAAACTACATAGATTAACTGAAATCTGCTAGAAATAATGCACCTAATATCTCCCATCCACGAATTTTTTAAAATTAAGAAATTCGTGCTTCCGTCTCAAAAATAGGAGAACTGCAAGCAATTTCTGCGCATGTTCGATTTGTGAATCACCGTTCCTTGTTTATTTGTCATTTCTCCGTTTTGAGATTTGTCATTTTGGTTTTGTTTTGTTTTGTTTTCGTGCCTAGCAGGAGATTTTTTGTGTTCTATCTTCTATTTTTCAGTTTTTTGCGGCACAGTAGTGGAAAAAGTATATCGAATTTTTTGTGTTTTATGTAAAAACTGAAAACAAACTCATATCTGGCAGAATTCCACGTGACATTTCACAGGTTAGAAATTGTTTTATTTTGTTCAAACATTGTCAGTTAAATCCAACAATCGGCATTAAGTATAAGTATTTAATAGAAGAATTTAATCGTATAGGTTTCCAAGTGACAACGAGAGCTAAAATGTGTGGATGGATACAAATATATATATATGAGGTTTTTCAAGTACAGACATCATAAATACACTATTCATATGGTCAGAACATTTATGAACGAAGACTACATGGATCCAAAACCCAAGAGTCTGGGAAACCATTACAATCGAGAGAGGGAGGTTTTCCATCCATAGCTGTGCCCTATCCAGTCACGAGAATGGAAGTTTTAAGAGCACAAGGTACAGTATTTACTAAATTAAGATAGCAGTATTTGGAGTCTTGTCAGGTTAAAGAAATGGATAATTTTCATCCTATGCAATTGGTCCTTTGAAACAATAATTTTATATCATATACAGTCTAAAGCGTATCGACAACTAAATTGAAGCAGCTTGTCTCAGTTTTTATGTTAATTTAATTTCTTAAAACTGGATCCCGTCCCATATAAATATTGAGAGGGTTTCTTGGTCGATTGCTAGATTGTAGATGTAATAGTTATAACCACCTTTTCAGGTATTTGGCATGACACGTATAATATCGAGACTGTAATATATTAAATAAAATTAAATTAATTATCAAAATTTAAATGCCTCGTGCTAAAAGCTAGATAATATTCAAAGAAAAACATTCATTTATAACGTATGAGGTATATTACAATATTTAATTTTCTTTTTAGTCTTCCCTGCCATGTATATTAGAAGGTCTGGTTTCCCAAAAATCAAGGAATAGAAGACAGAAAGTACCCTCAAGAAATCTGGCGATTTGCGGAATTCAATTCTTCTACAGCTTACAACTACGTTCGTAGACTTGAGAAAATCTATTTTTACCCTATCTGATAACAAAGCTCTTGTGCATCTTTAATAGTGACAACTAGTTAGCATGCTATATCATAGTTTTTATTAATTTAGGAAGTTCGAGTTAGATAAGTTCGACTATTAATATTTTTGGTGTTTTAATCTTTACCTTAAATTTTAACACATTTTATTAGTTTGGCTTTTTTTCACTATACAAAAACATTTTTAAATGGTAGCTAAAAAATTATTTAATAAATTCAGATATGAACTTCACAAATTCAACTAATCAATTTGAGATTGCTCTTTGGCTATAAAATGATTTGCAATAAAAAAAACTTTGTTGAGTCATTACGTATTTGCATTATATCATATTTTCAATTTACTGAACCTAAAGGGCCCATTGTGGCCTATTTGCCTTGTAAAATAAGTAGCTACCATTACTGCTACTACTACTATTACTTCTGCACTAGTCCACATCGTATTTCTCTTTTATTAATATAAGAAACAGGGAATGATACCACCTTGTAAACACCCGCTTGAAAATTTAAAAAAATTTATGATTTACGTTAAAAATTAAAAACATTTTAGTTTTATTCTAGACTAAATACAAGTAACTGTCATGGTACTTAAAATATAACTTTATAGGTACCGAATATCTTGACAGTGTGAATATTTAAACATTCTAAAATGTACTTAATACATTTGGGATTAAACTAATAAAATTATTTGCATAATTGATAAAAAAAAGTATCGTACTTTTTTTTATTAACCATAATTTTTTACAGTCAAATATCGAAAATTATTATTTACCTACAAAACTTTATTTTATAACCAACTTTCTGAATAGTCCTCATATACACGATTAGAACATTTAAAATTATCTAGGTATACCTGCATTTGCGCAAAGAACTCTTGCAGCACCCGTCAAGGCAAAGAAAGATACTATCTTTGTTTCACTGTTTGTTCTGTAAAAATTAAGAAATACCATAGACAGCTTTTTTTTTTTTTTTTTTTTTTTTTTTTTTTTTTTTTTTTTTTTTTTTTTTTTTTTTTTTTTTTTTTTTATATATGTCTGTGGTAAATACTCATACTTCTAATAAACATGGGCAAAACTGAATTGTATGCAATCCTCAACGGTGTAGTATTTCCCTCTCTATCTAACACATTGAATAAATGGCAGAAATAGCGAGTTTGAAGGATTTATATTTTTATTTTCTGTCCTATCTCAAATATTTTATTAAAATTTGTGTAAATTAATTGATTCATCTTTAATCTTTTAAGAGGTAAAAGAAGTAGGAAACTGTCTTAGATTCACTGAACTGATTCTGCGGTTGGCTCCTTGTGAAACATCATTAAATATTTTAAATATATGAAAGAAATTTGTTTTTTAATGTTTCTTAGGTTTTCTAAATTCACTTAATCAGAAAATTCAATTCACATTAGAAATGGAAAATGACGAGGGTTTAAACTTTTTAGACATTAATATAAAAAATATTAATAATAGCTTAGAGTTTGACATTTATCGTAAACCTACTTGCACAGATACAATAATTCATTGTAAATCTAAACAATCATTGCAAATAAAAATGGCACCATTCCACAGCTACATACACCATCTATTAACACTTCCATTAAGCGAAGAGAATTTTAAAAAAGAAGTTAACGTAATCAAAGAAATTGCGAGAAACAATGGCTATAAAGAAAACCTAATTGATAAACTAATAAAAAACAAACAAAAGAAAAATTTACGTAAAGAGTTTTATGCCGCTTCTTCTCAGGAATGCAATAAGAGATATAAATGTATTAATTATAGGCCTAAGATCAGCAATAGAGTTAGTAATAAACTGAATAAACTGGGATGTAGAACAATTTCAGTAAATAAAAATAATTTAGGTAAAATGTTAACTAATAATACAGACAAAACTGAAAAGCTACAAAAAACAAGAGTATATGAGTTAAAATGTAGTGACTGTGATGCTATATACATTGGACAAACTGGACGAAATGTAAAAAAGCGATTCGAGGAACACAGGAAATCTATTGTAAACAATGTATATAGTACGGGCATGTCAACACATTGTATAGAAAACAGTCATTTTATAGATGTAAATAATGTCAAATTACTCCACTCGGAAAAGAAAGGAAAGAGACTTGATCTATTAGAACTATTAGAAATAAGTAAGGCTGTTAAGAATAAGAAAAATGTAACGAATGAACAACAAATTTTTACCGGCCACCATATATTAAATAAAATAATTTAGATTTTAAAAAATAAAGTAATATTCAACTTTTAAAAACATATTTTACAATAGTTTTATAGTAGGTACCAGATGTGGTTATATATAAGCAATGAACACAAATTTTACTGTTCAGTATTCCCTGTACTCTTGACAAAGGCCTAAAAAGCCGAAACACGTGTAGAGTTTCTAATAAAATATTTTTGAAACATTAAAAAGCAAATTTCTTTCATATATTTAAAAAAAAAATGTCTGATTATTTAATAAACTCTAAATATCTATTCAAACTTATTTATCCTTTATGAAACAATATTTGAAATCTATTTTAACATTATTTTTAAATGAAATAATAAATGATTATACTAGAGTAAAATAAATTATTGGAAACAAAATTAGGAAAGAGGTAATGTGTCAAAATAAAAAAAATAGATTATGCACACTTGCTTTTTATTTCTACATAGTAAACATATTATGTATAACATTTATACAAAAAAATATAATACATATATAAAAAATGCAATATTTAGGTACAGAAAATATATTAAAAAATATTTTAACTTAATTAAATAAAAAAAAATAAATAATATTAATTTGGAAATTTTTTGCCTAATGGTTGCTGATTTTTCATGTAATTCAATATTTAATAGTCTCGAATGATGGTGCATTCTGGCATTTTATGAAAATTTCCATTACTTTTCTAATGATTTGGGTTGCATGCAATTCCTCAGAATGAAATTTGCCAGGTAGCTTAGACCTATGGGTTTGCCTCGCGAGTTCACGCGTACTTAAAGTTGGATCTTCCTCTACTGAATTTAAAATGTTCTCCTTAGCGTTCAAAATACGCAAAGGCCTACCAGGACTTCCATCACGTCCTAAACGGGGCCATAACTCACTAGTATCGCGTGCTCGTTGCACAAGAGTTACAAATCTTGCGGCATTTGGTGCATGTCTATTTGAAAAATATTCCGCGTATAGACGTTGAGAAGCTGGAAAATTTTGATGACATTCACCATAGATTAACAGCATATCGACCAGTTCATTATTACTATAATTATGCGGCATCGTAATGATATAGGACACAAGAGATAATAATGAAAAAAACACTATGGCATAAACTGAACGTTGATTGCAAACTACCACTCTTTTAAATAACAATTCTATTTAGTAACTTTCTATTACTGAATGTTATTTAAGCTGATATTTATTAACTTTTTATTACTAAATGTTACTTAAACTTGCGTCGTGTGCACTTGTATATGAAAACACTTACAGATGCAGCAAGGATGGTATCTAAAACGCAACCAACGTTTCATTTACAGTGCTGCCAAAATAAATATGTTCAGTACCAAATTCAGTAAGTACTATTATCAAGCAAAAAGCACGTCGGTACCTTGAAAAATTTTAGTACATTTTTGTATTTTATACAAATTAATCTGAATACAAAATGTTTTTAATTTTACTAGTATATTTTATTAAAAAAGGTAGTGGTACTAAAATAATAATTTAAGTTGTATTAAAGTTTTATAACAATTATTATTTTAGCTTATTTTTACTTTCTTAATACCTAATATAATGAAGTAAATCATGGTTTTTTTTCGACCTCGAGATTTTTTGTTTTGACCCTCTTAATTCCATTCTGACTCTTTTCCGAATAATGTCTGTCAGTTCGTGGTGTGTGTGTATCCACGATAACTCAAAAAATATTAATGGGAGAATTCCCCAATTTGACAATTTAAAATTTTCAACAACTTTTTAGGTCACACTAAATTTGATGATTGTGGTACCACCATAAGAGACAAAGAATGAAAGAATAAAAAAGGTACAATGTCGGGAAAAAAATTAAAAAATTTTTATTGCATTTCTGGTCGAACCTCGAATATGATGAAAAAACATAACTTCAGGAAAAAATCTGTCAGCATATACGTATTGCAATGGCAACCATAGTTTTTGAGATAAAGATTAAAACAAAATGTATAAGATAAAATTCAGATTTTTTAAAGAAAGTTAGGTGCTGGCCACATCAGATATTTTGTTTTTGAAAGGTTCACTTATTTTAGTATTTATTTTTTGTTTTTATTACTATTTTTGAATACACATGCAGTTTTCAAAAATAAAAACTGAATAATTAAAATAGTTCCTTCTTGGTTACAAAGTATACAATAATTAAAACAATATTCAGATCAGGTACGTTGACCTCCCAGTTTCAGTATGTTAAAATTTATTGTTGTGGCAACATTGATTATATGAGTTGTAGAAACTATTTTTTAAGTTGTGTATTGAATATAGGTACAGCCATATTTTTAGGAATAAAAATACTAAAACGACTATTGGCAATATTAGAATTGTTAAAATAATCTAAAGATTATTACATTAATATTAGTTTGGCATAGTTATTAAAATATTGCATTATTATTAGTATTTATTAGAAAATGGCATTTTTTACATAGAAATCATGAATATTTAATTAGGAACAACCTTAACATTAATCCTAATCTAATTCATTAATCCTATCTAAACTTTACTATTTGGTACAAAAAGTGTATTTGGCACATAGATGTTAACCATTTGCATGTGTTTCTTTAGATGCATTAGTATGTGTGTACAGAACGAAAAAATTTTGTGTACTTACATACTAGAAGAGAATAAAAATGCATATGAATCTAAATAAAATATGAATTAGATAAACAATGGTTAAGCTACTATTGCACGAATATGTTTACTTACATATAAAATTTAAGTAATGAATGCATGAAAGTTAAAAATTATGCAAATGCATACTATAACTACTATTGCGTAAATATGTTTACTTTATAAATTATAATATAGACATATTAAAGTGTTTTCAATCACTATCAATGTCCTCAAAAATGTCAGTGTTTTCTCCCCCACTGATAATGAGTGCCATATGTTCGGAGACAATAACTTTCTTTTTCTTATGCAGCTTTTATTATGGTGACTGTGTGTTTAACATAGTTGACTTTTTATTATGCTACTATCAGCTCTTTCTCAAGTACGTTACACATCCCTACCTTTGAGCACTTTTTTTATCATAAAAACGTTTTGCAATTCAATTGGCAATGACATGGAGGCAACCGCAACAGTTCTTGCCCAGGCACTCTGTATCGATGAATCTACTATAAAGAATTTATTGGGTACTGGAAATTGAGTAATCAAGTTATCTTTAGAGGCCAATTCTGGATACTCTATATTATGTTCCTTTAAATAAGTTTGCATGGCCTCTTTCTCTGAAGATTTTATAGAAAATTTGTTGACTTGCCCACTGTGGTAATTGGCATTATCCATCGAAGGCAGGCAACATATTATGTTACAACCACTGTCAAAGTTTTGGAAATTAATTTCCCCATGATAATCTCTAGTAGATCTTCCAGATTTAAAAATTAAGCTTGCTCCCTCAATAAATCCTTTTCCTGTACCAGCATGAAGTACAATACGCCTACAACGAGAAGCTATGTTATGCCTAATGAGTAATGTTCCAAATTAATTATGCAAGCCGCAAATAATTTGCGTAAATGACAAAAATAGTACAGCATAAAACAACATTGTTCTTTCCAAGATATCAAACTTAGTTAAACAGAGATATAAAGAAACTATTCATTTAATCTTACTTTTACTAAATTTATACTGTACTTTAATTTCAAAACAGTGCATAGGAAGCTTTCGGTCAAGCTCGTGCAGCCCTCTAGATATAAAATGTAACTGTGATTTACCACAGCACAGCGGCCAGCGGTGCAATTGATTTGAGATCAAGAACAGAGATGCAATCCATGTTCTCCCCTCTACACCGAAGAATGTACGAGTTTGAACTTGGCTGCTGCCTTATGTAGTGTGCAAATATAGAAACACAGTAATAAAAAAATTAAATTTTGATTATTACAAAATATGGAATCAACTTCATTTTCTATAAAAAAAAAATGCTAATAAATTACCGTGATCCATCTCCTTCCTATAACCCTTTTGGCAGATTTAACATTGTCATCTTGCCATGATTTTCTTATGGTAAAAATCCAAGTGTTGTCAAGAAAAACATATAGTTTTCTTGAAACACCCAGTTTTTCATTTTCCATATATGGCATCAGAAAGCGACATCCGACATGTACTATATTGGGTTTCTCCATTAAATCTCTTCTGGGATCATCATTTATAAAAAAAACTATTTTTTTTAAGATTCGGAAAATGCTGCTCTGAACTGCTGGACAACATTCGATTGTCCAACTCTATCTTCAAGGAAAACATGGAAATAAGAATTTCTGCAAATATTGAAAACAAAAAAATAAATCTGTTTTATTTATTTATTTTTTATTGGGTATTACATATGCATCCTTTCAAGCCTAATTTTTTATATTTTATACTGTCATTCTTATCTGAATGCGCTAGTATAAAAGTTTTAGGTAGATAATAAATCAAACACAACACTTCAAATACATTTTATCTTAGAAACTATTAAAACAACTACTAAATCTAGGAACAAGATTGCATTGCAAAAAGATATGGCAATTAAACCAAAAAGAAACATTTTTACACGTAACTGTACTTTTCTTTTTGGTGTCAATATTTTTTTAATTACAATATTATTTTGCTTCTAATATTAAGAATACTATTATTTAATTCAATACAATCTTGCCCCTAGATTGAGTACCTAGTTGTTTTAATATTTTCTATGATAAAATGTATTTGAAGTATTGTGCTTGATTTTTTAGGTACCTAAAACTTTTATACTAACGTATTCAGATAAGAATGACAGTATAAAATATAAAAAAAATGATAGCTATTTATTACTGTTATCATATTTTGAAGGTTTGAAAGGATGCTGATGTAATACTCAATAATTTTATTATTTTTTTTCTAAAAATGTATAAAAAAATAAATAGCCAAACAAAACTCTGCTGTATGCAAATATAGGTGCAGTTTGAAATTTCATTTTCAATTAGATTATTTTCAACATTCAGTTTGCGGTGTTATGTTACAGTTTATTTAGAAATTACGCAGATATAAAAATGTACAAAAAAAAGTGACTTCATAAGCTAGGCAGTGTTTAAGAAAAAGATAATACTTACTTTTAGCGTAAATGTCTGATTTCCATCCTTACAGTCTCCAGTATATCATCAGTTAAAGATCTAGTTCTTTTTCTTGTCAGAGGTTGATTAGACGTTTCAGTGAGTCCATCTTTGCATAGTTCAATAACTGACCGTAACATGCCTACACACTCTGCTGTAATCTAGGTTAAAAATATAATAATTAAATTATAGCTAACTTTACAATATTTTGGATAACTATTTATTTATTGCTACTGTATGCGGGGAATAAAAAGATGTAGCATCAAAAATAAATCATGCCACGAAAAATGTCTAGTATGTACATAGTAGAAAAATTTTTTTAGTAATTTATTCCTTGCTTTTTATTCTCAAAAAAATTATACCAACTATAATATGTCCTAATTCCAAATTTGCATAGTTACAGTTACTTTATCTCAATTATACTTATTTCAATAGTGCTGAACTGTGGGAATTTGGTTTTAAAGAAGAGAAAGACATTCGACAGCATCACTTGAGCCACCTCGTTTCCCTTTAAAACTAGATTTTTCGGTTAACCTAAAATATCATTAATAGAAAATTTTCTTTAGAAATGAATATGTGCTGCACTTTCTAACAGCTCATAGGAAAAAAACACATTTTTGTTCATTAAGCTTGATTCATACATCATACAGCACTTCTTACTTTACTTAGAAATAGGTTTACTGTGTAGAAACAGAATGCAAGAAAAGCAAAAACATAAAAGGTATAGTGAAAATCACTTAATACCTCGTCAAAAAAATTCAGTGACTTATTGTCACACTAGTGTTGAAGTTTCGACATAAATCCTTAAAATACGAGACCATATTTTACAATTAAAAAATATAATCAACAATTATCTTAAAACTTACCTTCTTTACTACGTTGTCACGTAAAGTTCCTTGGCCACTTTTGTTTAATATAACGTAATTGTAATTAACACAATAACACAATCCCACTAAACGAAACACAAAAATACATAAAACAACGAGGAAAAGCAATAATATCAATACACAAAACGGATCGAGGTTAGGTAAAATATTTTCTTTGTTATAACAAGCACTGCAAACTTATAATTCCCTAAATTACAAACAATGATCGCCAACTATGGCATTATTCGTAAACTATTATGATTTTTTGCAATAAACGAGTATTTCGTTCTAACTGGGATCTCAGTTAATCTATGATGTTTTACGGTTACACTGCATAAATAAAAAGGATAATTTCCTTCGACCATAAAACATAGTCGAAGATAATTTCATTTGGTGTAGCCTCCGTATGCGTAAAACTACTTAGATTAACTGAAATCTCAGTTAGAAAGAACGCACCTATTTACTTTTTGCAATGAAGTGTAATAAATAAAGATAGCATTAGCACAAACAAGGTACGTTAAAGTGAGCTAACTATTCTCGTTTATTGCAAAAATCATAATAATTTATGAAGATGCTATAGTTGGCAATCGTTGTTTGTAATTTAGGTATATTTACAAGTCTGCAGTTTGCAGTGCTGACCTGTATGTGTCTGTGAATTCGGAGTCTATCTGTTTTATGTCATTTTGTAATTTTTAAAGTTGCGTGAAAAATGTACCACACAAAGTACTTAAACGTATTGCTTTTGTTTGTGCATAGAGAAACTAAAAATAAAATGTTTGTCTGTGTGTTCGTGTAATTTTGAACTGAACATGCATCGAATTGGAAACGGAGGGTACTTTCGACTCCCATCAGCTGTAATCGAATAGCACAAATGTGGTCTAGTTAACAGAACGTGTTATTTTAAGTGTATTATGAAGTTTGAAAAACTAATATTAATGGTTATTTAACATTTAAAACAGTTCTTATTGTTTTATTTCGTTAATTTTGTGTGCTCAAAATTGAGACGAGTTTGTATTTTACGGAATTGCCTCGTGATATGGAAAAATTGCTTTTATACCTTCAAAAAGAAGACCACTACAAATAGTGATGAATTTCCAAATATTACACATGGAAATATTGTTATTTATTTGGTTTTTGAGTGTAGTGTCTATACAAAGAAAGAATTGTGTGTGTTAGTGGTTGAGTGAAGGGAGTGCTTTAAGGAATTTTCCGCAAGAGAGCTTGTTGTAAAGGTAAGATTAATAAGTTCAATTATCAGTTTTCATCACTCTCAATATCAGGGATTTATTCACTATAATTTATTATAATAGATTGGGTATATTTCCATTTTTAAATTGTACAATACTCACAAAGATGTAAATATTTTGAATTCCCCATTTCGTATTTGCACGAGTATTTCCATAAAAACACAGATACTGTGAAAAATAACAAATTTAATGATGTGAAAAAATGTAAATCAATCAATAGTGAGAAAAATGTTTTAAGCTGTAGTTGGATTCATTAAAACAATTCAATCAATCCATAGGTTACTATGTTTTACTTTTCTGGCTGTTACAAGATGTTTAATTTTCGAGTAAAATATTTAATTTTAAAAAAAATTACGTTTTGACCGGTAGCACAGTTAGACGCTATTTATCTAATGCTATTGGAAAAAGAAAAGAATTGTCGCCAAGTAATGGACATTGAGATTACAATTTGGCAACACTGCCATAACTTTCGCACACGGCTAGCTTCGTCAGCGGTTCTCAAACAATTTGGTGTATTATTTAAAATATTTTTTTCTGCCACTTCTGAGCAACTTTTACTAAGGTAAATTTTTAGCAATCGACTTCTTTCCTCCCATTAAAAATATGTTCCCAAGTACGTAACTCCCATTAAAAATATAATATATATATATATATATATATATATATATATATATATATATATATATATATATATATATATATATATATATATGTTGTTTTTCAGGTTTTCGCGGGTGGTGAATGTTAAATTCGTTTTCCGGGTATACTCCCGCGTAGGTGATAGGCCCCGAGAGGGACCGTGGTTGTCTGAACGACGTTTCGGCAGAATCTCATCTGCCATCTTCAGGTTCTAACCGATAACTGCTTACTGCGGCTTCTTGGTTACTCGAACTGAAAATTATTTTCATTCGGTACCAAGCCGCAGGTTATCGTCCCCCCGTTCCCGGCCCCTCTCGGGGCCTCCCCCGGGCATTTAATATATATATATATATATATATATATATATATATATATATATATATATATATATATATATATACCTTATATATATACCGGGTGGCCCAGGGACTAGGGAACCCCCAAATTTTTCTACAATTTTTGAGAAGAAATTTGAAATTTGTAGGGATGAATCAAGACAAAAATTGTAATTTTTTGATCCACCAGCGCCAAAAAAGTCACTTCCGGTTTGACCGGAAGTGACTCCAACTTTCTTATTTTGAATAGCTCCCTGTATATTTAGGTGATTTTTCTGATGAATATTTAATTTCCCTTTATAAAGCTTTTTTTCAGATTTAAAATCGGTTCATAAATAACCCAGACAATTACATTTGTTTGTTTCTTTTAAGTAGGCCATGAATCTAATAAACGAAATACATTATAAATAAAATAATTGTCAACACTCGTTGTAAGGGTGTCTACCATCATTACTATTATGTAATTGTAATTATTTCTCATATCGTTTATATCTTTATTTACGTTTGTTTATTTTTTTTTTCGATATGTTTATTTTTTACATTTCGTACTACCATAACTTGCTTATTTTTAATAGCATCCTGTGTGTTTTATGTGGTGTTTTTCTTCTCTTCAAATTATTCTCTCCGATGATGTATGCTATTTGTTATAATAATAACGTTATTAATGCCCAAATGTCGAACATAAAATATTCCTGATACTGTTTTCACTCTTTTCTATGAGTAGGCTGTGTACTCGTATACCTAGGTACGTGAAAATGTAATTTTTAAGTGATCCAATTGTTTACACTTATCAAATTATACCTATTGTAGTATAATAATAATAGTAATAACAAAAAGCATAAATTTATTTAATAATTAAATATTAATTATGTGGAATATTTTATGTTCGACATTTTGTGCATTAATAACGTTATTATTATAACAAATACATACATCATCGGAAAGAATAATTTGATGAGAAGAAAAACACCACATAAAACACACAGGATGCTATTCAAAATAAGCAAGTTATGGTAGTACGAAATGTAAAAAATAAACATATCGAAAAAAAATAAACAAACGTAAATAAAGAAATAAACGATATGAGAAATAATTACAATTACATAATAGTAATGATGGTAGACACCCTTACAACGAGTGTTGACAATTATTTTATTTATAATGTATTTCGTTTATTAGATTCATGGCCTTCTTAAAAGAATCAAACAAATGTAATTGTCTGGGTTATTTATGAACCGATTTTAAATCTGAAAAAAAGCTTTATAAAGGGAAATTAAATATTCATCAAGAAAAATCCCTAAATATACAGGGTGCTATTTAAAATAAGAAAGTTGGAGCACTTCCGGTTAAACCGGAAGTGACTTTTTTGGGCGGGTGGATCAAACAATTACAATTTTTGTCTTGATTCATCCCTACAAATTTCAAATTTCTATCTCAAAAATTGTAGAAAAATTTGGGGGGTTCCCAAGTCCCTGGGACACCCGGTATATATATATATATATATATATATATATATATATATATATATATATATATATTATTATATATATATATATATATATATATATATATATATATATATATATATATATATATATATATATATATATATATATATATATATATATATAATAAAATATGTTATTTGTAACTGTCTCAGAATACAAAGAATGTTCAAATTGTATATAAAAATTTAATAAATAGTGGGGAGAGTTATTAGGTGGATTTCAATTAAAAATCTCTTTTTTTCAAGCTTTCGGAAAATTTATTCCTTTCTCAAGATAACTAAAAGTTAGTACATTATAATATTAAAAAATTATTATTAATTATTATAATACTTACAAACGTGATTAAAAAGATGAAAATGAAAACATGGCATAAAAATTTTATAAATAAAATGTGTAAATCAAAAAAAAGTAAAAAATAAAATATGTCAATTTAGACAATTTCAAACATATAAAAGTAGTAACAAAACGTTACCAAGGATGTTAAACAGTTTTCATAAAAATATATCAAGGCACCATAAAAACTAGTAAAATTTTGATAAATAAATTAAAATTATGATCGTCTTTTTAAATCATTATTAAGTTTCAAAATGTAGGTATAAATTTTACTAAGATTATTAAGATCAGTTCTTTTGTTTAAACAATTAGGTTTCTTATTTATATATAACATTTCCAAAAATTTCTTTTATGATAGTTATTTCAATTCCAAAAATTGTAGTATCTATATAATTAAACGAATGATCCATTATGAAAATGTTTAGCTAAAGCACAAGAATTAGTAATCCTCCTACAATCACTTTTGTGAGAAGTAATGCGGCCTTGAAGATTTCGGGTTTGTCCTATATACACTTTATCACAATCTTTACAAGGAATTTTATAAATAAGTTGGAACACTGTTTTTAAGAAGAGGTGTTTTAGTTTTAGAATAAAGTTGAGATACTGTTTTAATGTTCTTTTTTGCAATCTTAACATTATTGTCTTTAAAAACATTTACTAATTTTGGAGTCAAACTATCTAAATAGGGTAAAGTTCTATATAAATTGTAGTGTTATCATTGTTATTATTATTTAACTATTCAAATACTTACATTACGAACCTGTTCATCTTATTAATAATAATGATAACACTACAATTTATAGATCTTTACCCTATTTAATAGTTTGACCCAAATTAGTAAATTGGAGACAATTGTGTTAAGATTACACTTTCAACTTTATTCTAAAACTAAAACACCTCTTCTTAAAAATCGTGTTCTAATCTTATTTATAAAAATTCCTTGTAAAGTGTGATAAAAGTGTATATAATCTCAAATTCCATTTTCACAAAAGTGATTGTGAGGATTAAATTCTTGTGCTTTGTGATTTTTCATCTAATGGATCATTCGTTTAATTATATAGATACTACAATTTTGGATATTGAAAATAACTTCATAAAATATTTTATTTATATGTAAATAAGGAACCTAATTGTTTAAACAAAAATGATCTTAATACTTAGTAAAATTTATCTACATTTTGAAACTTAATAAGGATTTAAAAGACGTCATAATTTTAATTTATTTATCAAATTTTTACTATTGTTATAATTTGTATATTTTATGAAAAATTGTTTTATCCTTGGTATTACTACTTTATATGTTTGAGGTAGCTAAATTGATATATTTCTTTTTTACTTCTTTCTTGATCTTTATACATTTTATTTATAATTTTTTTTTTATGCCATGTTTTCATTTTCATCTTTTAATCACGTTTGTAAGTATTATAATAATTAATAATAATTTTTTAATATTATAATGTACTATCTTTTAGTTATCTTGAGATAGGAATAAAAATTTTTCAAAGCTTGATAAAAAAGGATTTTAATTGTACCACCTAATAACTGATCCCATATTTAATGTATATATTTTTATATACATATTTGAATTTTCTTTATATATATATATATATATATATATATATATATATATATATATATATATTTGTCCGCTGAGTAGTTGTTTCCTTCAAATCATATTTAATCACATTAGTTTAGTCCACCTGGGCTAGGGGTCGCCGCTCTCGGTACTTGCTGTGATGCAAAGTCGCTATCCGCCACAGCGACATCGAGGATGTCGTTCGGATAGTAGCATTCAGACCATATGAAGTTTTCATACCTCTTTCACCACTATTCACTTCACCATAGTTAGTATATAACTAGCAGGTTGGCCACTATCATTTGTCTGTTCCATAACCTATGGCATACTGAAGGGAACAAATAAGTTCGAAATCGATCTATGTCTGGTTAGGAATTGACAAATGATATTGGCTATCGATCTATCATGATTTGAAGGTGTAATTCAATGCAGGTCGGGGTATTTGCTCGCTGAGTAGTTGTTTCCTTCAAATCATATTTAATCATATATATATATATATATATATATATATATATATATATATATATATATATATATATATATATATATATATATATATATATATATATATATATATATATATATATATATATATATATACATATATATATATATATATATATATATATATATATATATATATGTTGTTTTTCAGGTTTCGCGGGTGGTGAATGTTAAATTCGTTTCCGGGTATACTCCCGCGTAGGTGATAGGCGAGGACCGTGGTTGTCTGAACGACGTTTCGGCAGGGTCTCATCTGCCATCTTCAGGTTCTAACCATAACTGCTTATGCGGCTTCTGGTTACTCGAACGAAAATTTTCAGTTCGAGTAACAGAGGTTTCGTGCCCAGGAGATCTGCCGAACGCGTTCCAACCCCTCCCTCTCGGGACTTATCCCCAGACACCCGGAAAACGAATATAAATATATATATATATATATATATATATATATATATATATATATATATATATATATATATATATATATATATATATATCTATATACAATGCGAATTAACAAAATATGTAGTAATAATTCCAATATTAAAGAGGCGGCAACTGTTGCTTCTAGCATTGTCATAAACTTTATTTTAGTATACGATCCTATGTACTCTTGACAAAGGCCTAAAAAGCAGAAATACGTGTAGAGTTTCTAATAAAAAATTTCTGAGACATTAAAAAGCAAATTTCTTTTATATATTTAAAATATTTAATAATGTTTCACAAGGAGCCAACCGCAGAATCAGTTCAGTGTAATTATAGTTATAGTTGTAGGTAGTACAGTTCAATAAACTGAAAATTAATTGTAATGTTTATTTAAGAAACATATAACCCACATTTTTGTGTTAAGTAAGCAGTACTTGCTGAACAATGAAATTATTCATTAAAATATACGATGTTAGAAAAGTAACATGTGTCATTTATTACACTCATATTGAAATTCAAAGTTAGTATCTAAAAACTGATTGTTCTCAAATTGTGTTAGGTAGTTGTCAGGTATAGTACATGGCACCAGAATCCATAAAAAAATTGTTAAAATTGTCGTCACAGAGATTATCTGGAATAGAGAAAAAGTTAGTAAAGTTACTATCTAAAAACTATTGTTCTCAAATTGTGTTAGGTAGTTATTAGGTATATTAGCACGTGGCAGCAAAATCTATAAAAAGCGCTAAAATTGTCGTCACAGAGATTATCTGGAATAGAAGAAAAATTTTGTTTACATTTAACGATGCCATTGGAATTTAGATTGGACCATAAGTTTTTGGAATTTTTTGGAATTTTAATTAATGTGAAGATTAAGAAAAGCTTTTTTCTCATTCCTTAGTGCAGTATTGTAAACAGTTCGCATATCACAAAAATATTTTCTATTTACATGATTTCCAGTATTTTTAAATTTATTCCATGCTTCAGTTTTAATTTTTTTCATTATTCGTAAGGTAGTAAACCAAGATTCAGTGGTTATTTTGTTATTAAAAGTCTTAGTTTTAAATGGGGCATGAATTTTAAAAAAGGGCGATTATATTAGCATTGAAATACGATAATTTTTCATTAATATCAATCATTGTATACATATAGTGCCAATCAATGCTGCTCAAATCTGCAAGAACATTTTTTTCTGCTCAAATTAGAGAAGGATCGAAATGTTTTTGACATATTGGCATTTCTGCAGTTTATATCTAAAGACAGAACATAGTATTATAGTCTGCGAGGATATGAGCTAGAACACCAAAATCTGACACATTAAAATTTTCACTTACAATAATTAAATCAAGAATCGACTGATTCTGAACAAACTCTGGTATGCGAATTAATTATTTGAAAACAAGAGTGTTCATAGATAATATTGTTTAAAACTGTTGATGCAATACTAGTTTTTAGCATATTGATATTTAAGTCGCCTAATATAATAACATTATCTTACTATTCAAATATAAATATTCAAATGTCATAAATGACAGTGACATTTTACTAAATTACATTTGGTGGTTTATACAGAACAAGAACAATTAAAACATTAGTAGGAAAGCACAATTTTGCGACAAGCATTTCAGCTTGAAATATATGGTTGAAATCATTTTTTTTCAAATTTAATATCAGCACTTATGCAGGCAGCAACACTACCACCACAGCCAGCACGATTACTTCTTAAAAGATGAAATCCAGATATAAGAAACATATCATCATCGTGTGATGAATTTAACCAAGTCTCAGAGATAGTGACCACTTTAAAGTTAGTAGAACTTAGTCTTTTATTTTATGAAATTTATTTGTTAAAGATTGAGCTTTAAAATGACAGATACTTAAGCTACTCACACTTTCTATTCTGCAGTGTTTTCAAACTCCTTGATAGCTATTCCTTTTGGCCATTTATCGACGTTGAGGAAAAAAAGATAAATAGGTGCCAACTTTAAAAGAGCAATATTCGTCTTTGTTTGTAAGTATTTTACATGTGACATCATTTATACCAAAGTTATCAATAACATAATCCTGAATTTAATATCAGGGTCAACCAGTTCAACGTACAGCCACTGCATTTGTTCCACACCAGACAAAGAAATTGTCTCATTTGTCTCATCTTTACCAGTTCCAATTGTTAATTCCGTGCGCTAACAATAATAGGCTTTATTATTGTTAGCGGAGGCCTCGCACACTTAAAATGTTTGTTTCATCCAAGAAAGTTTGTTTGAAATATAACTTCCTTCAACTCAAATACATTTATTGCGTTTGACTGAGACAGGTTTGTCTGCACAAAACGAAAATGTTCTTAAACAATTTCTTTGAATTAATTAAACGCGTTTTGGTTCGACAATTTTTATTTTAAGTTTAAGTAACAACATCTTAAAATGAAACATATTTACATATTTCATTTAATTACACATTTTCTTCATGTGATCCTTTTTTAGTTGCGAAATTTAATATCTTTTTATTAAAAAACAAAAATCATATTCCAAAAAAAGAAATATTTCCTTTAAATTACACCTTTGGTTATTTGATAAAAATAAATTTGTTTAATGCAATAAAACTATTTCGTTGATTCAAAAGAAATATTTTAAATCTAACGAAATATTTTGATTACGTCTGCGCTTATGGAGTGTAGAGAAGGGGGAACGCCCCTTTTGGGCGGGACGATTTCTGTCTGCAATAATGAGCGCACGGTGGCCCCTTCCTAACGTGCGCCATTAATTGACGGACCCGAGCGAGAAAACGAAGAGACGTTTGCACGTGTCTTTCATGTGTGAGGTGTCATTAATGACATTGTCTATGTTGAAGTGTATTGCTGTTTCTTGTAATGAAAGCGTTTTTATAAAATTGCGGATTGAAGCAGTTTTTTCCAACATTATTGGTAAGTCGGTGTGTAAATACAACCCAGGTTGTCCATTCTGTTGTGCAGCAGTTACGCCATATCTAACAATTGGAACATATTTTAAGATATAACTACCAAGACTAAATAAAGAAGTTTTGTAAAAAAAATTACGATTGAAGTTTGCGAAAAAAATTTGCAAAAGTGGCCTGCCGACCCAGGTTACTTCGTAGACAATTTTTAAAATATCATAAAAACGTGTTTTTCTCATAATCAGGAGGCCAATTTATCGACAAATTTCATAAAAAAAAACAGGTTTCGCAAAATTAATAATCAATTTAAAACAAAATTTCCAGATGTCATAACTTTATAAAAAACCATAATTATTTAACGAAATCTGAAATCTGTCAAAAATCTTCCTCGTGATTACGAAAGAAAAAAAAATGTTTTGCAATTTTTTTACAAACTGTGTACAAAACAACGCAGGCCATTTTTGCATTTTCTTTTCGAAAACTGGATCGTAATTTTTTTTGCAAAACTGCTTCATTTAGTCTTGGTAGTTATATCCTAAAATATGGCATGGGTCCCATACTTCAATTATTAGATATGGCATAACCTATAATTCACCAGCCGCCGCCGCTATGTTTCAGTATAATTTATGAACAAGTTAAAATATTTGTTTGTATAATGCAGAATTTAGATTAACGTTACCTACACATTTTAGATAGGCATGTGTAGCTTAATTCTTTATGAAATGTAGAGTAAGTATAGGCATTGACAGAAAGTTTGTAAACTCAATGGTATAGGCACTATTTAGTTCTAAATTCGCCATTTTCCTTATTAAATCAGTTGGGTACCACCTATTTACCTATTCTACTTATTATTTTTGCATAAGGTTGGTAGTAGGTTTATGGCTGGTTTAGTTGGAATATTTAGTACTAACAGAATAATTGTATGTTAATATCAAAGTTATGTTAAATTATCCTGTTATATCCAAGAAAGATTTTATGTTAATTTATCAAAATTATGTTGAATTTTTGTATCTAATGGAGAATTTGTGTGTTAATGTATCAAAGCTATGTTGACTTTTTGTTTTATATTTTTATCTAGTGTTATAATATGTCTATACACCTAGTATAATGCTGCGACTTCTCTTGTCTAGTGATAAAAAAATTAGGTTTTACAAAAATATTTATTTTATTTTATTTAAAACCCCAACTCCTAAACAAATCCCTTTTATAATGGAATGAAATAAATTATTTGCTCCCAGCAAATAAAAATTTTTGTTGAAGTTGTTATAAAATCTATCTAATTAAAAAAAAGGTATCGTTGGGTGAAGAAATATTTTGTTAATTTGAAATGAAATGACGCTTGTATTAAAAAATGTAGATTTTATTTTAAATGAACTCATTTTTTGATCGAAGAATACTTCCTATTGGTTAAAGAGTAAGTTGTTTTTAATACAATGAAAGTTTTGATCTATGTTAGAAAATATCTTGTTTTTTCAAATATTTTCATTTCAGACAAATAACAATTTAATAAATTTAAAACTTGTATATTGTTAATGTAATTAAAAAAATTAATTTAAATCAAACAGAATATTTCAAGACTTAAATTATCTTCATACAAATAAAAATTTTGTTGCATATATACAAATAAATTTTTTCTTTGTGTTAATAATTTTTTGTTGAGCCTAATAATTTTTTTAAGTGTGTGGGATTCTAGATTTCTTTTTTCATTGTCATTCACATCATTTGAGTTTTTGTTCAAATTCTACTGTTAGTGATGCGAAGAAGGGAACGTTCGCGATCGTTCGCGCACGAAAAAAAACGATCATGCGCAAACGTTCCCGTCAGAGCACATTGAGCACGATCCAAGAATAATCAGCATGTTCTCGACCACGAAACGACCAATGCAATGGGAGCATTCAGGCAGTCGCGTGCCTTTAAGATCGCCGCGCGCACGCAACATACGATCTCCGTCACTCCCTTTTGTTTTATTTTTTCGCTGCGACACGCCGACACATGCCGTTTGTTTGACCAGTTAATAGCAGTGTTGTATGTGTAATTGAGGACTGTGGCTTTAATTTGGGTGAATAATGCCTCGAAGAAAATGCAAAATTTTCAATTTCTATACAATAAGAAAAACGAAATGGCAAGGATATTTACTCATGTAAATTTTGTTGTGTGGAATATTCTAGGCATGCCACTAGAATATCAAGACATTTAGATAAATGTCTTAAATGCCCGAAAGAAATTAGGAAACAATTACTTGAGGATGGAGGTAAGTCTATTATAGTCTATGGATATAGTAGGTTAATGTGAATTGTATTGTATTTGTAACTATGTACAGGATGTCTAAGTATTAAAGACAACTTGTATCAGTTGTACATTACTTTCCTATAATATAAGTCACAGGAAGTAAGTATAGCGAAGCGACTATATCGTATAGCAATCATGATTTTTATATTATAACAAAAAATACTAAAATACAAATACAACCTTCCTAAATTAGGTGCACTATTTTCCTCCCGTCCAGTGACACCAACAGAAGGGGTAATTTACTAGGGAATATCAGTTTCTTTTCGATTATTTTGAAATTTGACCAATTTATAAGAATATGTGTTCCAAAAATACAATATGATTAAATCTATTTTACTTATTTTTAAAATTGTTAATATTTAAACAGGGTGAGCTAATTCAGTAGCCGTATCGTTATAAGTCGTCAGTAACTGTTGCTAACTCTACAGGATTTTCTAAAAAATATGTTTTGATTACTTTTAATGAAATCTATTTACTACTTAATTTCGTGATAATGATACTCATTCGGCTTCCACATACAACTCACAATATAATTCACGGTCATGTTTGCAGCTTTTACTGAAAGCGGTGATAGCGTGACTAGCATGACAGAAATTACTTCAGAGGTTCTTTCTAATGATGAATCTAGATCATCATCTTCAAGGGCAACGGCTATGATGACGTCAGCATCTGGGTCAGAACGACGAAGTTAAGCAACGGTCGGCGTAGTCGGAGCTAACGAAAGTTAAGCAACGGTTGGCGCGGTCGAGCTTGAAATATTAGTTGCCTTTTTCAAGGCTCTAATATACTT
Organism: Rhamnusium bicolor; assembly: GCA_029963845.1. Classification (NCBI taxonomy): domain Eukaryota; kingdom Metazoa; phylum Arthropoda; class Insecta; order Coleoptera; family Cerambycidae; genus Rhamnusium; species Rhamnusium bicolor. The sequence goes on from JANEYF010001719.1 coordinate 92,881, forward strand.
TTTGTGAAAAGAATTCAGAAGAGGAGAAATATTAGTAGTCTTTTTCAAGACGCTAATATAAAAAGATAAATAAAGTCTCCCTCCTGGAGACACATATTGCCATCCAGGGGGCCCAAGTCGGACCCACGAAGCCCGTTAATAAGAAAAGGAGGAAGGCAAACTCCGACAGTGAAGAAGAGGAGCCCAAACAGGCCAGGACCCAGGAGGTCCAGACTCCTGAAGGCACCGAGGCCACAAAGAGAGTACGAGTCGCAGGAGGACCGGAATCCAGGATCGGCCCCAATGGAACCAGCCAAGACGCCCAAATTACCGCCAGTCGTCCTTAGGAAAAAGGAAACGTGGTAAGCAGACGTTTGCGCGAGGCAAACATCAACTTCAAGAATGCCCGCGTCGTTGATGTAAGCATCTCCATCGACCCATTAACGAGTGAAGATTATAGGAAGATGACAAAAATCTTCACACAGGAGAAAAAGGAGTACCACACCTACGCGCTCCCTGAAGAGAGGTTCCTGAGGGTAGTGATACGCGGCATCCCTAGTGCGTAAGCTGCGAAGAGATCAAGAAAGACCTGGAAGACCAGGGCTTCTCGCCGATCTCTGTCCAGCGGATGACGTCGAGGAGGACCAAGATGGAGATCCCACTGGTACTGGTCCAAGTGCCACTGGACCAGGAGAAGATCCTGGAGGTAACGAGGTGATGCTACCTAGTAGTCCGCACAGAGAGACAAACGGCGCAACAGATCGTCACCTAGTGCCACCGATGCTAGCGCTTCGGCCACGCACAGGGTAGGTGCACCGCACAGGCCAAGTGCGTGAAATGCGGCGACGCCCGTCGGACAGCGGACTGCAAAAAGAAGCAGGACGTCCCAGCGAGGTGCGCAAACTGCCAGGGAGCGCACCCGGTCAGCTATAAAGGATGCCCCAAATATCCCAAGAAGCCCGCGGGCCCCCAGAGGCAGGCTCCAAGGACCCAACAGCCACCGAGGGAGGCCAAAAGACCCGCCACCAGCGGGCTGAGCTACGCAAGGGTAGCTCAAGGTAACGCAGGGCCGAGCGCCGGTCCTGCCAGGCAACAACGAGCACCCGTGGAGGCCCAAAACCTCACCGCGGTGCTCAAACAGATGCAGCAAATGTGCTCAGCAATGAGCGCATTTTTTGCACAGATGCCAGGCTTTACTAATCTGTAATGTCTTTTCAGGTGAAGCCGAACTTCCTGCAGATCGCCTCATGGAACGTTAACGGGCTATAAGGAAGAAAACTTGAAGTGGAGGAACTCCTAGCCCGGTACGACATAGACGTGTTGGCACTACAGGAAACGAAGATGACGCCGCTGAAGCCAGCCAACTTCCCTGGCTACCAATGTCTACAGGAAGGGCTACGCTGGACCAAGGCCCATGAGAGGAGTAGCCCTGCTGGTAAAGAAGTCGATCAACCACTATCCAATCGTGCTGTCGGACATGGAAAACCTGGAAGCCACCGCCGTAGTAGTGTCAACGGCACGAAATGGCGACATCCAAGTGGTATCCTGTTATCAGCCGCCCCGATGCCGGATCCTGGACACGGGCCTGGATGCAATATTCCAGGACCAGACTCAGGTGCTTGCCATAGGAGACCTGAACGCCAAGTCACAGGAATGGAACAGCAGAGTCACCAACACTCTAGGACGAGATCTGCTGAAATTCCTGGGACGACACGCTGGCAACATGCAGGCACTAGGACAGGACAAGCCAACGCACGACAATAGGATCCACCGACCAGACGTGCTGGACATCGCTATAATGAAGGAGATGACCCTTAATGCGGAAATCTCTACCAGGACGGAAGGTTCCACCGAGCATAATCCGATCTTCTTGGACCTAGGAGAGAAGGATGATATGGACCTGGGACCTTCATCAAAAGGAGGACAGACTGGGAATTGTCCCGTGTAGCACTGCAAAGGAACATTGCACATATTCCCAGGATTGAATCCGAGGGAAGATGTGGAGAGGGCCATCACCTCCCTGGAAAACCAGATCCAGGAAGCAATGGAGGAAAGTACCACAGAGACGGAGACCAGAAGGGCACCAGCGTCGATGGCAAACCTCACGGAGGACCTCAGGCAGCTGATTCGGGACAGACGAAGGACGAAGAAAAGGGCCCAAAGGACTAGACTCCCCGAGGACAGACACGCGTATAACACGCTGAACAGGAGAGTCAAAGCTGCCCTCCAGGAATACCCTCAAGAAGGATGGCAGCGTCACCTGAAATCGCTGGACCCACAGGACAGGAGCAACTAGAACACCCAGCGTTCTCTGCGGAACAGGCCGAAGCCGATGTCCCCAATCTACGGAGAGAATGGGATTGTCTACACTCGCCAGGTAAAAGCCGAAGCATTCGCGGACAGCTTGGAACTGCAGTGTCGGGAAAACCAACTCGATGATGAGGACGAGGACTGGGTTGATGACGTGGAACGCAGAGTGCGTCGGATGCTCCGCCTGCCAGACGATGATCACATCCGTCTGACGACTCCAGAGGAGGTTAAGGAGATTCTAAGGAGCTTAAAGCCGAGGAAAGCTCCTGGATGTGACAAGATCGGAAACATCACCCTCAAGAAGCCACCCAGGAAAGGGGTGGCAGCCCTGGTGAATATCATCAACGGGATCTTGAGGCTCAAATACTTTCCGGACAGGTGGAAGAAGGCCGACGTCATAGTCATCCCGAAGCCAGGTAAGGAACTAATCTTTCCCTCCTCTTACAGGCCTATCAACCTACTCTCAGCTGTGAGCAAGGTAGCCGAGCGCGTCATCTTGAGAAGAATAGAAGAGGAAACCGAAGAGCTCCAAATCATCCCAGATGAACAGTTCGCGTACAGGACAGGACATAGTACGGAACTCCAAGTGCTCAGGATCACCGAAGAAGTCACCAAAGGTTTCAACCAAAGACAGGTTATGGTGGCACTACTCCTGGACGTTGCAAAGGCTTTCGACAGGGTCTGGCACGATGGTTCACTAGCTAAAATGATGAGTATGGGTTATTCTATTGCACTCGTCAAAGTAGTTAGATCATACCTGCATGGGAGACAGATGCGAGTAAAGATCAGGGACTGTGTGTCCACGTATCGACCCATGGAAGCCGGAGTCCCCCAAGGCTCTGTGCTGTCACCCCATCTGTTCGCTGTCTTCACCTTTGATCTCCCAATGGCCGAAGGCACCGCAATGGCACTCTACGCGGACGACACGGCCCTCACGGCCAGATTCTGGAGAGCGAGAACAGCCACCAGAAGACTCCAAGAGGCAGCCTCTCTTCTGGAAGAATGGTGTATCAAATTGAAAGTCTCAGTCAACGTGGAGAAAAGCCAGACGATTCTCTTCAGGAAAGGAAGCAAGGAAACCTCCACAGGACACGTTTCTATGTTCGGCGAGTACATCCAATGGCACGATTCCGTTAAGTACTTTGGCGTAATCATGGACAAAGGCCTGACATGGAGACAGAACTCCGAAGCCATGGTGGTAAAGGCCAAGCGGACGAGAGCTCTCATGGTAGGGAACCAGAGCAGGCTCAGTCTGAGGAACAAGCTTCTGCTAGTCAAAGCACTCATCAGAACACAGCTGGCCTACGCCTCCGTAGCATGGGGATACGGGACAAGCGAAGACCTATCTGAAGAAGATCCAAGCCGTGGGAAACTTGGCCATCATGATAGCGGTGGGCGCACCATGGTACGTCAGAAACGCTGACATCTTCAGGGACCTGGAGTACATACCAGTCACCGAAATCATCCGGGATAGAGCGAAGAATATGTACACCTTAGCTGAGGAGCACAGGAACCCGCTGATCAGGGAGGCCACCTCCTATGATCCGGCCGACGCACCGAGACACAAGAGGCCGAAGGTACAGTTACTGGATAACGGGTAAGTATAACTAATCCTTTCCTTACAGATGGACCAAACCCACGGAAAGGACATGACACGACCAACCATTCTCCCACAAACCTTGCGGGCGCCGGTCAGTAAACCGACCAGTGCCTGTTGTCCCCCTGGCTCCGTGAAGGACGAAAGTGCTAAGAAAGCACTTAGGCCCTCACCTCCTAGAGCTACACAGTTCATCCTCACCTTGTCCGATGATCCAGATGACAATGTGTCAATTGACACTTTGTGTACTGGCAGTCAATCCCAAGTCACAGAACATCAATTTTTTTTTAGGAATGAGGCTATTTTAAATGTTGTTGTAACAACCCTCGCCTCTGTGCTTTACAAAATATGTTGTACAGATGCAGAAAAGCACACTACTAATTATAGCGCAAACGAAATGTTGAATGTAATAACCGAAATAGGAGAGAAGAAAGTAACGGACAATGCCGCTGCCATGGTGAAGGCAAGAAAAATAATTTCAGAAAAAACTGGAATTATTAAATATGCTTAAATTTGTTAATTGGTGATATCATGAAAACTTCACCTTTAAAAAATTTGGAGAAGCATTGTAAACAAATTATAAAGGAAATCATTGGGTCTCATATGCTGTTAGCTACATTCAATACATTCCAATTGGAAAAAACGAATTCGAAAATTGCACTGAAACTACCAGTAGCAACTCGTTGGGGATCCATATTGAAATGTATGGAAAGTCTATGGGTTACCAGATATGCATTAAAAATGTTGGCAATATCTGAAGATGTTAGCGATAAAATTAGCCCTGTAGTAAAAAAGAATTGTTAAGATGATGAAATTTTCTGGGTAAAAATAGTAAAATCCATGAAAGTTTTATCTCCCATAGTGAAATAGATAACAAAGCTAGAAGGAGATGCCATGAAGCAAGCTATCAGACGTCATGGAAGCTTTCTATGATTTACAAAATGTATTCCAGTCAAAAGTTACAGGACTGTCAGTGAGTAAAAAGGAAGAAGAAGAAATACATAATTACCTAAAGGAGAGAAAAGGAAAAGTTGTTTCTGGGATACATTATGCTGCCAATATATTGATCCAAAAAAAACAGGGAAAACATTTGAATCGTGAGGAACATTCTGAAGGTCGGTACACCAATTTCATTTAAACATTTTATTGAATTTTTAAACACGAAACTATGCCTACTGCCTGTGTACAGAGTATATTTTATGACTCCTAAGTCCTACTACATAATACACTCCACCAAATAAATAAATATCAATAACTCAGTCTAAATATATCCTAATATACTTATCAGTAATTATCAATACTGAGGATTCTGAGGAATTGGTTTCCTCTCAGGAATAGATTTCATCAATTCCCTGGCTGCTAGCAATGAAAATTTTCAAGAAAGGGAGAATGAGATAATTGTTGAACTTGCCCAATATATTGGCAGAACGGAAATGTTTGAAAAAAGTTATTTGTGGAAGTGTAGAAAAAATGATTCCTCTAACTTGGTAGCAGGGTTACTGTGCTAAATTAACATTAAAAGATTTAGCCACAGCTGTTTTGTCTTTACCTCCCACCTCAGCTGCTACTGAAAGAACTTTCAGTAATAAATATTCATTCATTCACATAAAAAGACGGAATCGTCTGACTATCAAACGTGCTGGAATGTTAACTTATATTGCCTGCAATTTGAAGTTAAGGTCAAAAAGTGAAAATACTAAGTATGTTAGGTCTGGGTGTGAATCAAAAGAAAATGAAGATGTAGTATTATTACCAACTGTGGAGAATGATAATGCTATTGCTGAAAATGAACGAAGCCAAAGAAAAAGGAGCAGAGCAAATATTTCAAATTTTGAGAGAGGCTCTGAATCAGAGTATTCTGATTAATCTCACAATGAAGATGAATACAGCGGATTCTAGTGTGGGTGATGAGGTATTTGACCCAGAACTCATGGAAGATTTAAATTAACTAGACAATAAGTGAGTGGAAAAAATCTTGGGAAGAGTTACTTTTGTTTTTAATAAGATAAAATATAATTAATTATTTAACCAAAATAGGTACGTAAGTTTGACTGAGAAATTGTTCCTTTATGCTGTGCCCTGCCTGTGAGCTTAAAATATTTATGTATATTTAAAAGTAGTTTTTTATATATTTTTAATAAAAGTCTTTAACCAATATGAAAATATTATTAATATTTCAATTAAAGTGAACGCTTTGAAAAAGTAAAAAATTAAATGTGAAAATTGAGATTTTTAGTGTTGAAAAATATGAGAAATTTCAGAATTTGGTAATTTTGAGAATTTTCAGAATATATTCAAAAAAGTGCTTTTTCGGATACATTTTCCAACAAAAAACATATATGCTCTGGTTTTTTTTGTTTATGCTCGTTTATTCTCGTTTATGCTCATTTGTGCTCCGAAAACGTTCCCCAAAAATATGTGCTCGAGCATTTTACATTACTATCTACTGTTATTCACATTACTCTGAGCTTTTAGTTTATTATTTAAATCAGTAATAACTTTTGTTGATTTATAATGTTAGATTGATCTTGCATAAGAGAAGTAATATTTTTAATATCATTTTTTAGAGTAGTTCGACAGTTAGTACTTCCGATAAGCACTGTTTCAAGGCAAGAGGAATAAGATATTACACATATTTTTCTCTGTGTTATGTTGCAGAAATGCCCTTATATGCTGATATTTCGTATCCAGATCATGGAATGCAGGTTTGCAGAAATTATTTTGAATCACAGTATAGACGTCCGAACTTTACAAGGAATATGGAATTAAGAGCTTATTTGTTTACAACCTGCAAAATATGAAAAAGGGGCATTTTCACAATCCCCAATAAACAAAACCTCGCACTGTGATCCAAAAAATTCCAAATATTTTCGAATTTGGATAATTTTAGTTGTCACCATTCCATTAAGAATAAGAAGCTGTTTATGTGAAGGAAAATGTATAACTGATAATTTATTCTACCTGGAGATCAGGTTAGAATACTAAAAGTACTAGTATTCATCAGTAAACATAATATGTATTTATATTATAATTAGATTTAATTCCAGCACAAAAATTTGGAAATAATGTAATGACCTTGGTAATGACATTGCGTTATTAAATTTGTTATAATTTTTAATCTCAATGAAAGGGAGGAAAGTGTAACATTACACACATTACACAAGTTATACAACCCTCTGTATCCATGAAGGTATCTCATGGTACATTGTGTGGAAGAGGGCTACAAATTTAGAGACAATGAACACACACCCAATATCGAACCCGGAACTCCAATTCCAATTTTGAATTTAACAACTTTATTGACCTATTTCTCTTTATAAACCTAATTAAGGACTACTTAAATAATAATATATTATATATAATATTATAACAACATGAACATTTGCTTAATATAATAAATATTTAAATATTTATATATTACATTGTGTCACAATAGTAACAGATCCGGCCGGTGACGGGCGGAGAGGCAAGGAGACCACTCGACTATGAAGCCACATAATCAGCCAAGAGATGAAATGACACTTTCCTGCCATGTTATACATATGACTTTTTCTACGACCTCTAATACAAAAAACAGACGAAAGGGAAATAACATTTCTTAAATGAATAGTCATTATGACAGTTTCAATAGTAATTTGAATAGTAAGTAAACCGTGGAATATTAAAATATCAATTTCAAGTTGGTTGCTATGGTGACAAAATATTGTAATGTATCATAATAAAATTTGAAATGTTAATTATAATTATATTTCTAAAATAAGCTGTATTGCTTACAATTAACAAAACAGTATAACACCTTACAATGAAATTACTTGCCTTAATTTTGCGTCTATTTTGATTTTAGCAGATATTGAGATTTTAAGGTAACTGTGGTAATAGTCAAAAATGCGGGTAGAAAATATTTTCCTCCCTAAGGAGGAAAGCTATTTTGCCTCCCTAGGGAGTAGAAGTATCATTTTCTACCCACCTTTGAGGGAGGAAAATATTATTCTCTATTGAGGTCGTAGAAAATATTTTTTTTATTGGAACCGAAAATATTTCGACAAAAGAAATAATCTTAAAATTTTATTAAAACGAAAATTATTCCTTAACTTTACAAGACTAGCGAAAAATAAAAAGACAAAAAAATTTAGGAACCATCTTAAAAATATCTCTGCTGACAATTAGCTAACCCCATGACTTCATATCGAAAATTTTTAATTTTGGGCAGTGTGAAAGGCAAAAATCCCACTTTTTAATTATTAAAAAGCAGAAGATGTCATGAATGAGGCCCACACAAAGGATGCAAACCGCGGACACATGTGTTTCGGACTCATGAGTAAAGCTGGCCGAGGTGGCTGGAGTACAGCCACGGTCTTACGCTGGCGTCACACGTGCCGATTTAGAAGTGATTTACGGTGCAGTCTTATTTGAAAGGTTAATGCGTGAGGTTGTACCTATAAATTATACATAATGTCAAACGCGCCAAAGGGTAAAAAACGACCGTACACGGACACAGTGAATAAATTTATCGGTGAATTTCCGGATTTATTCTATGACGGATGCAAAATAATTTGTAAAGTTTGCAATCAAGACTTAATGTGCTGGCACAAAACAGATTGTCGTCGTCATATCAATACCGTGCAACATCAAAATAAAAAAAATGGCATGCCTTTGACAACTCAGTTTATGTTTGATTTATTGTTAATGTTAATAGCCTGTAATATTCCGCTACACATACTGGATAAACAACCATTTCGGGAGTTTTGGAATAAATACAATCCCCAGGTGAACTTACCAAGTCGTACATCATTACGTAGATATATTCCAGCTGTTCGTGAAGACATTGTAAATAGGATTAAATGTGGATTAAAAAGGTTATGTATTGACGAGACGACAGATTGTAAAAAAAATTCTACTTTAAATATTATATAGTACGTGTACTGGACCCTCTTAAACCAAAATTTCCACTTTTACTAGCTAGTAAAAGACTAACTGCGTGTACTGGCGAAATAATTACGCGTGTGGTGTTGGAGACATTCGAAAAATTTGAACTGTCAACAAGTCAGGTATTGATGTTTGTGACTGATGGTGCCGTGACAATGCGCGTGTTAGGCCGTTCTCTTCAAAGAGACAATTGTATGTTTTTACATGTTACGTGTAAAGTGCATGCGTTACATCTTGTGGCAGAAACGATTCGAAAATGTTTTCCAGAGGTAGATGCATTAAGCAAATACAAAAAAAGTATTTCTCAAATCTCCTAAACGGCTTCGAGCATTTCACAGACAGTATCCTGGTATCCCTGAACCACCAGAGCCGATTCTTACACGTTGGGGAACGTGGTTGAAAGCGGCTTTTTATTATGCTGAATATTTTCAACAAATAAAACCTGTGATACGACAGTTCAACCCTAACGAGACTGCAGCTGTTAGGGAAAGCCAGACAAGCTTTCAAGACGTTTCCCTTGAAACAGATTTAAAAACTATTAATAACAATTATAGAGCACTACACGACGTAATAGAAAAATTGCAAAATAGTGCGTTGTCGTTAGTGGAATCGCTGCAAATAGTGTACGATGTAAATACACAGCTACAGGCTATAAATGACGCAAAAAATAATCGCTTATAATTCAGAGTGTATTACAGAAAGATCCTGATTTTAGCAAATTAAGACAAATTTGTGATGATGCATCTACAACTTCGTTAAGTGAGTTCACAGATTGTTTTACTTATGCCTGTATTACATCCGTAGATGTCGAACGGTCATTTTCAAAATACAAACATATTTTTTCACCAAAGCGAGCATCGCTGACGGAGACAGCTGTAGAAACATACCTGATGCTATTATACTATAGATCTTCCCCACTTTGTGATGACGACAACCAAACTACTTCATAAATCTGCTTAAAAGGGTGAGTTTTATACAAATTTTTATAAAATGTAACATTATTGTTAAAATTTATTTCTATTTATTGTACTTATTCAAGTATTATGATATGATGTAAATATATGAGTCATATGACGGCTCTGTCTGCCAGGTGCCTCGGCCAGGTGACCTCGGCCAGCTTTACTCATGAGCCACACTGACACGGTGCTACTAAGTTGAAAGAATGGGCACAATTTAGGACAACGACACAACGGGAACCACTGACAGGCAACCAAGCGCTCATTTGTGGCTGCAATTGAATGACCTCGTGTTAATTGAGCTACAAACAATTTTTCTACAGAGACAACTATAGTTACCTGTGTGGAATTTCCCTACTCAAGGAATGTAAAATAATAGAGGATGGAATATGTTACTGCGGGAAGAGATATCCTTTATTATTTTACATTTCTTGGGTAGAGAATTCCACACAGGTAGCCTACCAGGCAATATTGTCTGTCGCCCTATAAACATAGGGTATTTCAATTGCAGCCACAAATATGCGATTAGCTGCCTGCCTATCGGTGGTTTCCTTTGTGACGTCCTAAGTTATGCCCATCCTTTCAAGTTAGCAACACCGTACCGATGAGTACCATAAGTTTGAAACACATGTGTCCAAGGTTTGCATCTTTTGTGCGGGCCTCACCCTTCTGTTTTTTAATTAAAAAGTGAGAATGCCGCCTTTTACAATTTGTACCAAATATAAAATTTTCGATGTGAAGCCATGAGGCTAGCTTAATGTTTATCAGGTTGATTGCCAGAATTTAATGCTAGGTTGATATCATTTTTACGATCAGTAATTTAAAATATTTACCATGAAATTGCTTGTTTTTAAATATAGGGTTTTTTGAAATTATTTGCTTTTAAAACGAATTTACATCAAATACGTAAATCAATTTTTATTTTTTCGTAAGTCTTGTAAATTTAAGGAATAATTTTTGTTTTAATAAAATTTTAAGAAGATTTTTTTTTGTCGAAATAGTTTCAGTTCCAATAAGAAAAATATTTCTCAGGATGATGGCCCACTATTGGACTACGTTCATAAAAATTATCATGATGCTAGTACTAAGAGTTAAGACAGAATGACGAAATTTGCGGGCAATACCGAAGTTAAGTTATAAATACACGAAAACCTAAATAACTCCTAAACTAATAAAATGCATAACACAAATGAAACAATTTAATAACGAAGATATGAAGTGAGAATTATTAAGAAACGTGTATTTCAGATTTCTTGTTTTTTAAGGGGATGTTCACAATTCCAAATCTCAGTGAGACCTCAAAAAATCGAATGCAGTAGGTGATTTTGTATGAGAAACCATTTTCAATTTTTTTAGGTATTTGAGTGGTATAGACCTCTTTTTAGAAACGTTTCTCGGGCCACTCAGTTCCTTACTAGAAGTAGCTAAAATGGAGGCAAAGTTTCGTAATCAGAGAACAAATATTACGCCTCTAAAATATCTGCCTAACATGGTTAGTTTTTAAATTATTTGAAAAAGAAACAGAAATTTTAGAAATCCGCTTTTGTTTAATTTCAGCCTTGTTTGAGTAGATATTAAAAAAAAGAACACTTTATATTGGTAACTCTACTCTCTATCGAATGGCATAATCAATTTTTTTTATGTAACGTTTCGTCTCTCCAGGATTATCATCAACTTCATTTTCTTTTCTCTTCAGTATTTTAGACTACATAATACATGTTTACTTAATGGATAAACTAAACAACTATAAAAAATAAAATCATTTAAAAATATTGAATGTGTAAATTATTAAGACAAAAAATTGAAATGGATAACCTGTACTCTTTATTAAAATTGATGGTAAAATTTTGTATTATATCGTATTAGTTATTTGCAAATAAATGATCATTCAGAATTTTATTTAGTATACAGTATACATAAGATAATATAACGACAATACACAACTACAATAATAATAAATGTATTTACATGTACAGGTAGTTACTATATTGTTTGACAATCAAAAATCATAAATATTAAATATTTCAAAGAGCCATAAATGGTACATAATAAAATGCATTCAACTTAACGAATATTATCACATTTATTTAAGTCTAATATAATATGTACAAGTTTTCAGGAACTATACCCCTCTCTATATTTAAAATTTAAAACTCATCATATCCTCTCTGCGGCCTCAAAATCCTTGAGAAATTCAATTTGCAAATTATTTAGTTTTCACGGATCAACAGAAACCACTACACATAATTTATTTTCTCATCTAAAAGTTCTATTAAATTGCTTTTAAAAGTTTCTCATTCATTTAAAAAGTATTAGTATCTCAAAAAAAATTATATGCTTAAAGCAAAATTATGTTATTCTATAAATTGCGTTCATATCTCACACACCGTTTTTTTTTCAAGTAATTAAAATACCCAGTAGTATATTTAATGTCATAACTGGTAAGATAAAGTCTATTCACATAAGCTTTGCAGCGTTAGCCAGGATAGGGAACAAATTACGCATTGATAATAATTGGTGCAGACGGCCGGCAGATATACACAAGTGCAAAGTTCCGCTAGCGGTTAATTCAATTTTCATTGTTTATTTTATTTCATAGGCATCGGTAATAGTTGGACGTTTGTATAATATTAATATGTTATATAATTTTACTTTTACAATAATTTAACTTATGTGTTGTGTAATTTTATATTAAATTATTTACCTTTATTGATATTGCTTATTGGCTGATTTTATAATAATAATCGGTAAGGTAAGTTTGATATTTTAATGATTTGCTGTTTTTTAAATTGTTTTTTTATTATACGAGGTGACTCAGTTTTGATAGCGAAGAATTTAACAGTCGATAGATCTGGACGAAACAAGGATTTTTGTTGTAGATATAAACTTATTTCTTAACTTCGCACATAAAAAATTCTAGCACAGAAGAGCGGTATTATATAAATACATTTTGTGCATTTATAAGGCACTGCGCGCCTATGCTAGAGAACTACGCAAGACTGACGGTCGACAATAAGGGTCGCTCTGCTAGCCCAGGTAAAAAGTTTTTTTTGTGCTCATATGAATGAACGGAGTATAATATGGTTATATTTTAATCTCATTTTTACACAGGTCAGTAGTACTAAATGCTCAAAATATTACTTTATATTAAGACAGAGAGAAACATTACATTGTTTAAAGCAGAAATATGAAAATTGTGCAGCAAAAAATTGGTCCGTTCTAAAGCAGGTAGAATTTAAAATTGTTTTATTTTCTGACATTATTTCTTATGGGTACACAAAATAAAAAGTAACGGACATTTTTAAAACGTTTGGTTTTGTTACGACTAAATCGAAATTTTTTTATTAAACTAGGATGTTCTTATTTCGGCTTAACCACTCATTTTAGTTTCTTAATCAAAACTTTTTATTATTTTTGTTATTTTGTTTCTTTCCACTGCTAACCAATAAAAGGCATTTCTTGTTATTGTAAATAAATTACGTCCATATTGACACTCTGTTGAAATATTTTTCCACTAATGCAATAAATATAAAAGGCATTTATCTTAATTCTAATGCCTTGAAATATTTTTACGCCTTTTACGAATAAATAAGTAACCCACAATGATATATTTATTACGCCTGTAAATAAGCAATTGACAATACACTCGCTACTTTGCCCATTGTAAATCAGGCTCACTAAGTCCAACTCACCACTGCAAAGTTTAAGTGGACAGATTTTAGATCTCTTTGACTACGAAGAAATCATCGGGCATGCACAATTAAGTAATGCTATCAAATATTTTACGAAGAGAATATTATTATGTCACGTAGTGCGTTGTGATTGATCCCCTTTACTAATAGTAATAAACATGTTTCATTCTCGTATGAACTCATCAGTAATACAGGCTGTTCTGTGGATTTAATCCACAAGGACGTCAACGAATATTGGTGTATGTCATTGTGATGTTATCTCATTCTTCAGCATCTAATACCGATAAGTTCATAGGAAATCTAAATATGTATACTGCTATTGTTAAGCGGAATCACATAGCAAAACGAAACATACCAATATTGTCTTCCTAAAGTAAGCAATTATAAAACAATAATTTTTCACATGTATTTAAACATACAAAGTTATTTGCACTACATTAATTTCATATTTTACTTTTTTTTATGAAATAAAATACTGTACTGTAATGACACCACAAAGTAAAATTAAAATAAATACAATACAAAATAGTTGAAACTAGCTTAAGGTTACAATTTCACAAAGTGAAAATTTGTGAGAAATATTTAAAAAACACAATAAGATATTAAAAAAGTTTTAGGTTTGTTACAAATTTTTTTAGTTGCTAATTTTTGTTGTAATATTTTGTCAATGAAAATACCCAATTATTTTTTTAATTTAATTTAATTTAATTACATTTTAAATGTAATACAAATTAGCAACTAAAAGTTTATATTAACATAGTTGTTAGAATAATACAATGTCCTGAAACTATTTTAAAGATCATACCATGACTTAGTTTTTTAAATATTTATAATAAACCAAAACAAATGCCTAATTTCTACCTACTTAGCGCAATCTCAACTTTATCAAACACTATACAATTCATAATCTCCATGTGTTAGATAAATAACATAATTTAGCCATATTGAAATAGTTCACAATGCGATATGTTAATTAACTGAACATACGAGATTTTCAAATGTGAATACAATATATGTAAAATATGCTATATGATGCAAACACAAAAAACAAATTTATATTTAGCAATCATCAGTCATCATCTCATCACATAGCGAATTTTGTAGGAGTAATTTTTATTGTACATAGATTGTTTAAATTTTTAAAAATTCAGCAATGTTTAATATCCTCGAAGTGACTAATTTTTATATTAAATAAAAGGTTTTTGCATATAAATAACACATAATTTATTTTACCAAAAAATTTCAGCGGATTTTGAAAGCGCAGTGGCGATAATTCATATCTTACTAAATTGATTAAAAGTTCTCGGAAAAAAATCAATTATACTAAGATCTGAGCTGAAGGGTATGTGACGTTATATTAACATGGATAATGTAAACACTTTCTACAAATTAGGTAAATATAAAAAATGAGAGAAAACCACAACATTTTATAAAACAGTTTAAGCGAATTTCACTTCTCCTCGGCACTATAAACATTTAATAAAATTGCATCTTAGATTTTATCGTTCCACTCGATAAATTTTATTATAGATAATTTGCAAGGTCTGCCTCAAGCAATAATCAAATAAGAAACGTATGAACATCATTGAGACTGTCAAAAACTAAAAAATAACAAGTGATAATTTTTTGTCTTATCTTGAAAATAATTTTAAATATAAAGAAGTGTGATTATTGTAAAGAAAAAGTTAAATACATATTTTGGAAAAAATCAAGGGTTAACTAGATATAAATTATTTTCAGATTTTTCAGTTTTTACTTTGGTACAATGTTCTACATTCGATAACTTTTAAACTATAAGGAGCAGAGAAAACTGTATAGTAAAAATTTTCAGGGTCCACCTCAAGCAACAATCCGGTGATTAAAAAATATATGAATATCACTGAGACTGTCAAAAACCGAAAAATGGTAATCTATATTTTATTTTGTTATATTTTGAAAATAATTTTAAACGTAAATAATAAACAATATCTTTCAGAGCTTCCAATAAATAAAAATCCAGAGGTGTAATATTCGGTAAATGAGTTAGCTTTAATATGGGACATCTGTTACCTATCCACTAATGATTATTCATATATTCCGTAATTTTATGACTATGATGGGGCACTCCATCTTGTTAAAAAATAACATCATTAAAAAATAATGTTTAGAGGGTACCTCGTCCAATTTTTGAAAATATGTGTAATGGGGGAAACGAATTCTGTATATAAAATACTACGTTAGAAATTACTAGAATGTAGAAAAAATTAAAATAATCACTATAATACAAAATAAAATTACAAAAATATACAGATCGAGCCAACCCACTAGATACACCACCAGCGGTATGCGTAGTTTACAGTCGCCCATCTGTTGCAGAGCGAATGTCAGAAGGAGCTTTTACAGTAAGTTAGGATATTGCCTTGCTCAAGAAGGAGATCTTTTTGAGCATCTAATTTGAATTATTTATTTATTTACGTATTGTTTTACTTTTTAAAGTTGGTATTATTTTTCTCTATTATCTGTGAGAATATTAATTTATGTTTTTAGAATTACTTTTTGTTTAAAAAAAAATTGATTATGTGCTCTTCTGATATTTATCATAGTTTTAGTGTTTTACTATCCAGAGTGTTTCGGATGAAATACTGATATTGTGAAACCTTTAGATAATTTTATTAAATTAGTTTATAAGCAAAGATTTCTTTAGATGAACACTCTCCATCGCAGCTTTAGCGATACTGAAATCAACGGCATGCTTCTCCCAGCAAGTGCCCAGACGCAATCGTTAAGTTTCATTCGGACGGGCAACTGTAAACTACGCATACCGCTAGTCGTGTATCTAGTAGTTTGGCTCGATCTGTATATAATAGGTGGGCTATGATTTTCTTCATATCGACGGAAACAATTGCTTGATGCATAAACAAACTTAGTTTTCAAATCAAATACTTTATAATAGTACTTTATAACAATCATTTAAAATAGGATACGATTCACTGTTATTACTGAATAAAGACATAACTTATTTATTTACTTATTTAATTATTTGTTTAATTATTTAAAATTTCTTATGTCGAAGTGAGAAATTCTGTCCAGAAAAAAACTAATATGGTTGAATTGTTTGTTAAATATGAAAAGAATTCTAAAAGAAAAATTCATAATATTTTATATCAAGAATTCGTTTGCACCTATCACATACATTTTCAAAAGTTATATCAACAATTCAGGAAATGTGGAAGTGTAGACAAAGAAGAGATTTGAATAATGAAGACTATATTAACCATACTTTAAATTAATTTCACGAAAATTATTATTTATCCATCAGGCAGTGTTTAGCTATAGTTGGATTTTTGACCTCGTAAGAAAAATTAAAAACAGTTCATATTATAAACAATATAAAATTAAACGTGTGGAGCATTACATGATGGGGATATTAAAAGGAGGCTAAATTTTTGTGTATGTATCACAGAACAGGCTACAAATGAAATGATCTCCAGAATATTTTGGACATATGTTAGATGTTAGGTTTGAAAGAATGCTTATGTAATTAATAACCAATAATTATTTTATTATTTTTTCTAGAATTGATATTGAAGTAATTTCGGTACCCTAAAGTGCGAGCTTCACCCATTACCTCTCAAAAGAAGTTGCATTTTTTGCGGCTTTTTTAAATTTTTTTGGCAAAACATAAAATGCATAAAATGTTCTTTAAAAAAGTTCCCTATAATTTTGATAGATCTAATAGATTTCAAATTATCTCGCAACTAAAATTTAAAATTCGCGCTAAATTTTCTCGAAAACAAGATAAAACATCCCCCTATTTCAACAGCCACTAAATTAAAATCTATTAGTTCAATAAAAAATATGTTAAGGACCTTCTTAATAGACAATTTGTTGGGCAGTTTCTATCTCTGCACCTTTTTCCATATAGGACACCGTTTTGCTAAAAAAATTTAAAAACCCGCAAAAATGCACTTTTTTTGATGGAGTAGAGGGTGATGCTCTCCTTTTGGCTGTGGAAACTTTTTTAGTTCTCAATTTTTACCTGCATTCTGATCATGTCACCAAAATTTTAAGATATTATTAATTTTTTCTTATATTTCCTATTTTTCAGCCTAATTTCCATACACTAAATTTTAGATTTTCCTAAACCGTAAAACATGCAGTAATTATGACGTTCCTTAGGTTTGCTTAACTCCTACCGTCGTTTTATACCTGGTGCATGCCACGATGATCACACATCCTATAACCGGAGCACCACTTTGTATCGTAGTGGACGCCTCTAACTTTTCGATGGGAGCAGCAACAACAACTGATTAAGAGTGTCTGGCAACCATTATATTTCTCCTCAAGATCCCTTACTTCCTTCATAAGAAATACGATAATCGCGATAGCTACTAGCAGCGTAGTCGGCAGTCAAGAGATTTTATTTCGCAGTTGGGGAACGCGTATTCACCATTTTTTCTGATCATAAACCGCTGACTTTCGCTCTGCGACAGAAAACCAACAAGTGTTCGCCGGGACAATTTCGGCACTTACAATTAGACTTTATTAACGGAAATCGTTAAACGTTTGTTTTCAAATACTTGGCTGCCATAGCTTTTTATTCGTCACGATGCACCAATGAACTTGTCAGACATTTATCAAACAACAAATCCCCCATACCCGACAATATCCCCAATATAATCCTAAAACACCTCCCTACCGAAGCCCTAGTCATCCTCACCCATATTATAAACAATGTCATAAAATTGCAGTATTTTCCGCCAAGGTAGAAAATTGCCGTGGTGGTTCCTTTCTCAAAACCAAACAATAATTCACAAGATAAAAATAATTACCGGCCAATCTCACTGCTCAATGCAATGAGTAAAATAGTACAAAAAGTCATCTTGAAAAGATTTAATATAATCAATAAAAAGCATCTTATCCCAGACAATCAATTTAGTTTTAGGAGTGGACACAGCACGGCACTTGCACTGTGCAGAGTCGTGTAGGACGTCACAGAAGGTTTTAATAAAAAACAGTTGACCTGTTTGCTTCTGTTTGACGTGGAAAAGGCATTTGACACTGTTTGGCATTCATGTCTCTTATATAAACTTAAAAATAATCTAGACTTACCACCTTACTTCTTAAGCCTTATTAAAAGTTATATTAGCGACAGGAAATTCCGATTAAAGGGGCACCGATGCGGCATCACCGCTCAAAAACGTGCGCGCAGGCGTGCCGTAAGGCACTGTCCTCTCACCTAACGTGTTTAACATTTTCCTCTCAGATATACCTACATATCCCACTACAAAAACCATACTTTACGCAGAGGACACGACAATATACGGACAATCCTTTTACGCACAACCGGCAACACAAAAAGTACGATACCACATGCACAGACTGACAGACTATTACAAAATATGGAATATTAAACTAAACGAGGACAAGACAGAAACTATCACGCTGACAAAGAAATTCACAAACATAAATACGTACAATAAACTAAAAATAAACAACAAAATAATCACAGAAAAAGACACAGTTAAATACTTAGAAATCACACTTGATAAACGCCTATTAAGCAATATATAACAAACACAATCAACAAAACATACGGTACATTGAATAAACACTAATTAACAGACGTAGCATTCTAACGACACACAATAAACTATTATTATACAAAACGATATTAAGACCGATTCTGACCTACGCATGCACCGCCTGATGCCACATGGTCAAACACACGATACAAAAGACTACAGACAACACAAAATAAATTACTGAGACTTCTAACTAACTCAAACAGATAGATAAACATGTTACAACTACACAGACAATCTAACATAGAACTTATACAACCATACATATACGAAACTGAGACGAAATTCTTAAAAACTAACACAAAAACCTCAAGCTTGACAAGCGACTTGACCCCCTTAAGACGTACGATAACATACAGCATACGCATAAATACATACACGAAAGACTACCACAAACACACCTCCTGTTCTATCAAATCACCACCCCTCCTCCCCCTGTCACATATAAAAGCACACTATGAAAAACAACAAAAAATTTTAAGATAAAATAGGTAAAATAAAAATTCCTGTATATATCCAAGAAGTCACCAAATAACAAAAACATGCTATACAAATTAATTATCTAAAAAAAACTGCGTTCTATTTAGCACGGCAATTGCATTATCATAGGAAAAAACCATACTAATGAAGCACATGCTATAAAGTATAAGGCCATAACAGCGACCGGGGCGAGTGGCTACCGCGTTACGTGATATGTAGCGGACACCTAAAACACCAGTATTGTAAAAATACAATGAATGCTATAAATGATATGCATTAGTTAAGGCATGATCTGTAAACATATTAATTGCCAATAAATTGTTAAAATGGAATAGCAATGGGGGCAAGTGATAGTGAAGTGCAAGTGCAAGATAACAGTGACAGTAATGTGACATTTCATAAGAGACGTACAACGCGTTTTGACAGAGTGGAAATATTCCCAGAAAGATTCTAAAAAAATATACAGACGTTATACAGACAATAATTAGTAAAACAATAATTTTTTTGTTTAAGTACGTATCGTTAACACTATCGTGATGTAGCATACTTTCCCAAAATGCGGTAACAAATATCTTTATATATTATAAGTTTATAAGTTTATAAGCGGGATTTCACAACAAATGTACTTTCCCGAAACGCGATAATAGTAGTAGTAGTAGCTACTTATTTTACTAGGCAAGTAGGCCACAATGGGCCCTTTTTACCTAGGAACCTACAGTTTAGCGTGTACTCCGAACCACGGTCTTCGACTGTCAACTAACCCACCGCTTGGGCCTGCCCGCCTGCACCGCTAGCAGAGTGGCAAACCTCCATTTGGGCTGGCCTCTCCGCCTGCATCAGACTAGCGGCCTTCCCGGGATTGTCTGTTGACAACCTAACGACTGTTAGACGAGCTATCGTTCATCCATCCAATTGCCGGACTCGATCAGTGCTGCTTAACTTCACTGATCGAGTATCGAAAATTAAACGGATGTCCATACCTCATCCCCCAAACGCGATAATGAATACTTATTTAAATTTAAAATTAGGATTTCACAATATTGTTATTTTTAGCTTTACTTGTAAAAACCTGTAAATTAACAAGCAGCAATAAACGACCGCAGTAAAATAGGGAATTTCCGAATATCACTTTTATCCACTTTACATAAGTCCTCAACTAACAAAAACAAGGTCAGTCTAGTCGCATATATCGAAGGGTACACGTATAATAGGTGCGTTCTTTCTAACTGAGATCTCAGCCAATCTAAGTTGTTTTACAATTATTACACTGCATAAATAAAGGCATAATTTCATTTGATGTAGTCTCCGTAACCGTAAAACTACTTAGATTAATTGAGATCTCATTAGAAAGAACTCACCTAATATTTCTTCATGCAATTGAAAATGTAATCATTTGTTTTGTTTTTGTTAGTAACCAACTTCTTATTTTAAGTTTTATTTAGTAGCATCAGTACTACAGGGGGTTGTGAAAGATTTTATATATCAGTCAGTTCCAGAAAACATAGATGCTTTAAAACAAATTCGACATTTTATACTCTTGAAAAATGGAAACAATATTAATATAAACAAAACAGTTTTAAACCGGATAAATTCATATACTAATGATAATTGTGGACATTTTGAGCAATTTTTATCAGCAATGTTTAAATATATTATTTTAAGCTCGGTGTCATTGTGGATTAACTGACAAACGTATCTAATTTTACTGCCTGCTAATTTTGGAGGTTGTCTAGCTATTTGACAAATATTACAAGGCATGCACAGATATGCGCAAGGCGCTAAAATTTATTGCACAGTTCACAAAACACTGAACTACAGAATACAGTTTTCTGAAAGATACTTTTTGCAATAGTGTACCGATGCAAAGACTAAGGGTACATTTACAACCAACTCGGTATGGGCACAATCTGCTGGAGGATTGTAAATTGGGTTTTCAGCATATCAGGTTGAATGTATTTGTTTACAATAAAATTTTAAGTCGGCAAGACCTTGAATTGCACTTCAGGTTTGAATTGGATGCTTGCAAATCGTAAATATTCAATTCAATTGCGGCACGAATTTCAAATTGCGCATGCGTACACGACACAAATTTATTGTTTATATTTAAAGTCGGTCTGTGATTTGAAATTGGAAGATTAGATCTTTTAGTATTAGAAAATATGATGTTTTTAGAAGTTATGTTAATATAATTGTAATTATTTAATCAAACTGAATTTGCTCACACGTAATATTAAAAAATCTCAATAGATGGCAGCTTCCAACTCATTATAAATGACCTAAATTTTATCTCGGTACAATTCACAATCCGTCAGTAAATTGTGTCTGTAGCGAATTGGTTGTAAATGTACCTTAATACAAACGTTATGCGAATGATGGTCTCCATTCTCAACAACCCTAACCCTTTACGTACCTGTATCTAACTGCCACGATATGTCTGCCAAGCAGTAGTGTTTATGTTAAAAGCCGTTACTTCTACATACTTAATATTTAATAAACATAAATAATATTTATTTTATGTTAATCATTTTAAGATACTTCTATTTATGTTCTCTCTTTCTCCAAATATCTATATATCTGTAAAATTTCTATATTTTTTTAAAATATTTCTAATTAGGACAAATAACGATATCAACCATTAGATTGTACTTTTATTCTCTATCATTATTTTTTTTTATATTTAATAAATAATTAGACCATATCCCTTTTTTCTTTAATTCAAATTATTATTGTAAAATCGAAGTGAAGACAACATATCAAAAACAATCATATTTAGGAACATTTGAGCAAAGTAATATTGTACCCTTTTATATTAGAATAAACCGCAACCACTGACGCAGTCAATGTAAATTTTTTTATAATTATTACCAGTAATACAAGAATTCCAATAATTACCTAGTAATATGTAGTATTGTTTAGGAATACATAGTAATGCCTAATAATATGCAGAAATATCTAGTAGTATAGAGGAATACGTTGACAATACCAAGAAATATTATAGAAATATCCACAGAAATATCTAAAAACGATAAAAACTGACACCGATTTCGAATCACTGTTAGAGCGAGTGCCTACACTTGAGTGATAATCGTGATTGTTTAAATTGGATTTATCTTTGTCTTAACAAATAATAATTGGTAAGTATAAATTGACATATTCATAAGAGTAAGTTTAAAAATGATAATTGAACAATAATGAAAATTATAAAAAATAATATGTTGTGTAGCACAGTACTTTATTATAAATATGATTTTAATATGATTCTAGTAGTAATTTTATTTAATTATAAAATGAGAGTTAAGATGAGAACTAACTTCAAATAAAGCATTTTGTTGGTTAAATAATGACGTTAAAGAGCTCGCCCATTCAATTCAGACAACCATAAATTGAATATACATATAGATGTTCCATCCCATGTTAAAATTTATCGCTCTAAAATTTGGACCCCACAATTTTTTTATCGTTGTGAGCAGTGCCTGTTTAGGATTTTATTGGTTTAGAAATTGTAACTAAGTTATAAGAGACCATTTATACATATTTGCTACGTCAAAATTGACAATATCCGTAAATAGGCATTGTTCATGTCGATTTAAAGTTTTTGAGTGCAGGGATTTGGAGTGATAATTATTTACATAAAGATGGATTATTTATGTATATTTAATCTACGAGATAAATAATACGGCACTAAAATACCACAGGTGATTGCGAGGGTGAATGATAATTAATATATTCGTATTTTAATTAACTGTATCTTGAAAATTAATTATTTCATAGCATATCATAAAAAATTTACAAATTTAATTTTAGTACAAAATGTGATATTTTAAATAAGTAAATTATGCATAGAAATATACTCGGAAAATATACTTGAGTTATAGATACACCAAGAGAGCGAGCACGAGTAATGTTTTTTCGTACTTAAGTAGGCTCAATGTGTGTCATTTACTGAATCCAATTTCCTCGCGTTCGCTGATGATCCGTAGAATTGAGAACAAGGTGATTAATTATGGTGAATTGCCTTTCTATTTATTTCCAAGCGTATTCCTCTTTCTTTTTATTTTTAAAATTACATCTTTTGTATCCCTTAATATTTTTTGTCTTTGAGATCTACCGGGTGACCACGAGTCAATGTACGCCCCCAATATTTTGGTTGTTTTTGAATTTAAAAATTTGGTTTTTGGTACACATAAATTAGACAATAATGGGCTACTTTTAGACTAACAGGAATGAAAATATCGCTTCCAGTTGAACTGAAAGTGACATCAACTTTTTTCTTTAATGGAATGACTACATTTTTTTAATGGTTTCTCATTAAGCATAAATTTCTAAGTGCAACAGTTTTTTCAGATTTTAAAAATTCCAAAAAATAAGTGAGATACGAACAATTATTTAATTTTTTCAAAATGGCCGCGTCAGATGAATGCGATGTAAGAAAATTACTAAGTAGGCTATGGAAATTATTAGTAAGGTTGTAGACTTGTCTGTAAAGAAGAAAATAGTTGTTTGAATTACTGATAGGTACCAGTATTTTTAGTTTTTTTTTTCAAAAAACGGAATTTAATTTTCATTTTCATTTGCGTAGGGGTCCTATGGAAATTTTTTTAATGGAACTGTGCTATTTTTTTATTAATCAGAAATAATGATTCATAAACTATAATGTTTTAGCCATTAATCATTTCTTAACGATATTCTGCGTAATAATAAAAGTATTTTTAAAAGGTAAACACAAATTAAACAAGAAATAATTTTAATAAAACGTTACAATTAATAGAATAACAAAACTATTTAAAACCTAAATTATAATAAACCATTATAAAAATTGTTCAAACTGTTCACCGTTTTGATTAATACACAGAGTAGCCAGACTTATTGTTGCACGTATAACATTCTGTAATTGTTGAGGTGTTATTTGTGCAATTTCGTGTCGAACTTTTTCTTCCAGATCTTGCCTTGTGGTTGGAGCAGTCATGTAGACTCTATTTTTCAAATCCGCCCAAATAAAAAATCGAGTGGGGTTAAGTCAGGCAACCTTGCAGGCCATCTGACTGGACCATGGGTCCCAATCCAACGATCTGGAAACAATTGAGTTAAGTAATCCCTAACGATAATAGCATTGTGTGGTCCAGCCCCGTCTCGTTGGAAGTAAACCTCGTCAATATTGGTATTGGGAATTTGATTAATCTGTGGAACTATTATATTTTGGAGATATTCTAGATATCTTGGTCCAGTTAGAGTTTCGTCAAAAATTATTAGACCTATGATATGGTCGCCCAGTACGCCTAACCAAACATTGAAGCTAAACCGCCCCTGTCTCATAATGTGAGGATTTTCAATTGCCCAATATCGAGTGTTGTTTCGATTAAATAACCCAAGGTTTGTAAATCTCGATTCATCACTGAACAAAATGTTTCTGATAATATTCTCATTTCTTAATTGGCGTAACTGTAACCAATTACAAAAGGTTATTCTTTGTTGATAATCATTCTCATACAAAAATTGGTGCAATTGATATTTATAAGAACGATAGCCGTGTTTCTATAAAATTTTCCTGGCTGATTCTTTGGAAACTGGTAATTCATGTTCAATTTGTCTTACCGAAATGGTTGGGTCAACATGCACTAAAGCTAATACATTAATTTCCGTTTCTTCATCCACAATAAATCTTTCTTCAATTTCTATATCAGGTTCAGTTCTAAATTGATGCTCCAACCGGGCGAAATAGTTTCTCCGAGGTTGTCTTCTTTCTGGATATCTCTCTCCATAGAGAGTTTGTGCTCTAGTTGCATTACGTTGAGTCTCTCCATAAATAATCAACATGTCAACTTTTTCATCTCTTGAATATTTTTCAGCCATTTTATATTAATTTTCTTATTACAAATTTAATACACTTGCTTCAGTAAATTAGTGAGTAAGTCAAGAATAATTCAATTGTTGCGAATTTCTGTCATTTTTATGGCTAACTGCAATTTTGGATTTAAATGTAGATAGGTACCTTATTAAAATGATTTGTTGGCGCTTACCTTTTAAAAATACTTTTATTATTACAAAGGATATCGTTAAGAACTGATTAATGGCGAAAAAATTATAGTTTATGAATCATTATTTCTGATTAATAAAAAAATAGCACAGTTCTATTAAAAAAATGTCCATAGCACTCCTACGGAAATGAAAATGAAAATTAAATTCCGTTTTTTGAAAAAAAAACCTAAAAATACTGGTACCTATCAGTAATTCAAACAACTATTTTCTTCTTTACAGACAAGTCTACAACCTTACTAATAATTTCCATAGCTTACTTAGTAATTTTCTTACATTACATTCATCTGACGCGGTCATTTTGAAAAAATTAAAAAAATTGTTCGTATCTCACTTATTTTTTAGAATTTTTAAAATCTGAAAAAAACTTTGCATTTAGAAATTTATGCTTAATGAGAAACCATCAAAAAAATATAGTCATTCCATTTCCGGTTCAACCGGAAGTGATATTTTCATTCCTGTTAGTCTAAAAGTAGCCCATTATTGTCTAATTTATGTGTACCGAAAACCAAATTTTTAAATTCAAAAACAACCAAAATATTGGGGGCGTACATTGGCTCATGGCCACCCGGTTATACCCCAATCAACTTTGAATTTAAATCATTATTTCACTCCTTTTCGAACTATCACCGCCAATGTGCAGAGAACACTAAAAGGAAAATATCTGTTACTACCAGACAAACAAGAACACGATTTATCTTTGATGTCTGCTCTAGTTTCGATCTTCCCTAAATATATGCAAACAACGTTCTATTCTATTTAAAAAATACGGGTTTATTATTTTTGTGTAGACGTTATTAAAACGATTAAAAATATTCACTTGGCCATTATAAGTAAATGTAAAATATTCTACATTGACCTAATACACTATTCTCAAAAATATAAATTTCGTGTTTATAATCTTGAAATAAACTTGTTTCTGCTTGTAACATTGCAAAATGTTCGAATTTTTAGGTTCAATAGCACGTCGTTTACCTACGTTTAGAAAATGTTTGGCAAACTTTTACTCTAAATGTTTTCATTTTGGGTTTTATTACATAAATTAAATTATCTATTCTATGCAGGATGTTACAAATTATCCTGTGTCACTAATATAAAAGAATGTGTCCAATACAAGTTAGATAAATTATGTTCTCCATTATTATTTTTCATTTATCAAAAGTTCAATTTGTAACGCAAAAATAGTTTGAGATTTTGAACTGTAGCTTTCACTGCTCAACTTATGTTTGCGATGTTATCTGTTGTCGCAGATAATCTTGTGTGCCAGAAATGTGTGTTTAAAATATATTTTAACCGCCTTTCAAGTCACATCTAAGTAACTCTTTGATATCTAGGAGACCTAAATTTGTTTGGGAAAAGGAGATGGGGTCCCATAGTTTATAGTGGACTCCAAACCACTTCGTGAACAATTTTTATAATTAAAAATTATCCACAGGTGGGGAATGAACTCGCATCACTAAGATATTTCCAGTTACAAGTTAGATACGATAACCACACCATTAAGCAACCGTTAATAATTCCATACTTATTATGATAGGATAATTTTTTTGTTAAATGGCGCAGACTTTATTATGGAGACGTTTCCACCAGATATTAAACCATAAATCTATATAGATAAAACCACGAAAGTTCTAACATGGTTCAGCAAAGCTAATGCGTGACCATGTTCCCGTGGTTTTATTTGTACAGGAAAAAATAACTTAAGCTACTTTAAAATATTTGGAAGTACATGATAATACACAGAAATATTTATTGATATTGGATATACTTGGTAATATATAGAAATACATGGTATTTCCTAGAAATGCAACGAAATACATGGTATTTTTTTAGAAATACGAGTAATAATGTTCGTAATACAAAAGAAATACAAAAAATACTTGAAAATTTTGTTCATATGGAAATCAGTGTACAAATTTCGGCTGGTGGTTTACCCCTCAAAATAAACTTTTGTTTCAAACTTTTTCTTCATCTTTTAAAATAAAATTTATAGGTGATTTAAAATGTATTGCTTATTTCATGAATCAAGAGAACACAGCAAAAACAAATACATTTAGAAACAATTGAGGCACGCAATCTTGTTCCCTACCACATTGCAATTAACTTTCGTTCTAAACTTTTTCCTATCTCTTAATGCAAGAGAATTACAGGTGATTGAAAATTTTCAATTTTATGTTTTTTTCGTCAGATTTATTGGTTGGCCTTGTATTAAAATATTGTTGGTGTAGAAAGACAGGTTTAGTTTCTTTATTAAGAAAATTTGTTTATAGAGCAAAAATTAACGGAGGTATTGAAATAGTCCACTTGAAGCAAACGGACTGTACTATACCATATAAAATCACATTTTTCTAAATATTTTCAGAACCAAATGTATCAAGTAATTTCAAATTTAGGATGTGATAATACTATACTATGAGTGTAAGAAGTGCCAATATTGCATTGATATTGATGTATAGGGTGTTTATTATTTTGGCAGCTGGAGTTCATTTTTTACCCCCATAACTTTTGTCTCAGTTACGCCACTAGATTTTTAAAACCACCAAATCAAAAATATTTCTTTTTAAGCTACGTTTGCGACTTTAGTTTTTTGTATCCCCTACAGTTATCCATTATAAATAGGCCGAAGCAGAGCTAATACATTTATTAGATTTTTTAAAATATGTGATATGTTGCAAATTATTTAATTAGCAAAACAAACAAAGAAAAATGAAAACAAGATAACAAAATTAGTGCAACACCTCACAGCTGCAATATTTGTGTTTGATACACATAGGGTACTTTCAGTCTCGGTTAACACTATTCGGATGATAATATACAAGGAAACCATGGTTGTAATAAGAGAGAGAGAGAGAGAGAGAGAGAGAATATAATTCGATTAGTGTTAACCGAGGCTGAAAGTACCGGCCCTAATATTATTTATTTAGTGGTTCTGGAAATATTTAGAAAAATCTGATTCCTTTGCTAGATTACTCGGTAATAGTTCGTTTTTCGGGAAAGGTTTATATAATAATATTAAGTTATTTTTATGTGCCATATCAAGTCCAGAAGTAGAAGATTAATGTCAGGACACAACAAATGTTTCAAAACATTACCATTTTGCTGCAAACAGTGGCGAAGGCGTTTGAACAAATTCTTTTTGCATCTGCTTGACATAATTCAACCCTATTATTTTAATTAGAGCCATTTCTTGTTGAATTTTTAATTTAATATCGTTAATATTTCGTGGTCTATTATCTTAAATTTTGCTTTTCAAGTGGCCCTATTGAAAGTAATCTAATGTATTTAGGTTTGAGTTCCTCGGCGGTCATCAATTGCTCCAATCCTTCCTATCCGCACTGGATAACGTTCATGTTGCTCTATTTAGGTTATTAATGGGTTCACCACACGTACCTAGAAGAGATATACTGATTATGGTCGACTGCGCATCGGAACTGAGTTTGCAGTAAAAGAAGATAAAATATAGTCGCCATTATAATGCACTGTGCGCGCATATAAAGATAAAAGTGTAAAGTAGCAGAACACAACATACACATATTTACAACAATGGTTGCTTACATCCTAGGATGAGATATAAAACAACCACAAAATAATAATTTGTGTGTCATATTCATTTTTGGTTATGACAGTTTGTTAAAATAACCTTAGATTTTTAGATATTTTGTTGTCTTAATAGAGAAAGTGTAATTTGTGCGAGTTTTCGTAATTAATAATAATCTAAGTGCATTTATAGACGATCACCTTTTACAAAATGACTTGTTAAAAACTGTAAGTGTTCGGAAGCTGTTAACCCTAGAAAAAAAGAATTTCATTTCATCAGTCACTTTATTTTACTTTTTATTTTGAAATGGTAAAATTACGTAGTTATAGTTTTCCAACTGACGAGGAAACTTTCTGGGAATGATACATGCACTTGGCAGAAAAAATAAGGATATTACTTGGAGTCGATCAAGATATATCTGTTCAAAACATTTAACACCTGAGAACTTTTAAATTATAGGAACAAACTTTCTCTTAAAAAAATCCGCGTTACGAGTTTGGCGTCTTCATGAAAGTAAGAAAGTTGCATTGTCTTCCACTTCGTCATTACAGTTGACCACATTTAAAGAAGTTCTACTTTTTTATATCCGACACTCTCATCAACGACCTCACCTACGAAGGGAAAAATGAAATGGAGAATTCTCACAGATGAATATGAATGAATCTTCTCCATTACCTTCCCCAGTAGCTCAAAATGTAGGAATTGTAGTAGAATATTCAGGAAGTGATTCATATACTAGTAGAAAAAGAAAATAATTTAAGTTGGAGCACAGCACAATTATTAGTAAGTCATTTTAGATAATAACTACAGTCCCATTAGACGAACCCAATTGCGCTTCTGTTAGTATAAAGAAGTGATATTGTTAAATTCATATTTACTACTTAATTGTATTCCATAAATAACAGTTGAATTGTAATCATAAATTATGTAAACATATTTTTTTTAAGTTTAGTTTTGGGTACATGTTCTAAGAAGACTGAAGATATATCCCAATTATAAACATCATTTTAATTTTTAAAGGCAACAATCAATTGTTATTGTAAAATTAGACTGCATAATTTATCTAAGAAGTACACAACAATTCTTCAAGGTGATGGATGCAGTGGGAAAAAATTTAGTAATTTAGTATTATTTCTGCATCAGTGAGTGATACAGTCGAACTTCTCTAACTCGAACCTACTAAATCCCTGAAGACTGTTCGTGTTAGAGAAAATTTGAATTAAAGAAAATATTTTTAAAACGAATTATATGTCAAAGGCACAGAAATATATTCGGATTACAGAGACGTTCGACTAAATTAGGTACTTGGCATATCTTTATAATAACTAATTATATACATTTTTTTTTTTGTAAAATTGCACATTAATTTAAAATTGGGGATTTTAACCAATAGCCCTGTACTCTAATGCTATTAATAATTACAGTTGTATATTTATCAGACTTTTTGTATTCGTTGGTCAATATTTTTATATCTATAAGAAATATAAATCTACTTTTACACGGCTTAACTGCACCCTCCTTAAGTTAGGGTTGATTTATTCTCGTTGAGCTAGTAAAAGAAATTAATTTATATAAATGTTGTATAATAGAATTCTGTAAATTATTCTCGGCATGGTAGCCGAGTGGGTAAAGCGCTTATAGCTATTTACTCGGTACCGAATATCGATGGTTTGAATCCATCTTGGAGCAAGTTAGAAATTTTATTTGTAATTTGTTTCGGATTAAGATGGGAGAGCCCTAGATATGGTTCGGACTCCATAATAAACTGTAAGGCCTCGTCTGTCTTTACTCAACACAAAATCCTATGATTTTCTAGGAGTTACTTCGGCGACTTGAGAGGTGGTTAAGAAAACATTTTAAAACAATAAGTGACTGTGTTATACAAGTTTTATTGAGAGCGGGCACAAATTAAATTTCATGAATTTTATTATCAGGTTGAGTTGAGTAGCTATTTCTAGATTTGCCTGGTAAATATTGTTACTATTAACACTGCATATTGCATTTATCTACACAATAAGGTACACCGCTACCATAAAAAGTCATTGATAACTAATTTATACATAGTCCTGAAAAATTGAAAACAGTGTCGAGGATTATTTTCATTATTTAAAGTAAGTTTTCTTCATATATAATAAATATATACCTTTAAAATTTAAATGTGTTCTTTTCCATTGTGCAGTTTTCCTATAAATAAAAAAATAATATATTTCCAAAAGTTTCTTTTAATTTACTAAGTCACTAATGGTTTTTTTAATTAAAATGATAAAGAAGAATGTGCCCGTTCTAAAAGTTTGACATAATAGGATACATTGTTCATTTTCTGCTGCTATTTATGTTACGGCTTAGTGGCAAAAATGAGCTAAAGTTGAAAATAAGAGAAAACAATTCTCTTATTTTTAACAGTATTTCCTTTCAAGGTTTGAAAATTAACATTATGTTTAATTACAACTCAATTTTATTGATTTACATAGAAGTCAAGTAAATATATATAAGATATGCATCGAATATAGTGCAAAATTTTTTATTGTAGATTAAATAAAGCAAGAACTGATGATGATCACTCTATTTACTTTAGCTATAATTTATGAATATGACATACAAATTATTATTTTGTAGTTGTTTTATACATATTTTAGGATGTGGGCAGCCGGTGTTGTAAATATGGTGTATGTTGTGTTGTGCTATTTTATACTTTTATCTTCATGTGCGCGCGCAGTGCATCAAAATGGTATTGCACCTGTCGGACGTCTCTCTTGCGCGGTACATCTCTTGTATGTGGCTCACCATTCTAATTGTAGGAAATAAAATATACAGAAATACTATAATTTCTGAAATAAATGAATTATTTAAATAGTTTTATTTGTTTTCATATATTATTTTGTTGTGAAAGATATATTAATGTTAGTTTTAATTTAAACCTTAATATCTTATTGAATATGAAAGATAGTGATAATGTATTATTATTGAATTTAGAACTTTTCTTTAAACTGAGCACAATATAAAAAAGTTGAAGTAATTTCAGTCAGAGGTACAATATGCTCCGACATTTTTGTATAACAATTTTTTTAAATTTTTATATAAAATTTTAAAGTTTCCAGGTCTTTTTAAAAAAAAAGATGTTTTTGTTTTACTTCAACAACATGCTCCGTTTTCGATTTAAACATCTTATTACATGCCTAAAACTGTAAGTGAAATATCGTACAATAATGTGATTAGTAGGTCATAGATATAAAATTTTATTTATATGAATTTTAATATAAATTGGATTTTCTCGATGATTGCGCCGGCCGGCGAGGAGGTCTCTAAAGAAAGTATAATTTGGGAAATGCATTAAATCATATAATCTGAATATTATTTTCGAAATGATATAATGCATTTTTCAAATTATACTGTCGTCGGGTCTTCGTTGCTCACGCAGTATTCGAGAAGATTCATTTTTCTATTAAGGCCTCGGTTGCACTCTCATGTCGAGGTAAAATTCTTTAATTCTACATTCAAAATTTTTTTCAAAAAATCAATATTACCAAAAAATTACCCAGATCATATAGAAAGACCTCAGCGAATAAAAATATTAAAAAGGACTCAGAGACCGAAATTACACGGGTTCAAAGTATCATATGTCACACCACTTTTTTTTAGCAAATTAGATAAAGAATAACAAACCATAATCAAAACATCAAACCAAATATTTTTATCACGATTCTCTGATTTTAAAAACGAAAAACAGTAAAATTATTGTTCATCAAAAAACCGCTCTGCGGCAAAAGTGCGACGGGGGACACCGCGGTGTACATACAAACGTAAAAATAGCTAAAACTCATAAAGACATTCATAAGGAATAAGTACAATCCAGTCGGAATGATTTTACTGCCTTCAGAAAAGCCACACAATATTTTCAATTTTAATAGTCAACAGAGGCAAATATTTATCAAAGCCATCGTAAAATAGTAAATGCTAAATTTCTGCATTTCTGCCATATGAATTTTAAAAGATGCTATTAGCACACACCTAAAATATAATTTTAGGTGTGTGTCAATTAAATAACAATATCAAAGTAAAATAGTTTAAGACAAAATAATAATAATAATTTCAGGCGACAATCATTGTTTCCACAGCGCCTTATTAACCGCTAGATTTGTTTATACGAGACAAACTTGTAAAATTGTAGTTTGGTATACCGTGTAGCCGACCAGCCGGGCCAGCCACGTGAAGCTTTCGAAAGCGTATCGGAGCTCTCAAGAGGGGTAGATTTCATTTTTACTGTGCAGTTTCTAAAACATGACATCATGTTAACATCGCAATAGATGACGATATAAGTACTATAAATATAAAATTTATTTTCAAGACAGACAATTTTACCATTTACATTCATACTGTTCAGATATCCCTCCACGAAACGACAAAAATTAACTTAAAACCGGGTGTGAACCCCATTATCAAATACCCCCATTTCCTATTTAATACATTTATTCAACATTAATTTTTTTACATGGCCACTCCTTAATTAAACGTATTTCATTTATAGCATTTTACAATATATATAAATACACTGTACATATTTTAAAGACAAGCGAAACGAGTTGCGTGTTGCAGTTTACACTTGCCCCGGCCGCTGTCATGGCCCCGACGTTCTGGAGTTGTTGTTCGAGTATGTTATGCCTTTTCCTACACAAGGCGTTTACCGTATTAGATAGAAAGCTTTTAGAAAATAAATAATTTATGGCATTTTATTTGTGAGTGCGAGTTTTTGCATGTATACAGGAAAAATAGTCCAAAAAAAAACCTGTTTAATGTTATTTTTTGTGTTTGTTTACCTATAGAGCATGTTAGCAGTTTCTACAGTTTCTTATAATAATATATTCTTTTTTTTCAGATGGTGAAGGCAAGGTGAGGTAAAAGAGACATCGATGGGTATTTGGGTATGACGTCACAGGTAAGGTAGGTCAAATGTGATTTATGTCGTGTATGTAGATTATCTGTGGGTCTGTTAGGTTATATACGTTCGTCGTAGAGTGGGAGTCGTTGGTAGATGTACTTGTGGACGTGTTGCGGGGCGTTATGTCGTCGTAAACGGGTAATGTCTCTGGTTAGTGCTGATGTTTGAGTTTGGGTCTTTAAGAATTTTGTCGCAGTCTCATAGATATATGGTTGGATTTGTTGAAGTCCGTATTGTTCGTGTAGTCATGTCATGTTAGAGTATCTGTTAGAGTTCGTGAGTAGTCTCAGTAACTTGTTCTGGGTGGTCTGTAGTCTTTTTGTATTGCGTGTCCGACATGTGGCTCCATGCCGCACACGCATATGTCATTGTTGGTCTGATGATTGTCTTGTACAGTAAAAGTTTATTGTCTGTGGAGAGTGAGCTGCGTCTGTTTATCAAGGGGTAGAGTCGGGTTAACGTATCGTATGTTTTGTTAATCGTATTAGTGATGTGTCTTTTGAAAAAAAGTCTCTTGTCAAGTGTTATCCCTAGATATTTAACGTTGTCTTTCTCTGTAATTGTTTTGTCGCTAATTTTAAGTTTAGTGAAGGTCGTGTTTTGTAATTTTTTGGTTAATGTAATGGTTTCCGTTTTGTCCTCGTTGAGTGTATTTTCCAGGTCTTGTGTAGTCTGTCAGTTGGTTTAAGTGGTATCGTACTTTGTGGCAGTCTGTGCGTGGAAGGATTTTGCGTAAATGGTCGTGTCGTTGCGTATAGTACTGTCTTTGTGCTAGGGTGGTGGGAAGGTCGGCTAGGATAGGTAAAGGATGGGGATAGGACTGGCCTTGCGGCACCGGCGTTGACTGTTTGGACGACGACACTGGTCATTAACCCTCGCTTGAAATTTTCTGTTCACAATGTAACCTTGTAGTTTCAAAAATAATGGTAATTGTGCATTATTTTTAGTTTGTATAGAGGCCTGAATGCCAGACAGTATCGAAGGCCTTTTCCATGTCCAACAGGAGCATGCAGGTCGTTGTTTTTTATTAAAATCATCAGTGACTCCTGAGACTCTGCAAGTCGAGAGCCGGACTGTGCCCGCTTCTAAACCAAACTGATTCTCAGGAATGAGCCTTTTTTTGGTAATTTTATTTAATCTATTGAGGATTATCTTTTATGCTACTTTAGAAAGTGCATTGAGCAGTGAAATGGGTCTATAGTTATTTTTGTCCTGAGAATCTTTATTTGGTTTCAAAAACGGGACCACCACGCAGTCTTCCACCGTGGCGAAAAATACTGCAGCTTTATTATGTTATTTATTATGTGTGTAAAGGAAATTAGGGCTTTATTGGGGAGATGCTTGAGGATAACGTTGGGAATATTGTCTGGTCCAGGGGCCTTGTTGTTCGGTAGTCGTCGTAAGAGTTGTTTTAATTCAGTAGGTGAAGTGATAAGTTTTACGAATTTTCTATTTGGGATGTCATAATGGTCTCGTATTGTGTTTGTGTCGTCGTTGATGATGG
Source organism: Rhamnusium bicolor (assembly GCA_029963845.1). Taxonomy (NCBI): domain Eukaryota; kingdom Metazoa; phylum Arthropoda; class Insecta; order Coleoptera; family Cerambycidae; genus Rhamnusium; species Rhamnusium bicolor. Next base: position 128,396 of record JANEYF010001719.1, read on the forward strand.
TATGCTGTTCCGTCGTGTCCGGTTGGGCGGAGTATACTTGCTGTAGATGGTTAGCAAGCAACTCCGCTTTACCATCGTCTGTCATGTAGGTTTGTCCGTTATGTATTAAAGTCGGTATGGCGTTGAAGGGTTTCCGTAATAGTTTTGTCATTCTCCAAAGTGAGTTGTCTTGTCGTGATAGCCCCTGGATGTGTCGAGTCCATACGTCATTTTTATGTTCGTTTAGTCTGGTATTTATAGTATTTTGTAAGTCCGATAGTCGTTGTCTGTCTATGGGACGTCTACGTCTTTGCCATTTTCGTCTGGTGGAGTTTTTAAATGTTATGAGTCGTTTTAAGTCATCAGGCAGCGTCTCTTCGTGTGGTTTGATTAATATAGTTTTAGTTGTCTTGTCACGTGCGTATTGTAAAACGTTCGTCAATTTGTCAACCTCGTCGTCTAGGTCTTGTTTCGTGAGTATGTTGTTGTTTATGGTTAATTTTGTGTTTACATAATGTTTAAAAGTCGTCCAGTTCGTCGATTTGTAATTGTAGATTTTTCTGTTAAATGTGTTGATGTCTGTATCGTGTATGGAGAAGAGGACAGGGTTGTGATGGCTGGATAGGAGGGGAAGAGAGATAGGTTGTATTTGGTGGGGGTAATTTTTATTGATTACTAGGTCAATATAGGTAGGGGTGGAATTGTTAGCGGGATAGTGGGTGGGATTATCGGGTGATAAAACTGCAATATTCTCCGCCAGGGCAAAGTCGCGCAGGGTGACACCGCTCCTGTTGGAACGGTTATTACGCCATGAAGTATGCTTGGCATTCAGGTCCCCTATAACTAAAACTTTGTTATCTTGAAACAACTGGTCGAAATCGTTTTGTGTGATTCTATTTCGAGGAGAGTTATAGACGGCTGCAATAACGGTGCCGTCGCCCAATTTAATTGCTACATGCTCTATAGTAACATTGTATGAGGCGAGCAGTGTATGTGGAAGAGATTTCTTTATTATAATGGCTACACCGCCGCCTCGGTTATTTGGCCTATCTCTCCTGTATACATTATAGTTACATATTTTGAATTTATGATTATTGTTTAGTTTAGTTTCTGTGATAACTGCTATATCAATTTTATGTTCACAAATAAAATGCCTAAATTCATTTAATTTACTAATTACTCCGTTTCCGTTCCAATTCATTAATTTGAATTTACAATGTTATAGTTTGGTAATACATTTATAGTGAATTGCTGAATTGTGAATATTATTTCCATTGGGTCGGAAACGGAGTCTAGCATTCTATTCAATTCGGCAATCGCCTTTACTGTTTGTTCTAAATTGATTTTTGAATTTAATATGTTCATTTGATTTACGAGTTCATGAAAATTATTATTTGTATTTGACATGACAGCCGGGGCAGTGTTTGAAGTTTTCTGCACTTGTTGTTGTTGCTGTTGTGGACGGGTGCTGTCAGGCTGATTTACAGTTGTCCTTACAGTTGTCTACGCTTTTTCTTTCCAAGGGTTAGTGGTTGGTATGGGTGCTGGTAAATAGTGGGCGCGGGGGCGGACTATGTGTCTGCATTTCGTTCTTCTATCATTTTAATGCGGTGTTGGTAGACCGGGCATTCTGTATGGATCACACCTCCTAAAATACAAGGCCACAGTGTTCTAATGCGTCCTAGGCTGAATATTCTTACTTTAAAGGATAACCGAATTAAAATTACATGTATAGGGTGGTATTTTCGTTAAATATTTAATAATGCAGAGTGCTTATGTTCAAAAAAAATATTGGTTTAACTTTTTATTATCCCAATTAAAATTGTATGTGTAGGTCTTATATAGGATTTTTTAGCGATCTAGGTAGTATTTTGGTTTGACGTTTTAATATAATATGATCTTTAGGTCTTTTCCTAAATTTCTTTAGGTAGGTTTACGTTTGTTTTCTGAACCTCCTTAGTTTCTTGCACCCCATCGTCTTTTTAAAAAATATCAAAAACTATTTAAAATTAGCAATTTTACGGTAACCCTCGTTTTTAAATAGGTGTATTGAAAATGTTGTTAATTGCCCTATGTAGTTCTTTTTCTTTTCCTATTTACCCTGGTTTTCATTTTTAAGTGTTGAAAATCTAAGGATATTACTTTTTTTTTTAAATAATGTCTTGTCGTAAATATTTTAAAAACAAATTAAGTAAAAATCGTTTATAAATCCTAAAAATTCATTCGTCTACATTTGTATCCCTCTCGAGGGTTGTGCCTCGACATTTTTAATGAGTCTAATTATCTCAAATTGTCGATTTTCTTTCTGTCTCTTTTTAAAGTTATAAATATGTTACTACTGGCATTTCGCTGTAATGTCTTCAAAAGAATTCTTGTATTTGGGGCAATAGTTTTTGTTAAAGTAGTTCTCGTCTTGATCATTTCCGGGCAACTCATAGAATTGGTCTATATTATTTCATATTGTTTATGTTAATGCTGGAATGGTAGAATTTAAATCGTCCCGACATGGGGTGTTTTAAATTTAGAGTAGTATAAACAGACTGGCCGAAAAAATGTGTCTATTTTTAATTCATTATAACTGCCAAGTATAAAGGACCAGGTTTATTTAGTGAATTAGTTACTTTATCGTGTTGATTTTTACGATCTATTAAATTTTTAAAATCTAAATTTTCACTTTTGAGTTCTTTATTAATTGAATATCCTCTTTGTTTCTTCTCCTTCTAAAATGTAAAAATCTTTAAGTTTTTCGTCTTTACTTTACGTACTGGATTTTTTGTAAACTGGAAAACGGTGTCTCCTTTCTTTAAGCGTGGCTTTTTTAAATTAATAGTAATAATTTTACCTGTTTTGTATCTTGTTCCGAAACATTCAAAATTTACCTTCAGCAAAATGTACCTCACAGACTTTTGAATTTTTACCAGGCCAAAAATCCCGAGGTCCTAAAACCATTTCTGACGAAGGTCATGTCGTTTGAAATCAAAAACTGCACTTTTGGCCCTTTATCATAGTTTCCGTACTCCAGGCCCAACACTTATAAGGTTATTTGTATTTATTACAGGCACAAAAAATAAGTAGGTAATTAATTTTCAAACAATTAATAAAACTCGCGCGAAGTAACTACCTCGAACAATAAAAAACCGAAAACAGTTAGTTTTACCCTAATAAAAATATGCTTTTGGCTAATTTAAGAAAACTACACACTATATACTAAGTATTATTACACGTTTGAAATTTAACAATTAATCTTTTGCTTTCAGAAAAGCATTAATAAGTATTAATAACCTCAAAACATTGAACTGGCAAATCGATCAATTTCAACTACCAAACACTTTTGAACTACGCTTTGTCAAGTCAACTTTGCGAGAAATGAATGTGCACATTTTTAGTAAATCTGGTTAGATTGTGAAACGGGGGTTTATGGGACTTTTCTTTTCTTCGGCTTAAAATGGCAATCTGGCAACAATATGCACTTGTGAGATCGTCGCTGTACCTCGTTTCCCCTGACATCTGGCCTCCCGCAACTCAAAGTCCGTCCAGCCTAGATTCTCTGACGTCAGCGATTTTTATTAGTAAGCGCTTTGTCCTTTATATAGGAGTTGTTGATTGGATGCAGTGTGGTCCCCTGCACAATTTACGCATTTAGGCTTAGCGGTGTCTGGTTTTACACAGTCCCTGGTCCAGTGGTCACCTGCGCACTTAACGCATTTGGGGGTTTCTGTGACAGTTAGTCGTAGCGTGCCCGCATGCTTGGCACCTCCCACATTGAGTGATAACTCTATCGTTCCGTCTGCGTTCCTAGATTATTTTGGTATTTAAAACATACTTAACGTCATTTTGTAATGTTTTTAAGGTATTGTCTTTACTGGTTATTATTAAGTAAAGTGGGCTTGCCCTAGTTTTCATTTTGAATATATTCATTATTTCAACGTTCTGATCTAACAGATCTTCTTTAATATCAATTATATCGGGGTCACCCTGTAAGCCTCTCAAAACAAATGCGTGATTCTTATCTTCATTGGTGGAATACGTGTGAAACTCTATATCATTTTGCTTGATAAGAGTTTCTTTGTATTTTTTGTATTCATTTATGTCTTTTATGTACAATAACGTGCTTTTCGGGGCGTATTTTACAAAGTAACCAAGCTTTATGTGAATGTTGAGCTCTTTAGTTAGCTCGTTGTGCTTTTTTGGGATTCCCTTGAGTACAATAGGGGGATTTCTATTTGTCTCCCTAGTATGCGGTGATTGTGGTCCTTTATTTGTTTGAGTAGTTTGTATTACTTTCTCCTGGATTTCTTCTGCCGATGATTTTTCTAGTGCCTGGAACTTATCGTTTGTGGTAACTAGAGCTGCTGCGAGATTTTGCGACATTATTTGTGATAGTTTTGTATGTTTTCGGGGCGTTACAAATCCGGCGCTGGTGGAAGGAGTAGGCGTTGTGGGTTCTATTATTTCCATGCTTTCTGTTGGTTTATTCACATTGCTTAAATTAATTTTTTGGTTACCGATAATTAAATTATTATTACGAATTTGCAGTTGTCCGTCCTGTATTAATTTTAAGATTGTCTCGTCTAATTTTTGTTTCTGTTCAGCGAGTGTTTTAGGGTTTAAATTTGGATTTTTTGGAAGCGAAAGTTTATTATTATCTTGCTCTTCCATTGTTGAGTAATTTTCAGTTTCCCCATACGCGGAAATAAATTGTTTCTCGTCGATATTTAGACTTTTATTAAGTTTTGGTTTTTTGTATATTTGATGCTCTGGTGATATACTAGTATCAGTCAGCTGTGTAGTAGAAATGTCAGGAATGCTGCTATCGGATGAGTGAGATTCTTTGAATTCTTTCGTCAAATCGCAGGTTTTTGTGGCAGGTCTTTTTTTTGCATTCACCAGTGTTTATTCTCGATTTGATATTTACCCACTTTTTGTCGGTATTCCTTTTAACTTGTATGGAGTGGACTTTTACTTTATTTTCTAAGCTACTATCGCTATGTGTGTCTTTGTCACTCTTAGCAATAAGCGATGGGATGTCTCTGTCACTTACACTAAATTGTTTGTTTGACGTTTCTAGCTCGTTAATGAAAAATCCTTTTGAACTGATATTACTTACACTACTACTCTGGCTATCGCCGTCCTTATTAACTACACTTAGAATTCTAATTTTGTCTCTATCAACTTGTGTCCTGTCACTTTGTTTATTAATCACTTTCGTGTTACGCGTTTTCCGCGATTTTTCACGTGAACTCCGGGTATTTACAGATACACTTTCCACTTTTATGTCAGTTTCCGGTTGATCGCAAATTTTTTCAGGTTTTGTTACTACTATTTTGGGTAATTCCTCGCGTTCCTTCTCTTCTCGCATATGCTTGCTGAGACGGCTCGGTTGGAATCCTTATCCATTATCAAATACCAACTGATCTAAAGTCCTTAGGAAAGTTCCTCGTTGGCTGTTTCGCAGGTATAAATCTCACACGGGCCCCAGAAGTAATTAAAAAAACACTAAAAAATTTCTCTACGCACAAGGCTGGGTTATTTTTTGGTAGCTACAAGAGCGACAACGGTTTCCACCACGTAGAAAGTAATTTTCAAATATTCACCGCAGAGAACCAGAAGTACTCTTCGACAGTTTTTGTCATTCGTGGATTTTGGCTTGAGGGGTCTTCCGTCACCAGATTTTATTGTAAAAATCTACACTGTTTTTTATTTATCAAATTTAAAAAACCTCTCGAGCAGGCTCCTACGGACGTAGACTGTCTAAAAATAAAAAATTAAGCGTTTACGCTAATAGAACATCATCGTCTGAAATCTCCTAGGGCAAGGTAAGGAATCAACTTACATACTTAGGAACTTAGAATCATTTTACAAAATTATTTTTTCCGCGAGGTTAGGTTTGTTAAGATAAGAGTCTCGAACCTCAGTTTTATTTTAGAAAATTAAACTTATTTCAAATTCAAGTTTCACTTGACAAAATTCTTTTTAAAAAAATTTGTCTAGTTCTAAGTTTCCGGGGTGATTACTAGGCTACCAGAAAGTTTCAGAATTTATTAAAAATTTTTTGTTTTAAAGATCGACTTTTATAAAAAAATAAATTTGTTCCGAATTGTTTTGTTAATCCACCAGACAACGAAAAATTAATTTTGAAATTTTCAATAATTTTCGTCTTAGTTGTTTCAAAATAGATTTTCAAATTTATTTTTATTTTAACTTAATTGCATTTGACATAAAAAGATACACTACTCAAATATATATTTTCGAATCCGACTTGCTAAAATTTTAATAATAAATTTTTTCTTTTTTTTACAAATTGTCATTATTAAGAAAAGTTGTGAAGTTTTAAGCGAACTTTTTGGCAGGCTAGTGTAATCGAGTTGTAGGGTCAACTTGCCGTCCAGTCAGCTGAATTACAACAATTTTTTTCGAAAGTTTTTGTGATTGTAAATTTTATGTTTATCTATCCCTGCCCAATTTTATTTTTGGTCTTAACGACAGTCAAAATAATATACACTCACAAATCACCTGCTATCAAATAAATTACAAATTTGTAAGGAACCCTCTGTTCAAATTATTTTTGACCTTCAGCGACTTTCAAAAAAATAAAAATCACAGTTCTAAAAACATTTACAGGGAAGTAGAAAGACGTTTTTGGACAGACCCCCTGAAATTTAATTTTTGCATAAAAGGTGACTGAAAAATTATTTTCAGTATTCCATAAAGTCATTTTCAGGCTAGAAAACAGCCAAATTGACAGGGACATCCTGTGCAAGATTTTTTTAATACCCTAATAAATAAAGATCGCTTGATTAAATCCTTCAGCTACAAAATCGAAGGTAGTAGCAAGTCCCTCAAACCAGGACCGCCGAGGAGGAGTTGCTGATGTCGTACTCAGCTCTGCCCAGCATAGCCTAAAGGCAAAAAAAATTCCAAGAAATCAAGAACAGGCTACCTTGCCTCTATACGCATCAAAATCGACGTTGAGAAAATTCCATTCCTCTGATCAAGTACCAAGGCAACAGAACAAAACTATTTTCGTGGCAAGAAGTCACATGGCGCCCAATTTAATAAAAATAAATAACCCAGCTAGGGAGAAATCGATAAAAAAATAGACAAAAACGAGTACAAAAAATCAGACCACGTCGCTGGCTCAAAAGTAGCTTTGTTGTATTTGTAACATGGTGCCCTGAACGTAGGGCATCCTTGTTAAATTAAAAAACGAATAAAATAATCCATAGTCCATTAGCGGCTCCATTAAATAATATCTCCTTGTTGTATGTGTGACACGGCAAAGCAGCAATCAGACGCCGCAACCGACTAAAATATTTTGTTCAGTACCGTTTCGCATTATTTTAGATTTACTTCGGTAAAGAAGAAATCGTATTTTATTCATTACAACATTTCACAGATATTGTTTATAGTGTATTTTGTTACACCTATGCACTACGTTACTTATGTATCGTTTTATTCCAGGAAAATCTATGTTGTTAGTTTCATTCTTTCGCAGGACTAGTCTAGAGATGAAATAATGGAACCTTAGAAGATTGCCCTGTCCACAAACTGTCAACAGCAACTAATGGTAAATATCTGAGCTAAGTTTTGTAGATGTCATACCTACTTGTCAAAATACTATTTAATTGGTATTGTGAAAAATACTTTTTTTTCTTTATGTGATTTTATGTACTTTTATATAATTTAGAAGGTAAATACAGTATTTAAATGTTTATTTTTGTACAAGTTTTTAAAATTTACTGTTTATGAGCAAATTTAGTGGTATGGATTTAAATGTCTTATTAGAAGGTTAATTTTTGGAAAATATTATTCCTCAGAATATAGAGAACTAATATAGACTGGTACTTGCAGGTACGTTTTACGGTCATAAATACTTATTGTGAGTAATTTTATATCTGTTTAGTTGTTTTTTAGAAACAAAAAATAAAACATTAGAACAACAATTATACATCATTTAGACTATTTTAAACCGTAAAAATTTTTAATTCCATTTGCATGTCTATAAAATATTAATGATAATCTTCTAAATGTTAGATCTAAAAATAATTATCTAAAATATGATAAACAATATAAGAACTAAATAAAGTATATAGATTTTAGACTTAATTTTGGACCATAATGTATAGGAAATATTGATTAGAACATATATTAGAGGTTAATAATATGTATATAAAATTCAGACGTGTTCATCATTCTAAAAATACTTGATTAAAGTAATAAAATTGATACGAAATTCTATAAAATAGGAAGTATTTTAGAAATATTATATTTTTTTTAATAATGTTTGTAAATTTAAAATTTTTCAAAATTAATAACAAACTTCTAATTGCATTAATTTTAAACGTTATTATATCAATTATATTCAAAAACTGACAAAGAACATTTAAAACATTTAAGGAAAACATTAAGGCTTGCCATCTAAATGTTTTTAACCAAAATGGCTTTAATTTTAAATGTTTTATCAACACAACAAAGAAAATATGTAAATATATTATATTAATGAAGAAAAATTGAGGCTACAAAATGGTTTTTCCGGTAGCACAAAAAAATTAATTTTTGATGTACGGTCAAATTACTATGTAGATTTCCATTAAATTTAGATGGACCTAATTTTTTATTGTTTTTGTAAATTTAATAGCCAATATTTTCCTCAATAAAATGAATATACAGTTTTTGCCTTGAATTGTAGACAACAATTTTTAATTAAAATTTATTCGAATGAATAGTAGGATTTCAGTCTGATTTATTAATAATTATTCTCCTGCTGTCCTAAAATACATACTCTTGTTTACTAGATATAGTTAGTTATTCCACAGTTCCAAAGTTTTGTTTAATATTAACAGATGATAATGGCTGCAACAGAAATTCGCTTTATAATTTTATATACAAAAAGGTACACGCAATTATAATTTCTTCCCAAATAATATTTACATCTAGAATATAAAAGCAAAAGTTACTTTTAATTTAAATTAGCTTTTCGAATATAAATTTATAAAGTGAATCACTCTTGGCTATTACCATATGTTGATAATATACAAAAAACTTCAGGAAATAACCAACTATATTTAGATAAAAAAGACATATACCAATAAAAGACAGAGCTTTAGTATCCTTTTACTCCTTCCCTATCTAAAATTGTGCAAGTAAGAGAGGGATACTGTTGTATAGTGGGGAAGAACAACAGCACTACGAACTTACGCAGTGCGACTGCGCCAACTTTAGTTAGTCCATTAGCTTATTTGATATTCTACAGATTGATCCAGATCGCCAAGAACATGACTAGCAGTGTGCGAATTCACAGTCGCCCGTCTGTCTTGCCAGAACCATGGGGCGATGAATGTAGGCTGAATATAAAGTCCGAACGAAAGTTAACGCATTAGAGTCACGGTTCTTGCAAGAGCACTGAGAGGAGCTAAGTTCTTAAATTTGCACCGAGATGAGAGCAGATTTTGGGTCACGTGTGACGATAACTCCGAAGTCGGTAAATAATAATAGCGAACGAGAAGCGATGACTTTTATTCGAAAATCTGGATTAGATCTGACTTAACCTAACTTTTTTAATAACCCTTAATTATTAATATTTATTTCACCGACGGAAAATTAAAAAATTTAATATTTTTGGTGCTTAGTATATTTTACGCACTGCTTTTTAAAGTTGGATGGGTGGATGCTTCAGTTGAAGCAAGACAGCATATTACAACAAACATTTAATTTTGCTGAATTTACAGTGCCTTGTTTCAATGATAATAATCAATTCAAGCAACACTACAGATTATTCCGAGTACATCACTAAAGCTATTCAATTCTGTACTCTACTGGTTGATAAATTAAAAATTTGCTTTATATTAAAACAATGAAGTTACTGTTATAGAACCGCATAATATTTTACCAAAGAATACAAGATTCAACACAAATAAATAAAAAATATTCAAAAACGCGACAAACGTCCAGTACAGAAACATTACAGTTACGACCGTCTACGGAAATTTCCATTATATCGTAAACCATTTGCAATCTTAAAGAAAGCTTCTAGAACATTCGACCGAAAACAGACGCCGGGTTATAGGGCGGTAAAAAAGGATGTCAGTCAAGTGAAGTCCGAGTTTCGCGACACGATATACCAAGCCAAACTCACAAATAAATATAGTTTAAAAAAATTAAAAAACACGCTTTTAAAGCATATCAAACTAAAAAGTGAAAAAATAATTATTAATATAAACTGAAAACAATAATGAACGAAAAATACTACTATTATTGTGAAAAAAGCGTGGGGCGCTTTGTGCCATATTTTTTGTATTTCGAGCAACCCACGCTTTTTTCACAATAATAATAGTATTTTTCGTTCATTATTGTTTTCAGTTTATATTAATAATTATTTTTCACATTTTAGTTTGATGTGCTTTAAAAGCGTGTTTTTTAGTTTTTTTAAACTATATTTATTTTTCACTTTTTAGTTTGATGTGCTATGAAAGCGTGTTTTGTAGTTTTTTTTAAACTATATTTATATTGCTTATTGATGCTGATATTATAACATATTACGATCCAACAGATATTTCTGAAAAAAAAATATTTTTTTATTTCAGCCATGGGATTTGAACTCACGCCCGAGGAGTCTGTCGTTTCGCGTCGACTGCCTTAGCCCGCTCGACCACCGACCTAACTGACAATTACGGAATGTACTTACATATTAAGCCTTTGCTCTCACGCAGAGGATACGTGAGGAAAGGACTGGCGATCCTGATCAGGATAATGATATAAACTTATCAAATTATTGTATTGTTACCGGTTCTTCGTAAGTGTACAAAGTTTCAATTAAATCTGTCCGTTTAAAGTGGGTCAAAATCGAATCCAAAGAGTCGGTTACAAACAAACAAACAAACAAGCAAGCAAGCAAGCAAGCAAACATACAGGTGAAGCTAATAAAAGCGTGTTAAAAAAAGCGTAGCGTCACCCACGATACCGCTACATACAAAATTACATAATCAAATCACTACATTCACAATTACGGAATGAAATTTAGAAAAATATTATATATAGAATATATATATATATATATATATATATATATATATATATATATATATATATATATATATATATATATATATATATATATATATATATATATATATATATATATATATATATATATATATATATATATATATATATATATATATATATACAGTATTGTGTTAAGCTACTTATCTGGCCTTTTCTTTCACTCACTTGCAGATTAGGCTACAAATTGAACAGTTCATCTCATTTAAAGCGAGTTCACATAATTATCTCATTCCACTTTCAGAATACGTTCTAACAACCACAGGTGTCTATACTGCAGTGGCCAATTAAGCAGGTAAATTTTATAGAAATCAGGTAGTGAGAAACCTATCATTCTAATTATTGTTGTAATAGACAGATAAAGTAAAGTTTATTACGTAGTCTTTAGACTTATAATTAATTCTTTTTGGCGAACATCTCGCAAGGACAATTAACGACAATCAATGCATAAACATTTGTGACATGAACCAAATTTTATTTTAGTTAAACCAAATTATTTATGAGTGTTAGGTAGATAGGGCCACTTCGTAGGTAGCATTTCCCTCAATAATTAATATAAAACAAAAACTGTTGCCCTTAGTGAAAAATAGGTGCGTAAACAGTATTATAACGCTCAACCAGCAATCCCTGAGAGTCGCCGACATATATATATATATATATATATATATATATATATATATATATATATATATATATATATATATATATATATATATATATATATATATATATATATATATATATGTATATATATATATATATATATATATATATATATATATATATATATATATATATATATATATATATATATATATATATATATATATATATATATATATATATATATATATATATATATATATATATATATATATATATATGTATATATATATATATATATATATATATATATATATATATATATATATATGTATATATATATATATATATATATATATATATATATATATATATATATATATATATATATATATATATATATATGTATATATATATATATATATATATATATATATATATATATATATATATATATATATATATATATATATATATATATTATATATATATATATATATATATATATATATATATATATATATATATATATATATATATATATATATATATATAAACTGTAATGTTTAAATACATATGTATATATACAAAATATATACATAAATTGTGGGGATGCAGTTATTTGGTGGGTAAATTAAATTAAAAATCTGTTTTTTATCAAGCTTTCGGAATATCTTTATTCCATTCTCAAGATATCTAAAAGTGTAAATTATAATATTTAAAAAAATTATTAATTATTGTAATACTTACAAACGTGATTATAAGAATAAAAATGAATACATGGTATAAAAATTGTTTTCAATAAAATGTGTAAACTATCAGGAATAAAAAGTAAAATAGTTCAATTTAGACAATTTCAAATAAATATACAAATAGTAACAAAACTGTTACCAAGGATGTTAAAAAAATTTTCATAAAAATATATCAAGACAACCATAAACAACTAGTAAAATTTTGTTAAATAAATTGAAATGATGATAGTCTTTTTAAATCATTATTAAGTTTCAAAATGTAGGTATAAATTTTACTAAGATTATTAAGATCAGTCCTTTTGGTTAAACAATTAGGTTCATTATTTATATATAATATTTCTAAAAATATTCTCTTATGATAGTTACTTTCAGTATCCAAAATTGTGGTATCTATATAATTAAAAGAATGACACAGCAGCCATCTACATCCCACCAAGCCACCGGAGGGCGTTAAACTCAAAAAAGAAAGTCAGAGAGTCATCAGGAGGAGCATCGCCAAATTTTAAATTCAAATTCGAATGGGAACTCGAATAAAAGTTCCCCACTCTCCGACAACACCGAATTTGACCCACTCGACGAAGACTGTGCCTTGAATTTACAAACACTATTCCTCGAAAACAACAACCCATAGGCATTGTGCCCTGGCGCTAACCTCGAGGCTCTTCATATGTACCACGTAGAATATCCGCGCCCCCGTATAAACGTAACCCTAAACAACAAAACAACGAATATGTTTTGTTAGATTGCGGAGCCACAAGAAATGTTGTGAAATCTACATTCATAACACCACCCCATGAAGTCAACACACGCCAGCCATTTGCCATGGCATACGGCAGCACCACTGTTTATTCGCAAGGTACCGTTACCTTAAATTATGATATAAACAAACACACCATTTTGATCTGAATTCGAGATAATTGACTCACTCAATGGAACCATTATACTGGGTAGTCCTTTTTTGTATGAACAAAAAGTTTCCGCTGATTTTGACAGAAAATACATTTACGTCGGGAGAAATAATCGTCTCACTTTATTTTGGGACCAGTCTCAACCACAAATAAACGAAACCCTACAACTTCATGAAGATATAAAATTAACCAACGAACTTCACGACAAATTATTTCCGATCTTTCACGAGTTCGCCGATTTATTTTCCGAGGTTCCGACGCAGGCAATGACAATTATCACGACACATCGCATAACTTTAAAAAAACAATATACCTATCAATCAAAAACCTTACCCAAAGTCTCCAGATGAGAAGAAAATCCTGTACGACCAAGTAAGGGAAATGCTCAAAGCAGGGGTTATTGGAGCAGTACTTGCTCCATATAGTTCACCACCGGTGATTATAGAGAGGCCTGGAAAAAAGCTTTCGGTTTTGTGTACATTATCGACGCCATAACGAAATCACCGAGGATGAGGCGGCACACAGTGGACGGAAACACCGAAAAGCTGGCCAAAATATAAAGGCATTGAGCTATTTTACTGAAATTGTGCATACAGGGGTTTTTTGTATCGCTGATCAAGAATCCGAAGTTGAATTTTGAAAAAAACAAAATGGCGGCCATGAAATCCCCCCAAGACATACCAAAAATCGCCAATTATCGCTGCATTTTTACAAAACTTTGTATACAGTTTTTTTTGGGTCGCTGATGAAGAATCCCATATAGAATTTCAAAAAAATTACGGTCAAAAATATATACATAGTTCAAAAAATTATTATTGAATTGAAGCGAATTCATGTGTTTCATTTGTTTCGGGAAAATTAGGATCTGGGGAATGGATTAAAAATATGTAATGACTTTGAAAATTAATTTTATTCAATTACTATCTGAATTACATTCATCGTCGCATTCAAAAGGAGCCCACTTTATGGTGCACGAATTTGCATGCATCCGTGCATTCGCGCACAATTTGGTCAATATCTCGCAAAGATGCAAAAAGATGCAGCTAATTTTTTATACACTTTCGAAAAATGTTCATTGAACACATTCCAATAAGTTTCAAGACCAACCATCACCAACCGCGTAACTTATGGCTTTTTTTGTGGAGTTTATGAATCGTTGCATGTACAAAAATGCACTCCACTTCGATAATTATTTACTAATTACCATATAAATAAACTGATCTGATACTGAGATATTTTAATTGTACTTACTTTCAGATGCAGAATCCATTTTTATGACACAGAAAACTGCACTTTGAGAATTTTTACGCTGCAGACAAAATTTATCGATTTTTGAAGCGTTGCGAGGTGCTGAAGTGACGCGCTGCACGGTCGCACAATAAGTAATTTCCTCGCTCAGGTAGTGAACCCGGACCGGTATTAACGGTCGTTTCTAATGCTAGGGGTACCACTACTACAATTTAAAATGTTTCCATTTAAAAAAAAATCTTAATTTTTTTAATTTTGGCCAGCTTTTTGGCGTTTTCGTCCACTGTGCGGCAGTACTACCAAAAATTTACGAAACTATAAAAAAACTTGGGCGACGCTACCTACTTTACACTTTTAGATTTGAAAAGGGATTACTGGCAAGTGCCCATGGCCCCTGAAAGTAAACCACTCACTACTTTCACCACCCCGGAAGAGGCCGCCTACTCAACGTTATGCCACTTTTCAAAAACTAATGACAAGAGACGTTTTGACCGGGTACCTCCACCATTTTGTACAAGTCTACTTGGACGACATAATTATATTCAATCCCGATATTGACACACATTTAAAACATTTACGCTCGGTTTTTAAAAGACTTCGTACACATAACCTGAAAGTTTTACCAGAAAAGTGTCACATCGCGGTGCAAGAACTCGATTATTTGGGGCATCACATAAAAGGTAGAGTCACCACGCCCCAGGACAAACATATAATCGTAATTCAGAATCATCCACCGCCCAACACCAAAAAAATAATTGCAAAGTTATTTGAGACTGTGTAACTGGGTACGTGAATATTTACCGAATGTTGCGGTTATAACAAAACCACTGACACAACTATTAGGAAAAAACAAAAAGTACAAATGGAACACAGAGAGCAACTTAAATGCGCAGTGTCTCAACCGCTAAAATTACATAGGCCCGATTTCAATAAGACTTTTATTCTTCAAACCGATGATGCCTCCCCAGTGGCATATCAGCAGTACTATTCCAGCTCGGCGAGGCACACGAAAAATATATTATTTCATACTCAAGCTCAACATTAACGTGTGTATATATATATATATATATATATATATATATATATATATATATATATATATATATATATATATATATATATATATATATATATATATATATATATATATATATATATATATATATATATATATATATATATATATATATATATATATATATATATATATATATATATTTTTTTTTTTTTTTTGTGTTTCGATACGCTGGCGCCCTTTAAATAAATTTGTGTGTCGGAACCGGTAAAACTCCTTTTCGAGACATCACCCGCTCTCAACAAGGCGAAAGAGAGAGATAAAAAAGTTTGACAATTTTTCTTATTTACCTACATGTTTGTGTCCTATTGAGCTCATGAATGTTTAAATTACATACCATTACTGGATGCGTAATGGTCACTAATTGTCTTCCCATGATTTATTTAGTAAATGTTTGGAAATAAGAAATATAATGATAAAAAATAAAGTAGAGGTTAGACAATGGATAATGTAAAATAGGCTCCATGCACAAAATATAATTTTGGCTAATTGATTGAAGATGAAATTGCTTTGTGAAAATCCATTTTGATTTAAAAAATTATAAATACTTTCTATTACTTGTCAAATGTTCACTATATTTGTTATTTTTACAACTAGTTTCATCCTATTCGGACATTTTCAAGTAGACTAAATTATACACAAATTGTACTTTCATTTAAATATGAACTGAACTGAATAGAAGGACGGGTCGCTTTATGGTTGATCATATAATTCAAATTTGTACAGATGTTATATTTTTAAATGTAGTGGTTTCTCAAGGTAGTAAATTATATTATGGTTTGATTTTTATTAACAGCATTAGGTTAACTGAACAAGTTTTATAACGAGGAATTATTTAAATCTATTTGGTCGTTTAATATGTTGTAATTTTTATTCCTATTTAATATATTTATTTCTAGCGCTTCTAATAGATTAAGTTTTTTTACTTTTCCCACTAATATGTAATATTTTATGTTGATGGTCGTCGGTTATTGTATGACCAGAATCTGTTAGTGTTTATAAAAGTTTAAAACTAGTTGTAAAAAATAACAAATATAGTGAAAATTAGACAAGTAATAAAAAGTGTTTATGATTTTTTAAATATAATTTTGGCATTATTGGAAACTTTACTTAGTAAAAAACAGTGTAAAGGATTTTTTATATTTTTTCTTTTACAAAAGTTATTCAACGTTAAAGTTTGAATTAGTCTATTACGCGCGCCACACTGTCGGCCGGGCAAGTTGATGTGGTGACGTCACAGGACTCGAATGCCGCTAGTGCAGAAAGCAGACAAGGCACGTAGTTAAACGTAAACAAGTCATGTTATTTGTGCCTTGTGTTGTTAAATTTTAAGTGAAGTAATTATATGATCAATTCTTCTAAATTTGCGTCATATTATTGATGCATCGTAGCGATATGTGAAAATACTTCAATAAAAACGCCAGAAAAAACTTTTGTCCAAGTTCCAAGAAACGAAAAATGTAGAAAAGTGTAGTTAAAGATAGGATCCAAAGGAGTTTTCGAAAACAAGTTGTGTTTTGCATGCGTGGAACTTTTTGATGCGGGTAATTAAAAAATAATAATATTAAAAATAAATATGCTAAGGCAATAAAAAGTAATATGTGTAAAGTATTCGTATATAGGGCACGGTAACAACAGAAATCCTAGGTTTTAAACGATTTCTCTCTTTTAATGTTACTTTGGGTCACTAAAGACGATATTCTCTATCGTGAATTTTGTGTGACATGCTGCTAGTCAAAATCATCCGACACAAAGTCAATTATATCTTTTGGGTGAGACTCGGTTTTGGCAAATGTTATTATTTAAATAGATTTCAATCGCAAACTCATAGTTCTTACTCGAAAATGATAAAGGGACGTCCAAAAATATTTTTTCTAAAAGTACATATATATGTACTTACTTTTTTCATATACACACTGTATATACAATGTGTATATGAAATTCTTATACATAGGTATAAGAAAAAGGTAAATATTTTATATATAGAAAAAAAACATTTATGTATATAAATTTCGGGGTTTTGATTCTATATATAAACAAAAATTAGGAACCAAACGATTAGATATCTCCAGCCGTTCACGAGTTATAAGGAAAATGTAATATGACGTCACATCCAAATTTGGCTAGTATAAAAATATAACTTTTTTTTTTGGCAAGTTCCGATGAAACTGCTATACGATTCAAATCTATTGAGCCCTCACTTTAACTGCGAATATTTTAAAAACGGAGGAGGGAAAAAATACCACTAGAAAACTTCACATAAAAGTAATACGTAAGTGATTTCGGAAAAATGACCACTTAAAGTTTAATGTGACGAGAGTATCGTTAAAAATGAGTAAATTTTTTTTGTATGTATTAAGGAGTCTTCGTAACGTTTTAACCAGTTATTAAAATTTCAGTCAGTTTACTATAGGCACATAATGAACACATAATTTTTTATATTTTTTCTCCTGCTTCGTTTTTGAGATATTCGCGGTTAAAGTGCGGGCTTGATACATTTGAATCGTATGGTAATTTACGTATTAACATTTTAAAATTATCTAAAATTAATTTTTTCATGGTGTATAAATTTCCGGTTTTCTGTTTTGGGAATGTTTCAGTATGTGTTTAAAATATAATATTATGTATGCATTAATATCACAGACCAGAAACTATAAACTGATTTTTAGGAAACAGCCACCCATACTTAATTAATGCATGAACTAGGTAACGTACCGTTCACCACCCAGATATTGTGGCATGTGACGTTGCGGCAATAGGATATCATTTTCACAGCGTCTGATATTCCCCGAAGTTCAATAAGCAATTTAAACATTTTCCAGGTCAAAATTATTAAAACAGGTTTGATAATTGTTAATGTTTAATAAGACTATATTAGAATATATAAATTAATTTTAAAAATCTGGCAAGTGCAAGGACCCTATTCATGCGAAACAGTTATCTAAAGCAAGCAGCCACAGAGACAAGCAGTCGAAAGCAAACACTGTAACATAGGAGCTCTTCAAGCCCGAATGTCTTGTTCGAAGTGCAAAGATTTAGTTAGAAGGCATCGCCTAGATTAAAAAAGAACGCGCACAAATTTACTCTTTCTGCTCACAATCTAATAAAAGAACGACAAAAGACATAAAAAAGCATATCGAGTGAATTTAATAACGTAGGAAGTAGCAGATTTCAATATCGCTAAAGCTGCAGTTGAGAGTGTCGCTCGTTTAAACAAGTGACTGTAAACTGCTAAAAAAAATAAAATAATTATTGGGTATTACATAAGCATCCTTCCAAACCTAATATGATAACAATAATAAATTCCTATAATTTTTTGATATTTTGTACCGTACCGTACCGTATTCTTATCTGAATGTGCTAGTATAAAAATTTTAGATAGATAGTGAATCAAACACAACACTTCCAATACATTTTATCGTAGAAACTATTAAAACAACTACTCAATTTAGAAGCAAGAATTGTATTTAATTAAATAACAGTATTTTCTTTTACTAGAAGCAAAAATATTGAAATAAAAGAATATTGACACCAAAAAAGAAAAATTTTTACATTAAATGATTCTCTCCAGTTACGATACTATATCAGCCTAGCGGTCTTAGTTTTTGTATTGTAACTGGAGGGAATCATTTAAGTGCAAAAACTTCTTTTTGGTCTCAGTTATTGTTTTGTATAAAAAAATATTTGGATGTTAGTAACCTAACAAACGTTTTTCTCGATAATTTTCATGAGAAATTCGTAGTTTGAAAACTAATGTGATGTAGTTTTTTCCGAGGAATTCGATGCGGCCATGAAAGAAGCAATTGAATGTCAAACAAAAAGTTGGCTGAAAAACCGATTTCTTCAAAATGGCAGATTATTATAGTTTTTGTTATAGGGTATTACTGAAACAAATTCCATATATTAAGTTTTTTATATCACATCCGGTTTGGTCGGGGAATTTTTTATTTTTCAAAATTTTTGAATATCCCAATATATTTTGGTTACATTCAACAGGATGTTCCATTATCTATCAAAAATGTATAAACCACTTTTGTGATATCTAACCATTTTCGAAATATTAAAAGCTCTTTGATTTTATCCTCATACTTACCATACAGCACGCAATTTAAGTGACATTGCAGTTAGCTATGGTCAAGGTGCCTTGTGCTAGAAATAATACCATTATTAGGGGCAAATTGTAGTGGACAAGTGTAAAACTAAGACAATAATTGTGTCACTTATTTGAGAAACCCCATATGTCCAGAAATATAAATCTTGAGAAAAGCAGGAAAAATATTTTACTTGAAAATGACTAAAATAATTGTTAAACCAAGATCTACAATATAAAGTCCATGCATCTCCTGTAACATTCTGTACAAAATTTATTCAAAAAAATCTTTTTGTTGATATTAAAAAAAAATTAAAAAGGCGGAGGACATGAGAGGTTTTTAAAATAAATACAAAACTTTTGCTCAAAAACTCTTATATTACGTGAAAATAATAATCAAAAATAGAACACAAAATAATGGGACACTAGGTCAATCTTCTTGAACTTCGTCATCTTCACCACCTACAGTTGGCCATTCAAATATTTGCCGATAAAAGTTTTCAGTTTCTTCATCTTGGTTTACGATAAACCTCTCAAACTTTTTACTACTCTTCATCTTCTTTGCGCTAATTGGAACTTTTGTGTTTGGATATGCAACAGCTGTGGGAAAAGATTTGATGACAGTAGATGTTTCCAATCTAAATTCGTGCTCTATTAGGCCATCAATAAATTCATGGGAAACCACAACACCCTTATTTTCCTTGCTGCAGCTAAAGTTCATAAAATTGGAAATCAGAAATGAAATTTTATTTTCCTTGCTGACAACCCGTCCATAGGACGCCGTTGACAAACAGTTTCTTTTTTTAGTAGACAGGCCACCATTTCTTATAGTCTTTGATCGATGTATTCTCTTCATCCAACAGGTACACTGAAAGCGTTTTTTTAGCGCTTGAATTAACAATCAACGAAACATAGTCTTTCAGTTAAAGAACCCTGTCATTTTTCTTTATTTTCCTTTTCACCAATGCAAAAACGCTGTCGCAGGGCATGTAGGAATGTCCCCTTATAGGAAAATATTGGTTAATAGTTTTAAACCTGCCGAGATCTGCAAGACCTACACACATCCTAATAACTGAATGGTTCTTATTCTGACCACCGCATCCGTCAGAGAAAATATGTAAATGTTCAATGTCTGGCGAAATCTCCCTGTTTATAAAATCCACAATAAAAGAGTAAACTTCGTTGGGTCTTTTTTGCCCATGCCTTCATGGTAGATATAAAAAAACGGGTTTTCCACTTTTCGAGTCGTGGATGTTAAAAACATTGACGGTTAATTGGTGCAGGTAAAATGTATCCTGAACCGGTATAGCAGGGAGGACAAGATTTTGCATGTAGTCAACGCAAATTGTTTCTACCGTGGCATCTGTTTGGCATAATTCTTGAATAGCCTTCATCTTACTATAGAATCTTCTAGCTCTTCTCTGGTGGACAATTTTCTCCGCCACAGCTACACGTTTAGCAACGTCATTTAATGTCTTGGACTTAATTTTGTTGGAAACGTGCAACAAGTATCTACTTGTGGTCTACCAAAAGACAAGCTGAAACGTTCCTTGAATATCTTGTAGTAAAAACTGTATTTTACGGAAGATTCAGGATTTTCTGTACGAAATAGTTCATGCATTTTTTTAATGTCTAATTTTCCGCTTAGATACTGATAGTCACGTGTACGTAATGGGAATTTTTAACGGGAAATGAACGAATATGTTCCTCTATATGTCTAACCACCTCTCCAGGTTTTGCATTTCCTGAGGTATTTTTACCTCTTCTATCTTCAGGTGATTTTCCTAACGACAGTAAATTAGACAAACGCCGAACACGCTCTACAGTTACACCGTGGATACTCACAAAAAGAGGTTTTATAAACATTAAACTTTCCAGAACTAGAAGATACACAGTATTTATATAATTTAGCTTTTAGCTTTGCCCTATTTTGATCTACTCTAGGTCATTTTCTTGAAATTTCTGAACACTCAATTAAAGCTTGCAAATACGAATCTTGTTCATTTTTCGTATATAAATCATAAAACCTATCAAAAATCTCTTGCCGGTCAACTTCAAAAATTTTAAGGAAGCAGCGTGACTTACATCTAAAAGCAAAAAAACTTAATTTTGATTCACAAGAACAAAATTATCAATTACAACTTACCGGCATGGTTCACCCATTGTCCGTTTGTTTACTCTATTGCCTTTGTAATTTATATATTCGTTGCCCTTAACTCGTGCATTTTTTACAATCTCACTATTATAAGTCACCTGTTTTAGGCCCTTTTTACGTTTTATAGGAATATCTTCCAAAGTATGATCCTCCTCTGACGACGCCATTTTTAAAACTAACTAACTAGTACACTAGATATGCACATGAATGTTACGTAACCGAAAATAGTTAATTTGAGAAACCCCGCATGTCCGGGACATGTGGGGTTTCTCAATCAAATGGATATTTCACACTAGCACTTAAAGCGTAGGATGCGTCGGACATGTGTGGTTTCTCTTCAGGACATACTCTATCATAAAGGAACAGATTAAGTTAAAAAAGTCCAAATGTCTAATATATGGACATGTGGGGTTTCTAAAATAAGTGATTCAAGTGAAAATCTACACGTAAAATTGTATTTTCTATTGTTGTATTGTTACGAAATCTTCTTCAGTCAAGGAGTTATTAATATATTGAAAACGGTTAGAGATATTACAAAAGTGCGTTATACATTTTTGATAGATAATTGAATCTTCTATTGAATGAACAGGATTTTCAACACATTTTGCTATAGCAGTCCGTCAATTTTTGGATAATCGGTTTCCTGAGCGATGGATTGGAAGAAAAGGTCCTGTGGAGTGGCCCGCTAGGTTACCCGATATAATTCCCTTGGATTTCTTTCTGTGGGGATATTTGAAATTGAAGGTATTTGCAACAAAACCCGTGTTTCTGGAAGAGTTACGTGAAATAATTGTTCGAGAATGCGTTTATTGACTCCAGATGTGTTCAGAAATGTTCGTACAGAATTTCAAGACAGATTATACTACTGTATGAATGTCAGTTGGGGTCATTTTGAACAATACATACCATAATTTAAACTGCTTCTTTTATTTTTATTTCCCGAACCTAAAATAATGAAACAATTATTTCTCAGGAACGAATTAATAAAAGTTTAAAAAAAATACACAGTTATATAGACAATTGAAAGACCTTTGAAAAGATGTATCACTCGACCCCCTTTGCTATTTGAAGTTTTTGAGGGAATGGCCGTGTAGGGTAGAGGGATGATGATAGGTGTACAAGTATTACATTAAAAAATGTCCCCCTTGGAAACAAGGTCGACGTGTTTCACCAATTTTTCACAAAATTTTTATCTCCAAAGTTATTCAGGGTGCCTACTTTTGGTTGGAGCAATATGTACATATATATATATATATATATATATATATATATATATATATATATATATATATATATATATATATATATATATATATATATATATATATATATATATATATATATATATATATATATATATATATATATATATACAGTGTGGAAATTAAGTAACGCATAAATTCAGTAATTCCGTTGATATTAATTTTTTGAAAAAAATCTCGAAGGGGTATAGCGATTTTAACCTCGGCAAATATTTTTAGTCTAATTTCAGTTTCTTATATCATTTATTTTTTTAAGTTATGACGTCATCGACTTTTTTTTAAATGACAACCTATATTTTTTTATTATTGATTTTGATAGTAGATTTTATTCTGGTTCTGACCGTATAAAATGTTCAATATGTTATTATTTGAAAAAATCGAGAAAAACAGTCTTAAAGTTGAAATAATAAAAATTCGTTAAATTGGGTAAAATCTAGTTGCCTAAGTTTGACGGAAAGTTATCGACGGCACATTCGTTTTTATTTTGAAATTATACAAATAGTTGAAAAATCGAACTAGAAATTTATTATCTGCTCATTTCAAAGTTAGTAATAACGATAACTTCGTGAGGCAAACATTAGTATAAAAAGAAACTAAATTGCTTAACCAGAAAAAAATCTAACAATATCATCAAACACAAAAATAAGCACAGAAATAACAGTTGTTAAATTACATTTACATTAAATGTTCAAATTGACGACCCTGTACCATTTGACAGTACCCAAGACGATTATAAAATTCATTTCTCACATTCTGAATAGTTTGAGGCAATATTAACCTAATCTCATGTTGAATTCTTTGCCTGAGATCGTCTAAATTATTGGGTCGATTGTTGTACACTTTACTTTTTAAGTACCCCCCATAAAAGGAAGTCTAATGGCGTTAGATCAGGAGACCTAGGCGGCCATTCTATCTGACCTCTTCTCCCTATCCATCTTGCTGGGAGAACTTGGTCCAAGTAGCGTCGCACAATAATTTCGTAATGAAGCGGAGCGCCATCTCATCTCCAGTCAAATTGTTTTCAAAAAAAGAATGAACCTATAATTATGTCACCAATAATTCCTGCCCTAACATTAACTTTCTGAGGATATTGAGTATGACTTTCCTGCATCCAATGGGGATTGTCCCTAGCCCAATATCTACAATTCTGTCTATTGACATGGCCATTTAAACAAAATGTTGCTTCATCCGAAAATAAAACACGCTGGAAAAACATTGGATCGCGGTTGCAAATTTCCATTATTTGTTGCAAAACTCTTGTCTACGATCAAAGTCATCTTCTGTCAACTTATGAACCAAGTGCACCTTATATGGGTGGAATTTTTGAACTTTCAAAAGTTTTAGAACTGTAGTGTGGCTTATATTGTGGTTCAAAGCAATGCTTTTATTAGTTGAATGTGGATTGTTTTCAATTTCTAGTAGCACATCAAGTTGTGCATCTTTATTTAATGTCGCCGGGCGTCCAGTTTTTGGAATATTCTTTACAACACCATGTTCCCGAAATTTTTTTTCAATCCTCTAATTGTTGATTGATTCATGGGCTGATCAGGGTATTTTTCTCTAAAAAGATGACACACTTCTTGATGTGTTCTAGCTCTATCGCCATAACCAATCATTATTAACACTTCAATTCTCTGTTTGTCGCTCAACTGTACCATTGTTATTAATAAAATAGTTTTTCTAATTTAGAAAAAGCAAAATAACAACACTTATTCTATTGTGACATTTACAAATTATTTAAATCTGACAGCCGTAACTAATGTGATACACCGGCAACTAGATAAATTTACCCAATTTAACGAAGTTTTATTATTTGAACTTTAAGACTGTTTTTCTCGATTTTTTCAAATAATAACATTGACAATTTTATAAGGTCAGAACCAGAATAAAATCTACTACCAAAATCAATAATAAAAAATATAGGTTGTCATTTAAAAAAAAGTCGATGACGTCATAACTTAAAAAATAAATGACATAAGAAACCTGAAATTAGACTGAAAATATTTGGCGAAGTTAAAACCCCTTCGAGATTTTTTCCAAAAAATTAATATCAACGGAATTACTGAATTTATGCGTTACTTAATTTCCACACTTGTATATATATATATATATATATATATATATATATATATATATATATATATATATATATATATATATATATATATATATATATATATATATATATATATATATATATATATATATGTGCATATTGCTCCTCATCGGCACGGTATAGCTAAATTAAACAGAAGAGCAAAACTTAGAAAAAAGACAAAAAGGAAAACCACTGACAGGGTTTGTATAGAAATTCGTACAGTATAGTAGTAAATACAGTACAAAACAAATTGATACGTGCTTCTGACTGATTGGTCGTCATCAGCACGGTGCAGCTGAGGCAAAATGATGGACATAACTTAAAAAAGACACTAAAGGAAAACCAGTGACAGAAAGCCAGTCGCACCTTTGTGGTTCCACTTGGATGGCTCTGTATGAGAGCCTTGATCAAACATCACACACGCAGGCAACTATAGCAACCTGCGTGGGATTTCCAACCCAGGAGAATATATAAGTACATAGAAAGAAGTTATATTGCGGTTTTATATCATTACAGTACAAAATAAATTGATTTAACGTTCATCATATGGACTGTACTGTGCATATTATACACATATGGACATCTGCCTTTTTCAGATTCTTTCTGATAACAACTGCTTACTGTACTCTCGTTACTCGAACTGAAATTTCCTCTAGAGACCTATCAGTTATGCGGAAGTACAACGGTGCAAATCCAACATTTCATGTATAACACCCACAGAAACCTAAAGAACAAAGATGATTCAAAAATAAACCGAAGAAGAAGAACCCTAATAGGGCTTAATATATTAACGGCTTTTCTAAAATATAAAAAACGTTTCACTAGATTTTGAGAAAAAAATCTTAAACCTTAAAGGGTAAAAACTTTACCCGCCTATGGTTTATTGAAAAGAATTTGTATGTTATAAATTATCAACTAATTGATATCAATGACAAAATCTTTTTATGCAGCAAAAAGTCATCTGTGCAATTGCATAATTAGGTGTATTTCTTCTCAGTGATCGATATATTGTCGTTATTACCAGTTTGATCTTGTGCCCATAATAACATGCTCCATGTACTAATCCTGTGCATGGAGCCTGTTATTCATTATAAATTACCAACCCCATAACATCGTTATTATTGCCTATAGAAAAAATAGTTTTAAATAAAAGTTGTGTGGTTATGACTGAATTTTGTTAAAATGCTATCAAAAGTACAGTAGTGTGCAGATTTCAGGGGATACAATAAATTATATATTTTTTTAAATGGGATACCCTTATATATTATATTATTAAATTTTTTCGAATGATCCTTTATTCCTGACTTCAAAAATATACCATATGTTACCCCTACCATATACCGTTTTTAAGTTATTAAACAGTGAATATCTTAGTTAAACTAGTTACTGTAAATATGGAAAAGTTAACATTATTAAAGTGAGCTATGAAAATGACAACTATTATGTTTGATAAGTGACATTTTTTTAATGAAATAATCAAAATGGTTTACAGTGAGGAAGAAAAAAATCAAATACTTATACAAAATAGATAAAGATTTATTTAGGAAATTTAAATATAAATAAATGATAACTCGTAAAAGATGTTCGATGTGTCCACCATTATTGTCAATGCATAATTGATAACGTCTTCTTATATTTATAATTGCACGGGAAATGGCTTCAATATTTACATTCAGATTATTTATTTCAAGTCGAATCCTGCCTTTAATGACTTGAATACTATTATTATTATTGACAGCGTATTTTAGAAATCCCCAAAAAAATGAATCCATAGGGGTCAAATCTGGACTAATAGGTGGCCATTTAATAGGTCCATTATTTCCTATCCATATTGGGAATACATTATTCAAATGATCTCGAACGGGTAGGACACTATGCATCCAAATCATATCATCAAGTTCGGCTTTCGGAAAATTCTTGAAAAGAATATTTTCTGCTTCTGGGATAATTATTTCCAGATAGGTAACTCCAGTTAAAGTATAATCATAAAATAAAGGTCCAACAATTTTGTTCTGAAAATTCCACACCAAACGTTAACAGTTTTCCTTCTAATTTTTTTATTCGTTTTACCAATCTTTTTCTGTATTGCTTGTTTTCCCACGACCTTCGATTTTCCTTATTAAAAACTCCTGCCATAGAAAAGAATGATTCATCAGTCCATAATATTTTAGTAAAAAAAAATTGGGATCTTCATTCAACTTTCAAATCATCTGACAGCAAAAGTCCAGCCTTTTCCTTTTATGAGCCCTGCACGGGTAAAATTTTATAGCTGTTATTTTTTTAACGTACGTTGGATTTTGGAATAACTTTTACCTAATTGATCGACTGCATTATTTATACTACATTCAGAATTTTCTAAAAAATAATACAATATTTCAAAAAAGTCTATTCGTGAATAAATATGGATGGGCTTATCTTCGAAATGAAGCAGTATATCTAGCTGTTCTGCCTGATTTGCTTGAACTACACGCTTTTTCTACTAAAACTGGAGGTATTATTCACCTTTTGGTAAATATTTTTGAAAGTATTTTCTGATGGTGTTGGACGATTTGGATACAACACCCTATATGCTCTTTTTACTGCACGTTTATTTTTGTTATTTTGTATATAACAAGTAAATATTTGGACTTTTTCTTCCTCACTGTAAACCATTTTGATTATTTCTTTAAAGAAATGTCACTTATCAAACATAATAGTTGTCATTTTCATAGCTTACTTTAATAATGTTAACTTTTCCATATTTACAGTAACTAGTTTAACTAAGACATTCGACGTTTAATAACTCAAAAACGGTATATGGTAAGGGTCACATATGGTATATTTTTGAAATCAAGAACAAAGGGTCATTCCAAAAAATTTAATAATATACAGGGTATCCCATTTAAAAAAATTATTATTTTTTTGTATCCTCTGAAATCTGCACGCTACTGTACTTTTGATAGCATTTTCACAAAATTCAGTCATAACCACACAATTTTTATTTAAAACTTTTTTTTTATAGGCAACAACACCGATGATAAGGGGTGGGTAATTTATATTGAATAATCATGTACAATATATAATTTTGGCATTCTTAGAATCTTTACTTAATACAAAAAACAGTATGTTTTTTTTCTCTTACAACAGTTATTCAACATTAAAGTTTGATTTAGTCTATTATGCGCGCCAGGTAAGTCACAGGACTCGAGTGCTATTGCAAAAAGCAGGCAAAGCACGTTGTTAAACGTGAACAAGTCGTGTTATTTATGATTTGTGTTGTGAAATTTTAAGTGAAGTAATTATAATAATCAATTCTAAGTTATCATCATATTACTAGTGCATCGTACCGATATGTGAAAATACTTCAATAAAAACGCCAGAAAAAACTTTTGTTCAAGTTCCAAGAAATGGAAGATGTAGAAAAGTGTAGTTAAAGGTGAGATCCAAAAGAGTTCTCGAAAACAAGTTGCGTCTTTGCATGTGTGGACTTTTTTCATATGGGTAATGAAAAAAAAATATATTAAAAATATGCAAAGGCATTAAAAAATAATATGTGTAAAGTATATATGGCACGGTAACAACAGGGATCCTCAGTTTCGAACAATTTCTCTTTTTATGTTATTTTAAGGTACTAACGATGATGTCTTCCATCGTGAATTTTGTGTAAGTCTACTGGTTACTACTGAAAATCATTGGACACAAAGTTGTCAATTATCCCTTTTGGGTGAAACTCATTTTTAGCAAATGTTATTATTTAAATAGATTTCAATTACAAACTCACAGTTTTTACTTGAAAACGATAAAGGGAAGTCCAAAAATATCTTTTTTAAAAGTACATACAGTGTGTATATAAAACTCTTATACATAGTATACAAAATTTTTATACAAAGTTAATTTTTTTATATATGTATAAAAAAACATTTAAGTATATAGATTGGGGGTATTGATTATATCAATAAACAAAAATTTAGAAAACAGGACGGCATTAGATAACTCCAGTCGTTTACGGGTTATGAGGAAAAATGTAGTGTGACGTCACCCCCAAATTTAGCTAGTGTAAAAATACAACTTCTTTGTTTTTTTGTCACACGTTTTCCGAAAAAAATATTATACTATTCAAATGTATTGAGTCCTCAAATCTCTAAATCGGAGTAGTGAAAGAAATACCACTTGAAAATGTTACATAAAACTAATATGTAAGTGATTTCCGAA
Source organism: Rhamnusium bicolor (assembly GCA_029963845.1). NCBI lineage: Eukaryota > Metazoa > Arthropoda > Insecta > Coleoptera > Cerambycidae > Rhamnusium > Rhamnusium bicolor. Next base: position 157,818 of record JANEYF010001719.1, read on the forward strand.
AAATGACAATTTAATGTTTAATGTGACGAGAGCATCGTTAAAATTGGGTAAATTTTTTGGTATAAATTAAGGAATCTTCGTAATATTTTAACCAAAGTTATTAAAATTTCATTGAGTGGTTTACAATAGGCACATAATGAACACATAATTTGTTTAATTTTTCCCCTCCCTTGTTTTTAAGATACTCGCGGTTAAAGTGAAGGCTCGATACATTTGAACCGTATAAGTAGTAGTTTACGTACGTAATATTTAAAAAGAAATAAAATTCACTATATCATGGTGTATAAATTTCCGGTTTTCTGTTTGGGAATGACTCAATAGGTGTTTACAATATAATATTATATCTGCATAAATAGCACAGATCAGAAACTACAAAATAATATCGTCGTGGCTGAGAGCCTCAACACCAAGTAATACGAGTGAGAAACTACAAGCCAGAGTGCAAAGTGCGTAGTATAGTAATCGCCAAATTGTTGAGGTTTTCGAAAAAGTCACGCAATCTGTTGCAAAAAAAGGCCAAAGCTTGTATAGAAAGTCAGGGAGATCATTCTGTACATTCTTTACTTTAACTTTATTATCGACACAAAGCGCTATACTACAACTACCAGACAGACTTTTCCTAATTACATCGGTCCTAATGACACTTGTTTTCCTATTGACAGACTCCCTGTCGGAGAAAGTAAACATATTGGGCTATCTTCTAAAATGAAATTTTTGTTTTAATTTCCGTTTGAGTGGTGATTTAATTGAAGTTTAGTTAATTATTGCGTAAATTACGATCGCTAACTTATCGGACAAATATGACGGTTATTTACTGTTATTTAGGGAATGACGGGAATAAATTCAGTATAATCTGAACAACGTGGTTATGCAAAAAACGCTCAGACACGTTGATTTTCACATTTGAATTGACACATTTTGAGACATAAAGCAAATCAGTATTACTTCCGGTTGTTCCAGAAGTGACATCAACTTTGTTATTTTAAATGTAATACCCTGTATTTTTGTACGGATTTGTATAGACGATAAAAAGACGTTTCTAAAGATGTAGTAAACAGGTTTTTTATGATAAATATTTTTTTTATTATTTACAAAAAACTTGAGATACTAACTTGCTGCCCTAATATAATTTTTATGTTGTCAAAAGTAATTGAAGTTTCCAGTATCAGGTGTTTGTAATTTCAAGTCTCATTTATTTACCACAAAAATAAATTTAACGGAAAGAGCAAATTCAGGTGCTTGTGATGATTGGTGTTGGCGAGTTCGTACTCTGACGCAGGTATGTACCTTATTTAATGAACATCATTCTGACCGTCCACCAATTAGCCAATCATGTATAAGTAAAATTGAAAAAAATTTAGAGAGTCTGGCCACTTTAGAGATTAACTTAAAAGCCTACAAAAAAGGTACTTGAAGATGTTAAGATAAAAGTCCAGTTACACGTTCAAGAGAATCCTCACATGACGGTTAGAGAACTTTCACGAAACTATGATTGGGCAACTGGATCAGTTTCAAAAATTCTTCGAGCAGCTAAATATCATCCCTATAAAATACAATTGGTGCATGAATTGTCAGAAAGTGACTTTGATAGAAGAATTCAATTCTTCAAACAAATAGATGGAATGCACAATGACAATTTAGATTTAATACAACACATTATTTTTTTCTTATGAAGCTACTTTCTGTTTAAGTGGTTACGTAAATAGATAAAATTGCAGATATTGGGCGACAGGTAAATTGCACTGGATGCATGTGATCCACATACAATATCTTCAGAAAATTAATGTATGGACAGAAATTGTCGAAAATCGAATTATTCAGCGTTATTTCTCTGAAGGAACACTAAACGGAGAACGCTATTTACAATTTTTTGAATTGGAACTTACTACTGCTATAGCTCTTCTGTTTGCCAACCCACAGGTTGCTGTATCAAATGGTATGATTTGGTTCAAAAAGACGGGGCACATCCACACTATGCAATCGCTGTTAGTCAATTTCTAGATGCAACCTTCTCCAATAGATGAATTGGTAGAAGGAAATTTATGAGGTCACCCGATATAATCCCTTTAGATTTTTTCTTATGGGGTTATTTAAAATCCAAAGTCTATGTGAATCGATCTAACAATTTTAATGACTTTAAAGAAATAATATGTCAGGAAATCAAACTAATCTCACCAGAAATGATTCACAATATCCAACGAGAAATAATTATTCAAGTTCAAAAATGCATCGAAGTAAATGGGCAAAATATTGAACATGTAATAATTTAGAGACATTTTTTGAAAGTAATAAAAAGTATTCATAATAAAAACCTGTTTACTGCATCTTTGGAAACGTCTTTTTGTCGTCTATCCATATGAAATTACAGGGTGTTACATTTAAAATAACAAAGTTGATGTCACTTCCGGAACAACCGGAAGCGACATTGACTGCCGGTATGTCTAAAAAATGTGTCAATTCAAATTTGAAAGTCGACGTGTTCGAGCGTTTTTTGCAAAACCACTCTGTTTAGGTTATATTGATTTTATTCCTGTCATTGTGAACGCACTATATAAAAGCATCTATTGTTCTATTTTTTATGAGCTATGACAGTGAAAACAAATTTTAAATCCGTGACCTACTTTGTAAGATATGATCAAAAAACGCAAAAAATAGAAATGATTAAAACGCTTATATCTTATTAATTTGAAAAGATACGGAAAAAAAAAAGAATAAAAATATAAAAGTTTATAGCGACGTTATTGGGAACACATATTGTTTTCAAACCTTACTTTGGTGTGCTCTCTTGATTTACGAAAAAAATTTGTAATTACATTTTCATTCACCTACAATTTTTATCTTTTAAGAGAAGGGAAAAATTCGGAATAAAACTTTATTCTGATTGTAAAGGTGGAACACGACCGCTTTGCTCAAATATCCATTTTAATGTGCACTGTTGAGTTAATATTTTTTAATGAATCAAGAGAGCACAGAAAAAACAATAAAATTTGGACACAATATTTGTTCTTTATAATATTGCCATTAACTTTCTTTTTTTTTCATATCTTTTCAAATAAGGAAGACATGAACGATTGAAGCATTTCTATTTTTTAAGTTTTTTTTATTATTTCCTACAATGTGGCACCGATTTTAAAATTCGTTCACTGTCATATAGCTCATAAAAAATAGAATACAATTTATTGACCTATTTTTCTTCCACCATGGATATTAAATGATATATCTGAGGTGGCCCTCATAGAACAGAAAGCATATGTGTATATATGTGTACAGGGTAACTCATAATTAATAGGCCATAAAGCAATTAGAGATGGTAGACATCAAAACAGGTTATATGAGCCCAATACGGTTTAGTAAAATATTACTCGTTAGAGAGGCATATGGTTTTAAAGTGAAAACTTAATTTTGACAATTAGCAATAATTTGAAAACAGTTGAACGTACTGAAGTGAATGGTGACCACTTTCTACATTTATTAAAGTGAGTCTGATTGCCTTAAGTCCATTGTTTTTATAAAATTACGTTGTTTATTAAAATTTGATTTTAATTTTTTACTGACAATTGAGTGCAAATATCTCGAAAACGGATTGATATATCGAGATCGCTGCAGTATAAATTTTTTTACTCAAAATTACTGTCCCTATTATAATTTTAGGACAAAGCATCCATAACATTAGGTGAAAGAAAAATGCGTGGATTTATTAAAACTTATCAAAAACAATTCTGCAACTATTGAATCTGACACGTTCACCTGTTTTTAAATTATTGCTAATTTTCACAAATAAATTTTCCCTTTAAACAACAAATTTGACACTTTTCAATTATTGGTTCTGAACTAAATCACGACCCTTAATAAAATAGCCCATTTTTCACAACAAACTTTAGTCAAGTAGTTTAGATTTTCATTTTACCTTTTTTTGTTACCGTTATAGTTGCTCTTAAAATAAAAAAAGAAATAAACACCACAGAAATTAGACAACTCTCGATCCAAAGCCGAAGCTGCACGGGCGAGGGTTCCATCGAGGACACATAACCATTCTCACCGACCATTGCCAATGCCGGTGGCGAGAATCAAACAACCCACAGCTGTGATAGATTACACAGCCCCACAAAAAAAAAATTCTGACCTAGCAACGAGACGAGTATATCCTTATGTATTTTTGATCGCTGATTCCGAATCCGGGGTCAAAAAAGTCATACACCCCCAAAAAAAATTTTAGAGCCAAAAAAACACCCCCTGAATCGTTTTGTTTAATATTTTCGGGAAAAATTGAATGTATTACGATAAAAATAAAGGTGAATTGCAGCGTTCACCCTATCGTATGAGACGTACCCCAAAGGGGGTGAAACCCTCCCTCTTCGCCCTCCAACCAATTTGTTACCGCCAATGCCGGAAAAACTCTTAAAAATTTTTTTTTTTTTTTTGGTTTTCAAAAAACCCCGGTGGGAGAATTTCCCCCCCCCCCCCCCCCCCCTGCGTTATGAAAAACAACCCTTAACTTCAATTACAGAAAAAAGAAAGGAAAAAAACATAAAATAACAAGGGGAACGTTTCCACCAGGACATAGCCGAAATGGAAAAACGATATCAAGGAAGATGGGACGAACACATGATAGCAGACTACTGTTGGTCTCTGAAAAGAGACACGAAAGAACAACACAAACGACAGTCAATAAGAAGATCGTTTGAAAATAAAGTTAAAAGATACCATAAAAAAAAGATTAAAAAAAGAAGAATTAAAAGCTACTAACGTAAGAGTACTTCTCACCCCCTTCAGGGATGCGTTTTATACCCAAATGGTGTTAAAATTGGTGACAAATGACTGCTAATATCCTAGCCATAAGGATCTCTGCAAATAAGAACATCCATATAATGAAATCGTTATCAAATTTCATGTTTTTTCCTTTCTTTTTTCTGTAATTGAAGTTAAGGGTTCTTTTTCATAACGCTATAGGGGTAGTTTTGGGGTATTACGTGAATTCTACATCAGTTTATTGCAAACCTAACGAAACTTGAACATTTTTAAATGTTTTTCAGTCATTGTCGTTATCAATTGGTTTGATGGCAGATGAGGGTGGTTCTCACTCTCTATGGGGGTGCGTTTCATACCGATAGGGTGAATTCACCTTTATTTTTATCGTAATACATTCAATTTTTCGCGAAAATATTAAACAAAACGATTCAGGGGTTGTTTTTTGGCTCTAAATTTTTTTTTTGGGGGTGTACGACTTTTTTTTACCCCGGATTCGGGATCAGCGATCAAAAATACATAAGGATATACTCGTCTCGTTGCTATGTCAGAATTTTTTTTTTTTGTGGGGCTGTGTTATCTATAATAGTCAAATTTCCAACTACTCCACCGAGCCGGTGGAGTAGATTACGCAATTAAATAGTTATTTTTGACACTAATAAAATTTAGTGATTTTGTTGTAATAATTTTTTTCAGTTGTCATTATCACTGTATTTAAATACTGCTATTTACAAATTTAACAAAAGGTTCTCTAGGTGGCTCACTCGAATTCCTGGCTTTATTATTGAGCTGGGAAAAAAAATCAAACAATGAGGTTTTAACTTTTTCACGGGAAATTCGATTACAGAAACAGAAAAAAAATTGCATATCATCTAAAGCAAATTGTAAAACTAAAAATAAATGTTGTGTTAATCAAGGATACAAGGAGACCAACTAAGGATAAATATAATATAATAATTTCTTACTTCCAGGTTAGATGGAAATGACATCACACTTACATTTCTCCCCGAAATTAAAACATTTTTAGACTTCGATAGTCTTAAAAAATTTTGAGATTTTTTTTCTTGCATTAGGTCCTAGACCATAATGTCAGTCACTATAAAAATAAGGTAAATATATACCTAATTTTTTATCTCACTAAAGTAAACCTAATCACAACATGAAAATTATAGTAGAAGACAACGACAGGAATTACAGGCACTCGCTTCTCGCCCTTGGATCTTTCAGAATTTTGAAATAGCTATTTCAGGTGTTTAATATGCTTTAACTATATCAAATTAACCATTTTAATCGTCGTGTCGCACTGGATAAATCCCATTTTATTTTTAAACTATGGAAACAATTCTAAAACCAGAATCATGCAAAAATCTCGGAGGAAACTAAATAATATAAAAACAAAAACAATTGAAATATAACTAAAATAGATACATTAAAATGTGAGATTTGTGTCCTTGAAAATCTTCTACAGATAATAAATTGTCGGAAACAGGACTATAGGTTAAAATAAAAGGCTACCTTACCTACGTTTCTTTTACTATAGTTAAACTTTTTCAGGGCTCAATAGTCAATTAATGATGAAAATCTAAAACAGATTTTTTTTGTCATTTTCATTCAGGACATAATTTTGATTTTAATAATGTGATTTTGAGTATTGAACAAAACCATCAAAAAATTCTAATGTTGGAAATGTTGTTTATCAATAAATTTAAAAATAAAACTGTAAGTTTTAGAACAGATATCCAAAATTTGAATATTATCTATCATAACTTAATTAAGTGATTTATGACTGATTTCTGCACCTTACATGGGGGTTTTGTCCCTTGAATGAACCTAAATTTTACCATTCACTTTTCATGATGTGGGGTTGTTTGGGGTATTTTGACGTGGGGTAGACGATCGGTTATTGAATAAATAATTTTCTTTTCTTTTCGTTATTTCATATAAGTAATTAACACCTTATTCTATTACCAATACATCATTAAGATTTAAATTTGTTAATTTTTTGGTTTATACTGATTCTTGCAATTTTTGTTAATAAATGATGTTGTTAACTGTTCTGTTTTAAAGCAGAATATCATTTTGTAAACTTTATGAGTTTCAGTAGAACGATTTATTGTTCCTAAAATAATATATTTTATTTTCAAACTTGTTAATATTCTCATTTATATAGATAACGCTATAATGACATCTTCTTATATCTCTAACTTTTCGCCCTGTGTGTGATTTTATTTGATTTTGGTCTCTTCCATGAGCACATGCTAATAAAAACTTGTTACTATATATATGCACATATATATATATATATATATATATATATATATATATATATATATATATATATATATATATATATATATATATATATATATATATATATATATATATATATATATATATATATATATATATATATATATATATTCATTAATTTTTTATATATCTTTTACTGAGATGTAAATTGGTTGGATTCTAAATTTTTGTACCTATAAGTAATTATTACTTTTATTTCGATATTTTATCATTTGAACGTCATTATATTGTTATAAAAATTTTTTCAAAATTTTTTTGCAACTTTAGGTTTTGTGAGAGAAATAAGTTCATAAAAAATTTATTACACTTAATTTTTTATTTATACTATTTTCAATTTTAAAAATTTTTACATTTTGCAAATTTAGATTTGAATAATTTAAAAAAAAATTGTGATTAATTTTAAATCTGTCTATATGTATTTTTGTAAATGATTTTATCTTATAGATAAAATAAAAAAAATTTGGATTTTTATAATTAATTGGCAATTGAGCTCTGAAGAAGTTTAAGTATATTAAATGAAACGTAGGCAAGGTATCGTTTTATTTAAACCTATAATCCTGGTTCCGACAATTTTTCATCTCTAAAATTAATGCAGCCGAAAACTGGTACATAAAAAACAGTTAAATGAAGTTTTCATTGGTCATTATTTTAAGTGGATATATTCTGTAGTCAGCACTAAACCCATACTTCCGGTTTAACTGGAAATGTGCCAGCCTTATTTATTTCTGAACCATAAAAAATGAAATGAAGTTACTTATCTAGCTAGATATTTAAAATGTCCGAAAAAAGAAAAATTCATGAGAACTAGATGTGACCATCATTTTTGTCTATAGCAGAAGAAAGTATTGTAATACGTATTGAATTAATCTTAATTGGTTTCTTTATACTTATGAGTGATTAAAAACAAATTCAGTTACTGATTTTTTGCACATATTTGCTATAGTTGATGTTCAATTGGTTAGTAGTTTCACTCTTGCCATTTACTTATGCCAATGTTGAAGATTTATTTTTTTAATAGGTAAACGTTCATGTGTTTTTAAAAATGGCATGTTGAAGTTTTTGTTATTATTTCATTGAAAATTTATTTTCTATTACGTTTGTGTTATTTTTTAATAAATGGGCAGTATTTAAATTTTATTGTAATCATTTTTTTATTTTGCAAAATAAATAATACACAGTGTGTCTCATAATTAAGTACCTTCCGTCAAAGGGGTGATAGAACTAGAAAAAATAAATTAAGTTTTGTATATAAACATTTACATTAAATCAATTCATAAGGGAGTTACAACCCAGTAAAAGGGCGTAAGGACAACATTGTAATATGCTAATAAATTCGAAACGTCTTAAGTTGCAAAAATTAAATTTGGACTGTTCATTAATTTCATAATGTTACTTATTTTGTAAAATTATTATCTAAATATCATAATTTGTTGGGGTAGTTAAAAAAGAAGAGAAAGAAATTTTAACGAAAATTCACTCTTACCCCCCTGTAACTACCCCAACAAATCATGATATTTGGATAAAAATTTTACAAAATATATAACATTATGAAATTAATAAACAATCCAAATTTAATTTTTGCAACTTAAGACGTTTCGAATTTATTAGCAAATAACTATGTTGTACTTACGCCTTTTAAGGGGTTGTAGCTCCCTATGAACTCATTTAAGGCAAGTGTTTATATACAAAATCAACTTATTTTTTCTGGCTGAAGGAAGTGACTTAATTATAGGACACCCTGTATGATTCCATCACCACGATGTTCATAGTTCTACCAAAGATGCTCATATGAAAAATGAGAATAGAATATTTTGTTCAAGGGACGGCAAAGAGCCATTTCGCCTAGACCAGCAAAATAACTAGGCGGGCCCTGCAAAAATAAATCAACTAAGTAATTGATAGTTTAAGTTTTCAGATAAAGTTAAGTATATTTAATAATCTCACAATACCTGGGAGCATACAGCAAAGTTATCTAAGAACTGTTAAAATAAATTATGAATTTTGATAAAGTTTACCTTTATAGGTAAATTTATATAAAATTACTAAGTATATTTACTTTATATTGACACATACCTCTTCAGCAAGTTACTTAATGCATTATAATTATTTATAAAAAGTACATATACATGAAATTTACAAACATTGACAGAACGAAATTTAAAAAAATCAGTCTAATTATAAATCCAACTATGTTGGTGTTACTTCTTTCTTCAAATCCTTACTTACTTACGTATTATTTTAGTATTTGCGCTAAATACTTGTTTTCATCAAGCTATAATTACGAAACTCGAAATAAATCGTCGGTGGAAGATATTCCATAATTATCGTAATGAGCTGTAGATGATTGCATTAATGCAATGGGATTCGTAAAGGCAAGGTCGTAGCAAGACGATGACAATACCCATGGGTGGACATGAGGAATAATATGTGTCACGCTTGGTGCGACAGGAGCCGGCTTATCAGGTGAAATAAGACTCTCTATTGTAAACGACCTCTTCGGCCTTATACACGTTACAGATGATTCTGGTGTTTTGGTTAACATAGGTGATGAAGATTCTCCGTGCGTCAAAAGAGTAGTTCCATTACTAGTTTCCACGGAAGGGGTTTGGTGGTGCGAAAAAATATTCTATTTATATTCGTTAAAGCTGCTAATTCATTTTCTAAGATTTCTTTGTCACTTTTTAACAGTTTAAACCTTTTTCTGCGTCGAAGAAGACTGCCATTGACAAACATATCAAAGGCGGCTGGATGTAAAGCCCAATAAGCTCCTTTGCCAGGTCTATCTGGTTGTCTTGGTATTTTTATAAAACAATCATTAAAAGAAAGATTATGTCTTAGTGAATTCTGCCATCTTTGCGTATTTTTTCTGTAATATGGGAACCTATCTGTAATAAACTTGTATATTTCGGAGAGAGGTAGCATTTTTTCTGGCGAATTCCAAATTGCCATAGCAGTTAACGATATGTAGGAATATGGTGGTTTTTGGTCACCGTATGATTCTCTGGAAGGGCGAGGCATGCTTATGTCACTTAACAAACACTGAACAAACACTAGAACTTGTTAAACAAACTCTTACGAATTCTACTAAACAACTGTTTGAACTGATCCTTCAGAACATTTTGTAACTTTAAAAGGATATACAACGCCCATCTGAATTTCTATTGGAAGTTGCAGAACAATGGCATTTTAAGAACGCCTCTGACCCGCCCTTGAGTAACAGCCTGTCCTTTTCTGGGCACAAATACCACTCCAATTGGTTTGCTTAGAAGTCATACATTAACACAAGGATGCAGCCAATAAAGTAATGTTTTGTATTTAATAATAAATTGCTTTATTTGAGTAAGATTCATTTAATATGGCTGATATAGTTAAATGAAATTTATGTTATCCATTCGAAAACAGTTCACCTAATAAAATACCGTTAGTTGAAGTCATTATATTTTATTGAACACATTTTATGGTTTGTAGCCATTTATAAACATATTTACAAATACAAATTACCCCTTTGTTATCGGAGTACACATTTCTTGATTATATAATTATCTTATACATACGCCAGGCAATATTATTTGGAATTTTAATGTACCTAATCGGGCTACAATAGATTACTACTTGGCTACATAAATACATAAATGCAGATATTTAGACTATTCGGAGCAAGAGTACATATTATTTCTTATTATTTTTACTTTACATATATAAATATTCTATACTTAATATATTGCATATATATGTGCATATGTACAGAGATGTGGATTAGATGGAATGCACTCACAATCAAGTGTTAATAAAAGAAAAACTCTTTTTTTAAATTCAAAGCTTTCGAAAGTTTATTGTTTCTTTTTCTAGAATTCTACAAAAATTTGTCAAAAATTACCAACTATTATAATAAGGTAAATGAAAAGGTACTTACTAAAGTGTGATTATAAATAAAGCACAAATATTATTAACAGTTCCTTAGATTATGAAAAACATTTTTACTAAAGGTTAATGACGAAAATCTTTAATTTGTAGATTGTTAAGAAATCAAAACTAAAATCATTAAAATAATCTGAGGGCACTACATGCTACCTATATCTTTCTACAAAAAGCACAGGAATGTTATGTAAATGACACAAAAAACCTTGTGTGAGAGAAAGGAAGGCAATAGTGGGTTACTTACCAACTTAAAGGAAAAATATATAATAGCTGTTGAAATTTACCGTACAGGGTGTTCTACCTATTATGTTTGTTCGTATAAGTGTGTGCAAGTACGTGTAAATAACGCTCAGACCATCTACATATGTCTGTTCTGGTATTTATTAAATGTGTTTTGTTGAAAATGTGACACATTTTCAAAAATGTCCTCTCCCTGGTTTTTTTCCTAATCCAAAATTTTAACATCATTATAATTAAAGTTAATATTTTGTAATAATGCATGTTTTGCTAACATTCGTGGTTCTTTATTGTGTCAGACGTCACCTCTGTGTGACGTAATTCTACCTTTTTTTTCTAAAAGTTTGGCCTATGCATTTTTCTCACTTTTCGTAAGGGATACAATTGGAATAATTCATAATATTGTCTTGATCATTTAATTTTGTGATAGGTTTATTAATTTTATTTTTAAAGACTAATCTGATATTAGTATAATGAAAAAATATTTTTTCAATTTTTGTGACGTGTGCAGTGTTTAGGTAAAGAAAAATAAAAAATGTTTTGTCTATTCTCTTGGTTGTTATCAACGGGCCTATTATTGATAAGGCTGGAGCCTTTATGTTTGATCTCGGTTTCGTGTAGATGAACTGCGAAAAATTAGTTTTTTTTTTATTAACGGAGGAAGATACCCACAACTAATATATTAATCTGAAAGTTTTTTTTAGATTGTTTAATCTTAATGAAATGTGGGAAGTAGTGCCACTCTATTTTTCATTCCCAAAGTAATTTGATTATTTGTTTTTTAGAATGTAACGATTCATAGTGTAAGTATAGTCCTGATGAGCCTGGTTTAGTGTACGGTATTATCATCTCTTCTTATAAGTTCGGTCTTTTTTTTTTTTTAAAAGAAATATTACATCATTTTCAAATCATCCATCACATATTGTTCTAAAATTGGCATTGCCGGGCTACTCATAGGCATGTTATATAGGACTACTTTTTACGTGTATCGTAGGATTACAATATAATTTTACGTGTATCGTAGGATTACAATATAATAAGCGCTGATGGATAAGTTTACTGCCGAGTAAGCTCACCAAAGTTATATAAGGTAGTTCAACACACAATGTAGATTAGTTTAGTTTTATTAATCATTAGTCTCAAGTCTTAAGTTAATTAGTACGAGTCTCAAACAGTTTTATGAGTACCAGTCTTAGTAAAAGTTAGTTATTCAAAGTATAAAGAAATTGTATTAATAATTGTCAGAGATAAATTATTGGAATAAACTTGTGATTATAAAAATAAAAAGTTTTTAAAAATTTTTATTGTAATAACGAGATTAACAATTGACGCAGTCGTATGTATTTGTTCAACCGAAGAAAAAACGCCCAACAATTGGAGGAAGTCCAGTACGATTTTTCAACGTTGGATTCGCTGAACTGAGGAAAACATAAGTGAATTTGAAAGCCCAGTTTGTCTGAAGAAAGCACTCCCTGAACAAAAGAACCAAGCAATCATCACACATCACAAGAAAACAATTCGTGATAGAAGTTCCACATTGCAAAATAAAAATCATCACAGCACTAATGTAAGTTTCATTATTATTCGAACAGCTTACAATTCCCTTTTCCCATTTTACAACTAGCGTAAAAGAACATATATTTTTCTCGCAAACATTTTTTTTCTCAACGAACGTTTTTGCAAATTTACAATTTTTTCAAAAAAAAATCAAAGGAAAAAAATCTTTTTGAGCAATTTTCAATTTTTCTTAAATCAAAATGGCTACACAAGAACAAATTCAAGAACAAGAAGTAGAAGACTATATACTCTCAGCTCTTTTGCATTTAATTCCAGAATTCGATGGAGATCAGATTTTGTTAAATGTATTTTTATAAACTCATGTGATACTGCTTATTAAGTGGCGACAAATCTATACAAACATTTTTATTAACTGTTCACATAAAAAATAAATTAAAAGGTTAAGCCTCTCAGCTATTAAATTCACGTAGGTAACATTTAAACATGGCAAAAAATCAGACAATTGTTATGTATGCATTTTGGAAACTTTAAAGTTTAATTCATGATCTTCAGTACGTTCCACAAAGCACAAACGGAATAGAAACAGAACTTGTCCTTCATACATCGAATACAAACGCATATTGCAAAAATGCATTCCGCAATAAGCCAATCTAAACTAAACGGAGAACAAAGAACAGTATAAAAAGACAGCATATGTTTAGATACTTTATTGGCAGGTTTAGAATCAAAATTAGGAGCTATTGTACGAGCTTCAAACCCTCAAACAATTTTAGAAGCGTCAACACGAACAAAACGCGAATTACAATAATTGTCCTATTTAGAAAATCAAAGACGCAGACCAAATTTCAGGGAAATAATTTTCAAAGAAATGTGCTTCAAATTTGTAATTATTGCAAAAAAGGGTCATACAGTAGACATGTGCTACAAAAGACCAAATTAATATTCAAACAATTCAAGTTTTTAGAGACAAAATATGCCAAACTTCCAAAAAAAATCAAAGTAATTTTCAAAGACCAAATAATTAATATTTTCAACAAAGTTTAAACAATTTTCAAAGACAAAGTACTTCGAACTTTCAAAGAATCAAACAAATTTTCAAAGACCCTCTGTAATACAACAAAGCCACAATTTTTCAAGAAATCAATCTAACTATCCATATGGAAATTTTAATTCCCAAAGATCCCATCATTTAAACTCGAATGTAGATCAAGCATCGGCTGGAGACTTGAATCTTTACAACAATGAGACCAGACAATCAAATTTTAAAGAACGAATTCCAGAACGATCAAGTTTTCAGGATAAATTTCAGAACCAAGTAGAAATGTTGCAGGAAAATTCCCAAGTAATGACAACCTAACAAATTTCACATCAATACATTTTTCAAAATCTCAATAACTTTATTATATTTACGATTCAACAAAAACCCACAAGTTTTTAATCGATTCAGGTGCAGGTATTTCTGTTATAAAACCTCATACTCTAACAAATTTTGATTTACACCAATAAAACTTATTAATTCAAGGAATAACAAATCAGGTAATAAATATTGAATATTCAACTTATTTACCGATTAAACTAAATAATGATCCTCGCAAAGTATACGTTTATGATCTAGAAATAGATTTCGGTGGATTATTAGGTTCCGATTTCCTCAAACACTACGAATCTGTGTTAGATTTAAAAAACAAACCATTAAAAATTAATCAGAAAACAATACCAATTTTAAAGTCTAGAATGAAAACAGGAATCAAAATTTACAAAACGAAACATCCTATATTACGGAGTCAAATAATTCTCAAACTTTCTCAATCAAATCATTCTCCAAACAATGAAACATTTTCAAAAGTTGAATATAAAATTTAGATCGAATCGCGAACAGAAAAGGTTTATGAATTAAAATGCAATATGGCAAACACAAATGCAATTTGTCCCTATTTCGATTCAAACAAAATAACCAAGTGAGCCATGAAATAAATACTAATGACTCGCGACCTATTTTTACAAAATCTTACAAATATCCATAAATTCATAAAAATGAAGTCAAAAATCAAATAAGAGACATATCAGAACAAAATATAATTAGAACCTCAATTTAACCATGGTCATCTCCAGTATGGGTTATACCGAAAAAGTTAGAATCTTCGGGACAACAAAAATGGCGAATTGTTATCAACTATCAACTAAGTTAAACAAAGTCACTATCAGAGACAAATATCCATTGCCTAATATTTCAGATCTATTAAGTAGACCAACTTGGTAGATGTCAGTACTTTACAACACTCGATTTAGAATCTGGCTTTCATCAGATATAAATTAACCCACCAGATAATCAAAAAATTGTATTTTCAGCATTACGAGTCTATAAGAATACCATTCGGTTTAAAAACGCCCCGAGCACATTTCAGAGAGTCATGACAATGTTTGTTCGGAATCCAAGAAAGGTTGCTTAGTTTATATGGACAACGTAATAGTTTTTCTCCTCAAATTTAAATAGAAAGGTTAGAAGTTTTCGAACGTTTACGAAATTATAATTTAAAAATACAACCGGATAAGTGTGAATTCTTGCGAAGAGAAGTAGCATATTTAGGTCGTTTCATAATACGGGACGGTAAAACCAACCCCGAAAGAAAAATGTATTCAAAATTCCCACACCGAAAATATGACGGAAATAAAACCTTTAGGATTAGCAGGATTCTATCACATTTGTTGCAAACTTTGCTAAAGTAGTAAAACCCTAACAAAATTCTAAAGAAATCATTTAATTTCAACGAATATAAAGAACCATTTAATCTTTGTAAAAGTTTATTAACAACCGCCCCTTTACCAATATATCCAGATTTCGAGGAAGAATTTATAATTACAATGGACGCAGGCGTATACGCTATTGGAGGAATTTTCTTGCAGGAAATCATTAGTAAGAATTGACCTATTGCATATTTTTCACGTACATTATCAAAAACCGAATCGAATTATTCAGTAATTGAAAAACAGAGAAGGAAGCTAACGCGGGTTTAATTACATTACAGTAAAAAAACAATATGAATTAATGGGTACACGCCCGCATAAAAAAATGTAAGGTAGAAAATGCATTGAATCCTTCTGCCATTTGCAATTTTTGCATTTTCCACCTTGCATTTTTTTATGCGGACGTGTACCCATTAATTCATATTGTTTTAATGTAATGTAATTGAAAAAGTATTATTATGATTTGTTGAAAACTGTCGATGTCATAGAAATCTTATATTTATTAGACGCTTTAAAATAGTCAGAGACCATAGACCTCTTATGTGGCTATTTTCAGGAAAGGATTCCACTTCCCGCCTTGCTACTTGGCGATTGAAACTTGAAGAGTATGATTATGAAGTCTTATCAAACCAAGTAAACAAAACAAAAGCGCAGATGCTCATTCACGTAAAATTCAAATGATGCAGAAAGTCAAGAGAACTCAAATACGGTAAATTCAATTAGAAAATTCATTTTATGTAATAAACAAATTTTAGACGAAAAATATGACAATGAATCAGTTCAAACACAAATCGCACCCGACACTTTGGAACAAGAATACAATTTATTTCTACGTGAAATAAATAAAAATTCCTTACTAGATTACTCAAAAATTTCTTAATCAAACGCACAATTATTAAGTGAGCAACATAAAAATACAATTACCTTTTTCCAACAAAGTAATATCGGAGAAATGTAAACTGCAATAATTGAAGAATTTTTAGATCCAGAATAAAATTTTGTTTCAAAAGTATTAAATATTGCAAACAGCGCAAAAACTCAAAACAGGAAGTATTTTATTTTACCAATTTCTTATGAAACTGAAAATGCTCGAAAATACTTATTTCAACTTTTGTGTCGATATAAAGATGAATTTATTTCAAACAATATTTCCTATGTCGAAGACACAAAAAAATGATTAGTACCAGAAATATTATGTTTTATTTTCGTTGACAATGAAATAAATTTGTCAAAATATCGTAACATTATTGGATATCAACCAGAGACCAATAATATTAAATGAATATCACAACGGTAAAACAAACCTACGTCGTAGTACAAATGAAAGGTATAGACGCATACGTGAAAAATATAACTAGCCATTGTTACAAAAATATGTCGAAAAATATATAAAATCATATGAAACATGTAATAAAAGCCAAAATCAATAGACAAAATACAGATCAGTCTTTAGTAATCACCGAAACACCCAAAACACCATTTGAGAGAATAAATCTCGCTATTTTAGAAATTCCACAATCTATTTATTTATTGACAATACGGGGTGTGCCGACAATGTTCACACAAGCCTATCAATTAAAAAATAAAACGACGAAAGAAGTCATTCATGTACTCTTAAATTATTTAAAACACTACGGAACTTAAGAATTTATACAGACCCAGATTAGAATTTAATAATCATTTTAATGATGGATTTAACAAAGTTATATAACTTTAAACTAATTTTCAATTCAGTAGCGCATCCCCAGTTAAATGGATTGTTAGAGAGATTTCATGCAACATTGCTAGAAATGTTCAAAATACATAAATTAGAATTTCCAAATGAAAGTCCACTCGAAATTTTAACCTCTGCGATTATCTCATCCAATAATAGCAAAAATAAAGCAACAGGTTTTACTCCATGTCAGCTATTATTTGGACATACTTCACGTAGACCGTCCGAGGAAACTTATAATTAGTCGGAATTAATATCTAAATACATAGCGAATTAAATAATAAGATATCGTACTACTAAAAACGAGCTAGATTGAACACAGAAAGATCTAAACAAAAAGCAAAAAGAAAGATTTGATAAACACGTAACCCCAAATTATAATTTTCAAAAAGATACGAAAGTATGGTTAAAAGAATCTCAAATAAGTCACAAGTTAAAAGATAAATACACAGACCCTTGGATGAAACTATAACAAGTGACTTTGATGCATCTGATGGAAAATATTACGAGGAATGTATTAATAAGGTAGAGCAATGAAATGCAAAACTTATTAAAAAATCAAATAATCGTAACAACTTCAACAATAAAGAATTTTAATTATACAATACGTAAACTCCAAGTAGATGGAGAAAACTTTACTAATGATATTAAAATTATTGAAACAACGGTTTTTAATAACCCGTGGAACGAAAGTTTTCGGACAATGTTTCTATAAGAATTTCCTTTTTTTAAAAACAAATCTAGAGAGTAGGCTACAGCCAAGCGATACTATAATTACCTTGTATATCAACTTGACAGTTCATATTGCTTCTCAAGTGTTTCAAGATTGCGTACAAATTAGAATTACAAAAGGATATTTATAATTTAGTGGGCAACATGACTAAACGGCAAATTGTGCACCTTTTCGAGGACGAAAATATTTCTCGAAGTACTGTATGCCAAACAATTCGTGAATGTGAAGAAGGTATACCTTGTCAGAACTACCGAAGAGTGATCGACCATGAAATCTAGCTACAGCCAGACTACAAGAGAGGCTTCCTCACTCTGCTGAAAATCGTATTGGAGGGTCTACCCGTAAATTGGCTCGTCGTTTTCATGTTTCTCACACCACAATTGAAATTTAAAAAAAATACCCTTAAATATAGGAAAAGACAAAAGTGTCCAAAATACCCTGATGCTCAACTGGAGAGAATTCCTAAATGTTGTCGATATTTGAGGGATCTCCATTTTGCTGAGAACAAGATCATTATTATGGATGATGATGAAACTCCGGATAATGATGGACTTTATACAAGAAATGTGGTCGACACTCCTGATCAAATAAAATATAAGACAAAAACCAAATTCCCAGAAAAAGTGTTAGTCTGGTGCACTATTTCAGAGGTAGGTGTTTCCAGAACTTACATAGGGCCTGTGAGAGGTGAAGCGGTAAACTTTAATGTTTACATTCAACGTTACTTGCCGAAATTGCTTGAGTTTATCAATCCACATCACCAAAATGATGATATAATATTTTAGCCTGATTTAGCTTCATGCCATTATGCCAGAGAAACAAGACAATGGCTGGAAGCGCATAAAATACCTTTTGTGCCTTGCGCTTATAACATCCCAAACCTACCCCAGGTTAGGCCTATTGAAACATTTTGGGCATTATTAACTCAGAAGATCTACGATAATGATTGGGAGACTCAAAATGAAGACAATATAAGAAACAGGATCCGAACTAAACTTCGGGAAATCGACGTACAGTGTTGCCAACAGCTTATGCGAAGCGTCCGATCAAAATTGCGTCGGATTGAACAATTATGCCAATTAAATCTTATAAAATAATACCACTTTACATTGTCTGGAAAGTGTTAAATAATATGTAAAAAAAATATTAATTAAAAAGTTTTTTAAGATGTATTTTTGTTTAACTGAAAAAGTCCGAAAAATTTCGTTGCAACAGTTATAGACGAAAAAGAAAATTTCTTTGAAATAAAATTTAAAGTTTTAAATATGTGTGAACAATTAACCGAATTATTTATTTTTATCGAAGAACAATTAAATGATATATCATCCTCACCGGATCTCGGCCTACATCCACCGGCATAACGCGGCGTTACGAGTGCTATACTACCATCTAAGGCACTCGTACGGGGTAGACCAGACACCAGTGCTGTCTTACGTCCCCGGAGATATTGAGTCAGTTGTCGAGAACGAGAAATGCCGGATTTACTGGAACTACTCGTTCCCGACTGTCAGGCTAATCCAAGCCAACAAGCCTGACATAGTCCTCCTCGACCATCAACTCAAGGTGATGTATGTCATCGAGTTCTCGGCACCTGCGGAGAAAAACATCACCTTGAAAGAGGAGGAGAAACGGACCAAATATCGCGATCTCCGGTACGAGCTCCAAGTACTGTACCCAGGCTACTCGGTAAAAATGGTCGTCCTTATAATCGGTGTACTCGGAGGGATAAAGCCTACGCTGAAGATCATACCGGCCTGCCAAAAATCAGCCGAGTGGCTGGCAGGCCAAATGCAGAAGGCGGTCATTCTTGGTTGTCTCCGTCTGCTTAGGGCACACGATTCTGGTATCTACAGTCACTAACCCTGCGGGATGTGGGGAGTGGCTGTAGTTGATGCGCCGGCGCGACTACCGTGAGGCGTCGGAGGCCACGGGAGGACTGACCGGCATCGGGATACCGAAAAAAAAATCATCCTCACCGGATAGTCTCAACAACGACGAAATTGGCAATGCACACGAACGCTTTAAGTGGACGAGGGAACTTCGGGATGACTTGCTGACCTGCCGCGAGAGTAGCGAACCTGAGCGAAGGGGATACATGGCACGATTGCATGCACTTTGGTGCGAAATGCATCCAGAGCATCGCGCCTTCTCTCAACAACATCTGAGAGATCAAGTATCCTTTCTGCTCAGGACAGGTTATGTAAGGGCACCCCGTCAGCCGGAAGAACTGCCAGCCGCAGTCCCACCGCGGCAATTACCAGCTGATGGGGAACATCCTTTAGAGTTCATAGATGTAGACTTAAGGACGAGAGTTAGCCTTAACACTAGGGCTAACCTAAAACCACAAGACCTGGCTAGAATGGACGCGGTCATCGATGAAGAAATTCCGGAAGACGAGGATATCTGGCATATCAACTTTGCCGTGTACAACGCCGCGAAACAACTCATCCCCCCGTGAGAGGTCAACCAATCGAGAAAGCCAAGCGGCGTGTACAAAAAATTGAGGGAAGGTACAGTCGGCCAGACAACACGCTTCTCGAATCCAGAGTGTGGTGGAATATAGACGAGTGGTAGAGTTTTTACTCCCAGAATCCGGCGTATAGCAGCCGGATTAGGACGTCACCACCATACTCTAAATCTGACAGTGATGCTTACCATCAAGCAGCACTGTCTAGATAGGATCCGAGCGCTTATGGCTATAAAGGAAACATTGAAGAGGCGAGTGAGAAGTATGGAGCAAAACAATTTGTTCCATACGAATCCTTCACGCCTCTTTCAAGAGCCACATCGTGTTGTAGATAATTCACCGACTGTAGAAGATGTCGAAACCTTCTGGAAGGGAATCTATGAAGAATACACGCGGGCGATTAGTATGGAGTTCGGGTTGAACAAATTTGCAGTCGTCCACCTCAAGAGAGGACGATGCAGGGAATTCTCTGAAGATGCACAGCTCGCAGACGGAAGCATCCTAAGACATCTGGATGCCGGTGAGACCTATACATATCAGGGTGTGCAACAAAGGCACATCCAAGATGTAACACAAATAAAGGATTCTCTCCGCGGTAAGTTATAACTATATTTCCACAAATATTAGCGTTGTGGAAAATATCAGTCATATGTATCTCCAGCAGCTCCGGAGAGCGGATCGTGACTTCGTAGGTGGAAATCTGATAGAGTTAGGTTGTCACCAACAATTTACTAGGGGTGCCAGATATTTTTGTATTAAAAAATATCAAAAGTTAACTCAAAAAAAATATATTAAAGCTAAATAGATAGGGAAAAAATTAATATTCTTGTATACACAGTACAGGAGCCAAAGAATTAAATAAACACTTAAAATTCAACAACTGTAATTACTCAAACTAGAATTTACAAGTTAAAATATTTTACAAAAAAGGAAGAAATGTAATCTACACTTTATTTTGCAAAGCTTAACAACGTTGAAAATGAAAAAAATTAAATAAATTGAGCACTGGTTTACAGTTATGTCTTCTGACCACGATGATTAACAAAAAAAGAGTGCTTACGTAATTGGAGGGAGCTAGAGTTTGCTGGTGTCCTTCTAATGGCTATACTGGGAAGCTAATCCTTCGAGTACTGGAGGAGATAATGTTCTGCCAGGCAAGGTCTTGTCAGAGTTTCTCAACCCAAACAGCGTTCCACTCTCCTGATCCTTAAATATTTCCAGAGACCACCAGGTATATCTAGTCCCAACAAACTGCAGCATATCCCTTGATATTTAGCACAGATGATTGATCCAGGGTATTTACATAAAAAGGGGAAAAATGTGAGACCAGTGTCGGGAATTTACGAATTCAGTTAACAAGTGAAATAAAGTATAATTTTAAGATCTTTGCAAAATGTTACAAAAAGTTCCTTGTCAAAAAATATAATAACTATTAATGATTTACTACAATAGTGAAGCTATTGCAAAGCGAGGAAAAATTAAAGGTTTATAAAAATTACAGAAGTTAATTCAAATTAGGCCCACTAAGCAAATATAAAAAGTAGAATTTAATACTCTCAAAAAAAAATGCCTAATTTCCTTAAGTTAATCACTCAAGATAACTAATTTGGTAATTAAATTAACCAACAAAAACAAATTGTTATTAAAAATTAATATTGAAACTGAATT
The DNA here is from genome assembly GCA_029963845.1 of Rhamnusium bicolor. Taxonomy (NCBI): domain Eukaryota; kingdom Metazoa; phylum Arthropoda; class Insecta; order Coleoptera; family Cerambycidae; genus Rhamnusium; species Rhamnusium bicolor. The sequence goes on from JANEYF010001719.1 coordinate 179,874, forward strand.
TCCAAAATTGTAGTGAAATTCACCAAAAAAATTTAGCACTGCTAGATAAAAAAATAAAGTATGTAACTATTAAAAAATAAACAAGAGAAAAATTCTATGACTAATATAGAAATTGAACTTTATGAAGAAAACTAGTTGTAATTAGTAATCAAGGTAAATAGGCTGTAAACTGAATGCTAGACAACTTAAAAGCTGGAAAACTTTATCTTTCGATATTAGTGATTATCAGGGTGGTTTCGTGATTAAATAAATTCTCTAGACGAGACAGAAATTAACTAAACTTAGTAAACAAAAGCAGAACCTTGCAACTAACCGAGTTGCATACAGAAAAGCAAAAACTTTAATAATTTGCCAAAGGAAAAAACTACTTTAAACTGATACTACTAGGAACGCCCAGTATATTCAATACAAAAAAATTGTATAGGTTGTAGTACGAGTATGTAGCTCTAATGCTCACTAAAAGTTTACTGCAGCAAGATACAATTATAATAACAACTAATAATCAGTGCAAAATATAAAACCAAACTTGTTTCTTAATTGAAACAACTGGTATTCGTGATACCAGCTTACGTTCCAAAGGATACCAGCTGATGGAGTGAATCCACTGTGTACCCAGATAAGTGAATTGTATCAAATTACACAAAAGAAAAAAACAAGTTCACTTACCTGGTACAAATCACAGCAGATCCAGTCCTCTGGTTTAGAATCGTTAAATTTGGCAGGGCCACGTGCAACACGTCCAACAGATTCTACTCCAATTCCTATAATCCTTAAAACTTTCTGTACTTTTATCCTTGCAAAAACTCTCTAAAAAACGAGTAAAAGGTTCGGTACAAATTTAAGTTGAGAGGTAATCTCTATTACCACAAGTCGTTAAATATTAACCAAAACCTGTCAATTGCACAATTGCAGGGAATACGAAAAATTAATAAAGTTATTATTGCTTTATTTCGATATATTAATCAGTGTTAGAACACTAAAAACCTAAATAATCATGAATTTCCACCATGTGGAGTCGTCCAAAACTTTAATTGACTTAATTAATTAATATCCATGCAAATTCTGCCGAAGTATATATACATAAGCTACTACAACCTTAACAAAAGATCAAATCTAATCAAAAATAGGCAAATTATCATAAGATTACAAAGAAAAACTCAGATAACAGTTTTGCTATTACTTACTTCGATGAATACTAGCATGACAATGGCAGTCCAATTGATTTCCGTTCCATCGAACCCTTGGCAAATCCCCACTCTCGATCACTTGTCCGCGTCGGTTAAAGTCTGTTCTACGCGCTGAAGGCAGGTTCACAACGGAGTAAAAGAATGTACACTCAGTTCACTTGAGGTTCACGGAATCATTAGAAATATTAAAAATGGCATTTAATAGAAAATGAGATAATTACAAATAGATAGCATTTTTCATGGGAGCAGTATTAATAAACTAAACAATGTAACGCAATTTGAACAAAATTCCGTTACAAAGTATAGACGCCGCCTCGGAAAGATTTGGTCTTCCGAACATTCGGGGAAGAACAAGGTGTCTGCAACTAACATGTTTGCCGTTCCAGTTCTGCTCTGCTCCTTCGGAGTAGTAAAGAGAACTGTGGATGAGCTGTGCCAATTAGACAGAGATACCCACAAGATGATGAATATTTACAGAAGTATTCATCCTAAATCGTCCATTCCTCGTGTGTACCTCCCACGTCAATGGGGTCCGAGAAGTCTTGAGCCTGGAGTGTACGCATACTGAGTATGGCATGTAACACCTTCAGGAGCTCAGATCCCCACTTGCAGTTTGTAAAACATTACGAAACTGTAGGAGTGGGAGCAGAATGGTTCAAGGCAGCAAAAAGAGCAACAGACTAACTCGATCTCGCATTCGACACCAGGCGAGGTGCTGATGTAGTCAGTCAATGAACTTCTGCCAAATCGCTTGAATGCCCGAATTAGAGCTGCCGAACAGGAAGATCTCTTTCGGCAGCACGTCGATAAAAAGCATGATGTCTTCTATAGGAACATAGAAACACTAGGTTTATCGACCAGGCAGACATTTGCCTTCCTAAGGTCAGCCGGGCTTAAGTCGGAGACCGAGGGATTCATTATGGCCTGCCAAGATGATGTTATCAACATCTTGGTCTACCGCAGCCGCGTGTGGCGTATAGAGGTTCCTGACATCAACTGCAGGACCTGCCGTGAGGCGCCGGAATCGCGCATGCAGATACTACCTGCATGCCCCGTATACGCGTTTTCGGCCGACATAACGCAGCGTTACAAGTGTTATACTACCATCTAATGCACTCGTACGGGGTAGACCAGACACTAGTGCTGCCTTACGTCCTCGGAGATATTGAGTCCGTTGTCGGAAACGAGAAATGCCGGTTTTACTAAAACTACTCGTTCCCGATTGCCAGGCTAATCCAAGCCAACTAGCCTGACATAGTCCTCCTTGACCATCAACTGAAGGTGATGTATGTCATCGAGTTCTCGGCACCTGCGGAGAAAAACATTACCTTGAAGGAGGAGGAGAAACGGACCAAATATCGCGATCTCCGGTACGAATTCTAAGTGCTGTACCCTGGCTACTCGGTAAAAATGGTCATCCCAATAATCGGTGCACTCGGAGGGATAAAACCTACGCTGTTCTCGGAACTGAGGACCATACCGTCCTGCCAAAAATCAACCGAGTGACTGGCAGATCACATGCAGAAGTTGGTCATTCTGGGTTCTCTCCATCTGCTTAGGGCACACGGTTCTGGAATTTACAGTCACTAACCCTGTGGGATGTGGGGAGTGGCTGTGGTTAGTATATTGACGCAACTCCCGCGGGGCGTAGGAGGCCACGGGAGGACTGTTCAGCGACGGCAACCGGAAATAATAATAATAATAAGGGGTGCAAAGGACCAGCAACCTCCCCGTGGTGCATCCTGGACAGGCAGAGGCCACTATCAGGCCACAGAGGCCTGACAAATTCCGGCCGGGGATACCAGGGATAACCACCAGGGTACCCTAGAACTCTGGTTCCTTATAACCCCATAAGGCCCCCTCACAATCGACCTCAAGAGGATGGGGGGTCAGAGACAGGTGGGAGGGGCCTCACCAGATGGTCTCAACATTGACAACCCAGGCATTGAACACGGACGCTTTAAGTGAACGAGAGAACTACGGGATGACTGTCTGACCTGTCATGGGAGCAGCGAACCTGAGCGTAGATGATACATGGCGCAAATGCACGCACTTTGGTCCGAAATGCATCCAGAACATCGCGCCTTCTCTCAGCAACATCTAAGAGATCAAGTATCCTTCTTGCTCAGGACAGGTTACGTATGGGCACCCCGTCAGCTGGAAGAACTGCCAACCGCTGTGTCACCGCGGCAATTAGCAGCTGATGGAGACCATCCTGTAGAGTTCACCGGTGTAGACTTAAGGACAAAGATTAGCCTTAGCACCAAGGCTAACCTAAAGCCACAAGACCTGGTTAGAATGGAAGCGGTCATCGATGACCAACTTCCAGATGATACAGACATCTGTCAAATCAACTGTGCCGTGTACAACGCTGCGAAGACACTCGTCCCCCGTGAGAGGTCAACCAATCGTAGGGTCGAGAAAGCCAAGCGGCGTGTACAAAAAATTGAGGGCAAGATACAGTCGGCCATACAACACGCTTATCGGGTCCAGAGTGTGCTGGAATACATGACGAGTAGTAGTGTTTTTACTCCCAGAATCCGGCGAATAGGAGCCGGATTAAGAAGTCAACACCATACTCTAAATCTGATAGTGATGCATACCATTAAGCAGCACTGTCTAGATAGGATCCGAGCGCTTATGGCTATAAAGAAAACGTTGAAGAGGCGAGTGAGGAGTATGGAGCAAAACAATTAATTTGTTTCGAAATTTTCTTCCACTCACCGCCGTCTGGCGCAAGTTTTCAACTCATAGATTAACGAGGCGCAGCAGATTTCGGACTGGTGCGTCGAAGGACGTACTGTGCTTATCCCCAAAAGGGGGATCTTTCCGACTAGAAGAATTATAGGCCGATCAGTTGCTTCAACTCCGAATACAAGATATTTACACGTATCTTGTATGCTAGGAATTAAAATGAATGGTAAGGCAGATTGCTCTTCTTTGAATTTTTCCAATGGTTTAATTTGTATTTTCTGATATGCAATTTGTAGTTGTGAGATTTCATCTAGATTTATCTCTTGTATGTAGTCGTTCTGTCTGTAGGTTTGTCTCATTTTTGATATTTGGGTTGACTAAATTGTTCGTGGAATATTCAAGTTTTGGTATTCCTGTATTCTTGATTGTATAAAATGACTGAACAGTTTCAGGAATTTTAATTAGTGACGGTTGGTTAATTTTTGAAAATACGTTTTTTAATGCTTGCTTCCCCAACGAGCACAGCAATTAGGTGTCCTGTGTTTACTACTTGTACTACAGGACTTTGTAATAACATTTGAGATGTTTTACAATTATGTTCTCGGTTTCGTAATAATTTTGTTATACAGTTTTCATCTTCCATTTGGTGTTAAGGATGACATATATGAATAATTTCTATTTCTGGACAATCGTTGTTCATACAATATTCTCGTGTCGTGTTAATTAATAAGAAGGACTTCTTTGGTATTATAATTTGGTTGTTTCTAGGAATAGGGAAAAGTTTGAAATAATCATAATCATCTGTTTCTGTTACAGGAAAGTATATTGATATTATAATTTGATTATCTCTTAATAAACTTGTGAACTAGCAATATTTAATATGCTTGTATATTATTGATATTTGGTACTGAGTTTTGATTATCTTTATTTAAAATTTTTAAATTGTTTACTGATATAATTCAAAGGTAAAGAACATTTAGTTGTGCAAATATAATCGCATCTAGGACTGAATTTACGGTGTGGCAAGTTAAAGCCATCAAATTGATAGAACCAAATAACTCATATATATTTTCAACATTAACTAGTTGATTTACTTTATTTACTAATTCATTTATTTTATTTTCAATCAAGTATTGGTTGTTTATTAGGCTGTACAAAGTTTCATTATATTTAGAAAGCATTCTCTTAGTTAAGTCTACGTTATTTATCAAATTTTTATGTAAGTTATCTAGATTGGTTATTAGTATTCTTAGTGTATTATATATTTTATCTCAATTTGTGGAATCTAGTGTGCCAAATAACCATTTTTTGTCTATAATGTAGTTGAATATTATTTAATTTCTGTTCTATGCTATAAATCTCATTTTTAATATAATAAAATAGATTTGTTGCAATGGTAGAGTTATAATATTCCTCTGCATAATAAATTAATTCGTTAAATTTATTTTTAATTGTAATTCTGTAATTTATAATGGAATTTAAGTCAATAGGATGAGAAAATGTGTATTTTTGTAAGGTAACTTTAGCTCGGCCAAATGAAAAAGGAAGTGTGGGGTTATCTATAGCATTTATTTGAGTATTCTGTGAACAGGTATATCTAATCAGTAGCATGAGAAAGACCGGGCAAAGCGTCATCTGTAACAACAGGTTGTTGTGTTAATTTTCTTTCTGGTTTGATTTTTGATTTTTGATAGGTATGATTTCTTAAGGTCTTTATTTTATTGTCTAAGTTTGCTATAGGGATTATTTTCTTATATCTGGGTAGTAATATATTTCTTTGATCTCTTTGTAAATATACAGGGCGTTCAATATCAATTGGTTGAGGACCCTGTCTGTTAATATTTCATTTGTTTAAATTTTGTTTAACTTTTTCATTGTTTTGTTTTACGGTATTGTTTAATACTTCCATATTACGGATATGTTTATCTAAATGATCACTTATGATTTGCTCATCTGATTAATCAAAGGTATCTGTTAAATTTTGATTTCCATTTATTACTTAAAAAGGTGTAAATTTTGTTACTGAATGAATAGTATTAATATATCCTATGAGGGCATATTTTATTTGTGTTTTTATGTCTTTATTTGGTTGTTCTAGATATAATGCTCTTAATTATTGCTCTAGTATTGTAGAGTGAAATCGTTCTACTTGACTATTACTATTAGGATTATATGCTGTTGTGAAATGTATAATTATTTTGTGTTTTTGACAAAATTGTTCGATTAATTGATTTTTAAATTCAGGTCCATTATCGCATGTGATAACTTTTGGTAAGCCAAAGTGAGATATAAAGTTTAACAAATTATCTAATATATCGAATACATTAAGTGCGGTTGAGTATGCTTGAGTAAAGCGAGAAAAGCTATCTAAAATTGTTAAGAAAGGTTGATTTTTCGCTTTAAAAGTGTCAATTCAAATATGTTCGAGTGGATAAGTACCATAAGGGATTGGTTTAAACTTTAATACGTGTGGATGTTGTTCGTATTTTGTTTGTTGAAAAATTTTCTCAAGTGTTAATATAATTCATTATGTCTTTGTTAATCTCGGGCCAATAATGTGTTTTTACAATTGATTTTGTTGTCTCGTTTATACCTTTATGGTTTGTTTTAACTTCATGGTGGTATTTTATTCTAGTTGTTTGTTCATCCTTGTTTTCTATATCTTGTAAGATATTGGTACACTCGACTAGTTTTAAACTTGAATTTTTAGAATACTTTGGAATGGTATTAATTATTATTTTTCTGTGATTATTTCTGAAATGTAAAGTGCATAACGTTTTTGGTGCTAAATATTCCTTTGTTATTTTAGTTAGGTTTTCATGTAAATTTTAAAAAGGTAAAGAAATGTAAATTCGAGTTTTTTCGTTATTATGTAATTTTATGGAATTTATAAAAGAGCGTGTGATATTATCTGCCACAAAGAAAATAATTTGTTGTTTAGAATAATTTAATGGCTTTTTTGACATTTTTATTTCTAGTACAAGATATTCGTGTGATGAATGTACAGTTATATCGTCATTATCTCTGTTAGGTAATGCGGGTTTTAATTGGATATTTTGGATGATATTAATACGAGGCGATGATTGTGGGTTTGAATTTATTAGAGGTTGAATATTTGCGGGATTAAAATCTGGAATGTTTGTATATAAATCCGGAGAGTCTTCAATATTATCTGGTGAAAAATCATTGTCTAATTTATTTTGGTCTATGATGTCAACATTTTCTTTAAGTGATTCATTTTCTAATGCGTGAATTTAAATGCGAGATAAAGCGTCGACGTTGGTATTTTGTTTGCCTTTTTTATATACTATATTGTAATCGTACTCCTCCAGTTTTAATCTTCAACGAACTAATCACGAATTTGATTCTTTTAGATTAAAGAGCCATTGAAAAGGCTTATGATCAGTGACAATAGTGAATTTACGTCCAAAAAGATGTTGGTGATAAAATTTGACAGCATTGACTATGCTTAATAATTCTAATTCAATCATAGAATAGTTCTGTTTTGCGGGGTTTAAAGTTCGACTTGCGTAAGCTATAGGTAAATCTTTCCCTATTACTCCATGGCTATGTATTCCATTAATAACAACTGTTGATGCATCTGCAGTTAAAATGAATGGCTTAGAAAAATCGGAGTACTGTAATATTGGATCATTAGTTAGGATAGATTTGCATTTCTCAAAAACTGATTTAAATTCAGGCGTGTGAACTATTTTTTTAATTTTTTTTAAGGCACTGTGTTAAAGGTTTAGTAATGTGTGCAAAATTTTTTATGAAGCGGCGATAATAACCGACAAGGCCTAGAAATGATTTTATTTCCTTGGACTGGAAATTTTTTTAATAAATAAATAATAAATTTTGTTAGGGCTCGGTTTAATATCTTCTGGCGTAATTACATGTCCTAAAATTTCAACATTTCTTATTAAAAATTCAGTCTTGTCTAATTGGATCTTTAATTGCGAATCACGTAATTTTATTACCAGAGCTAGCCCTCACAAAATAATAAAAATATAATATAATTGTAAATAGCATTAACAATAAGTGGAGCTGAAATTTCTCCAAGATACAATTAATATACTAAATTTTCTATTACGCAACGGGTCGCCAGCAACAAAAAAATTAGTTTATAGTGAGCGGCGATGGTAGCCACGCACTCCGGCCAACTAGTCGGCGGGGGAGTGGGCAAGAAAGGTGGTAATTTCTAGCTGAGGGCACTGGGAAGATATTAACTCGTAAAGAGAAAAAAAAGTTAAATATAATATATCAGTAGCTATTTAATAATAATTAAAAAAAAGAAGTATAACACGTTAAAATATAGACACAGCAAAATGGTTAACGTTATGACGTATTATAATATTTAAACAAATTACAAGTGTAAGTTTTCTCGAGAGAAATACTAGGAGTTCATCAGAACAGTTTAGGGTACATAATAATGTAAAAATAAAGTTCTGTAGGCCGAATGTGATCACCTTCGTCGCTACCCAGTTAATATATAATATACACTGTTCTTCTTTTGTATAGAGACAATACTAGATAAAATATGCGTATATATTCCTACGGCATCCAAAAACAAAGTAGTAGCTACATAAAATATTATTTAAATATGATAATAGATTTTCAGATAGTAGGTATTCTTACGACACACAAAAAAGAAAATGGCAGCTACATAAAATATTATTTCAAATATGATAGTAGATTTTCCAAATAATCGGATAAAATCAAATTTATACAGGTTGTTAGCACTTATCTGGGGTCCTACAGCGCGAAGGGCGTTTTCTCCAGGTGTCGACAGATCCAGAGCACCACGTACAGGAGGGATGCCAGGAAAACCATGGACGGTACGCCATAATGTAAGGCCTGACTGCAGAGTCCACGAGGAAGTAAGGCCAGATACTCCAACAAAAAAAAGGTTTTCTTGTTGTATAACCTATGACATCCATTACTGCATCACCGTACCAGATGAGGCAAACGCATTCTAGGCTGCGACGAGGATAGAATAAAATATACTCGTATAAATAAAATACTATATAAAAGTCTTACTAAGACCTTACTAAAAGCCCTGAAAAAAACAAGAATAACAAACATTACATCACATAAAGGACAACCATAATGCCAATACTCACTACTACACCCTAGTAGAAGGCTTCTCGAATATATCTCTTGTTCGAGGGTTGATTTCCTTTATGAACCACCTGCAAGAAAGTAAAGGAACCCTATAAGAATCTTTTACTTAAAATGTCGGTTCAGAAGACTTACCGCGAGCTAGAAAATAATCCGCAAACGACGAAAATTGCAGGTAATATCACAAATTTCTCACAGAAAATCTTCCTCGCAATTTCTAAATACTTTTAGTAATAGTTCTCCCAATTAAATGGACACTTCACCAATTTACTACTAAAGTAATACCACTCACAGTTCGCATCGATGTTAACATTTCGACACCTCGAACGAAAAACAGGATTCGAGTCGATCAGTAAGGATTTTTTCCGGAAGGCCAGAAAAACATTACCTGAGAAAAACTGATAAGAATATAAACGTACAATACAGGAATATTACAATAACTCACACCTCAGATCATTGATTACCACGTATAATAATTTCTTTGGGGCTACATTTCAATGTGGCAAGGCGTTAATTTAGCGATTCCTTAGACTTACGAGAAATTAAATTTAAATGTTTACATACTAAATTAAATATAAATAAAAAGATCAGAATCATGTTTTTTTTACCAGTACACAAAAAAAGGGATCACTTCATAGACGACAAAATTATAACTAGTTGAATTATTTTATTAAAAATATTATTTCGATGCAAATTGATACAAGTGACCACTAGTAGGCAACCAATTATTCGCCGGCTGTTTTCCTAGAATTAGGGAATCTGTAGAATTTCAGAATTAAAAGGGTACGATTTTTATTTAGGGAGATATTTTTGTATGTTTTAGTTCATCTACCTCGGAAAAATAAACAATTGTTATTTAAATTAATTTAACCCGTAACAATTTGGAAATACTTTATTTAAATTAGAAATATGTTCTTGAAGCGAATTTGAGAAAATAATTATGTCATCCATGTACACTAGACAGATTTTACCTTGTAAATCTCTAAGAACATGGTCCATAGCTGGGGCGTTTTTCAGACCAAACGGCACTCGAACATATTCGTAGTGTTCGTTATCCAAGTTAGAAGCTGTTTCTGGCATAGAGTCTTTATACATTTCAATTTGATGAAACCCAGACGCGAGATCGAGGGTAGAAAAATAATTGCATTTACCGAGTTTATCTAAAATGTCGTCAATATTGGGTACTGGATATTTATCATTAACAGTTTTTTCATTAACTTTACGATAGTCAACGACTATTCTCCATTTTTTTTGGGGACAATCCAAATAGAACTGGATCAGGGGGATGATGAGGGTCTAATAATTCCAATATCTAAAATATCGTCAATATTGTGTATTGGATATTTATCATTAACGGTTTTCTCATTAACTTTACGATAGTCAACGACTATTCTTTATTTTTGTTTACCACTGACGTCTAATTTTTTGGGGACGATCCAAATAGAACTGGACCAAGGGGATGATGAGGGTCTAATAATTCCGTCGTTCAATATTTTAGTAATTTGTCTTTTTACTTCGGGTTTGTGTACGTGTAGAAATCTCTATGATTTTGTATGTACTGGTATTTCGTCTAATGTTTTAATCTCATGTTTAATTTGGTTTGTGAATGTTGTTTGTATCTTCGATGTAAAATATAACTTTAAATTTATTACATATTTTTAAAATTTTGTAATATTCTTCGGAATTCATGTGATCGGTTCTTATTTAGTTGCCAATATTTATTTTTAAAGAATTTTATTCTTTATTCGGAATTTCAAAATTATTAATGTCTAAATTATAAATTTCGAAATGGTTGTTCACAGGGTAACATACTGAAGGTTCATGAAAAGTCTGTTACGTTGCTTTTTGCGATGGTACTCGTAACAATAGAGGTATGTCCGACTCAATACTCAGTGGAGGTGGGTGTGGGTATTTACAAAAGTTGTGCTTATTTTATTATTAAAGGGGCGCCAAGTAATTTTCTTTACATACCTCCTCTCAGATTGAAATTACTAAAACCATATTTCTAGCAAAACCTTGTTAGTTTTCACAAATAACACAATTTAAGATAAAATGTAAAGTTTATATTTATGTTCTGGTAGCAGAAAATATCCCATAATATGTCCATATTAGTAGCATATGGAACTTATAATTTTTAATAAGAAAGAAAAAACACGTTACATACATCTACCTATATACATTGAGATGATACCAGCAAAAATATTTTTAAGCTAACCTAACTCTCGAGAGTGCAGTCCAAGATAGAGGTAGATTATTTAATAAAAAAAAGAACCCACAAATACCTTTATCTATAGACTGTCACAAATTTATTTACAAAAATCTAGGTAGATTCGTATCCTTATGTAAGTTTACAAAAAAATGTATGATCTAGAAAAGATTTAAATTATACACACAAAATATCCCCAGTGTCAGGGTTGGTTGAGATCAAGGACATTAGATTACCCGGTGCGTTTGAGGATAGCAAAACACCCCAAAAAAAATAGCAAGAAAAAGTTAACTAGGCCATCAGAAACTTGTCTTGTTTGATTTATGAAACATAGTCGGTATTTTTACTTCAAGACGAATCTTCGCGAGTAAATAAAGATATATTATAGCCAAATGATAATAAAAGTCCATTGAAATTCCACTATTCCACTATGTGGTACTTATCGTAGTACGGTTGTTTCCTCTGTATCACTACAACGGCGTCGCCCTCTGATTTTCCAATATTTCCCCTGAGAATACGACCCTTTCGAACGCCAACAGTTTATCAAACCATATCGCCGACCATTTTCGATCCAAAATTAAGGCTTGCCAGAAACTAATTAAATTATTATCATTCGCCCAAAAAAAAACGCCTGGAATACCAAAAAAAATAAAGAAATTGTGTCAAGAACACTCTCATAATAACAGCGTAAAGAAACTTTAAATAATGGAGAAAATTCACCTCCTGTGCTACAATCCATCACCAGGTAGACGTTTTTCTATTTCTTCCACTAACTCAAAAGAAATTATCCAATAAAATGTCAACAGACGATATTGTCCAACCATATATTACACCATATATCGTCCTTATAGAATACCCGATGGAAAGGCCGTTGAAACGTTAAATTTTATATTAATCATCCACTAGGTTATCCCTTCTTTACGTCGAAACAAAATATACAGAACTGCTGCTGCTATCCTATTATGCCAATCTTTTTTTCCTTTCCGGCAAAAACCCGCTCGCTCCATAAACGTCTGATAAACTTATATACAGGGTTAGTCCCTGATTATCATTTTTAAATACAAATTGTTATGTCACGACCCCAAACCATTAACAAACCAAAAATTCGTAATAAGTCATTGAAACTATTTTATTATTATAATTATAAATGTCAAAACATGCACGTCTGTTTTTCCCATTTGTTACTGTTTCGGGGATATATAATAAGTTTTCGTCATAATTGATAGTACATTCAGGTATTATAATTTCTTCATAATCGATATTAACTGGATAATTTTTTTATTAGTTTTTCATATGGTGGTACTTCAAATGTAAAAGAAGTTTCATGCGGTCGCCTATAATAAAATGGTATTTCAATTTCGTCACTAATTAATTTTTGATTAGAAATATCAATTGATAAGTTCATTTTTATTAAATCATTTAGTCCTAAAATTCCATCAAAATACTCATGAAAATCAGAAAGTAAAAATTCGATTTGATGCTCGCTGTAACAATCAGGAGAAGCAGATATCTGATTTTTTTCACCTAGTGATGTTTTTAAACTAGAGGGGTTAAAATAAATAAATTCTAGATAATAAATTTCGGCAATAGATGGTTTTAGTATTGATGTAAAAGCTCCTGTGTCAATTAATAATTTTATTGGTGGATTAAATATTTGAACGTATGGTAAAAGAGTTTACAATTGCCGAGTTCATTTCTATTAAGTTTGAATATTCGAAAATGGGTTCTCGTGAAAATTTTGACTTTGTTGTGTATAATTTATTTAGTCATTTTGATTAGCAGTATAGTCAAATCGATCTCCATTAATAGTGTAATCATGTTGCTCATGATTAATAACATGGTCAAATTGTTCATGATTAGCAGTATAATCATGTGCTAAATAATTTTCGTCTTCTATATTAGAGTATTGATATTGATCTTGATTACAGTAATTTAAATAATCGACATCATCGTCATTATTAGTTGTGATAATATATATTTCTTTAGACATGAAATTTGGAGGTCCACTTGGTTTGAAAAAATTGTTTTGTCTGTTAAATTGACTCGTCCTACTAACTTGTGTAGGTATTCCTGATTGAGTTGACATAGGTTCTGGGACATATTGATTTTGATGTAAATTTTGGTTAGGTCTAAATACATTTTGTGGTTTTCCGAGAACTTGTTGATTTGTAGAAAATTTACGATTAATTTGTCTCGGTTGTACGGCTATTGATTGACTAGGTAATACTAGTCTACTCAACATTTGTCTTTGAAATTGCGAGAAGGTTGCCGGTCCTTTGCACCACTTATTATTTTTATTATTATTATTATTATTTTCCGGTTGCCCGACGCTGGACAGTCCTCCCATAGTCTCCGATGCCTCACGGGAGTCGCGTCAGCACATTAACCACAGCCACTTCCCACATCCCGAGGGTTAGTGACTGTAGGTTCCGGAATCGTGTGCCTAAGCAGACGGAGAGAACCAAGAATGACCGCCTTCTGCATTTGGCCTGCCAGCCACTCAGCTGATCTTTGGCAGGCCGGTATGGTCTTCAGTTCCGAGAGCAGCGTAGACTTTATCCCTCCGAGTACACGATTATTAGGACGACCATTTTGACTGAGTAGCCTGGGTACAGCACTTGGAGCTCGTACCGGACATCACGGTATTTGGTCCGTTTCTCCTCCTCATTCAAGGTGTTTTCTCCGCAGGTGCTGAGAACTTGAGTTGATGGTCGAGGAGGACTATGTCAGGCTTGTTGGCTTGGATTAGCCTGACCGTTGGCAACGAGTAGTTCCAGTAAATCCGGCATATCTCGTTCTCGACAACGGACTCAATATCTCCGGGGACGTAAGGCAGCACTGTGCCTTAGATGGTAGTATAGCACCCGTAATGCCGCGTTATGTCGGTGGATGTAGGCCGAAATCGCGTATAAGGGGCATGCAGATAGTATGTGCATGAGCGATTCCGGCGCCTGATGGCAGGTCCTGCAGTTGATATCAGAAACGTCTACACGCCACACGCGGCTACGGTAGACCAAGGTGTTGATAACACCATCTTGGCAAGCTATAATGAATCTCTCGGTCTCCAACTTAAGCCCTGCTGACATTAGAAAGGCGAAGGTCAGCCTGGTCGATAAACCCAGTGTTTCTATGTTCTTATAGAAGACACCATGCTGGGGTTTATCGACGTGCCGCCGAAACAGATTTTCCTGTTTGGCAGCTCTAATTCGGGCTTTCAGACGATTTGGCTGAAGTTCGATGACTGACTCAACATTAGCACCTCGCCGGCCTCCTCGCCTGATGTCAAATGCGAGACCGAGTTTATCTGCAGCTCTTTTTGCTGCCTTGAACAATCCTGCTCCCACTCCTACAGTTTCGTGATGTTTTACAAACCGTAAGAGGGGATCTGAGCTCCTGAGGATGTTACATGCCATACTCAGAACTACTCTGCCATGCGTGTACTCCAGGCTCAAGAGTCCTCGGCCTCCCCCCCCCCGTTGACGTGGGAGGTACATACGGGGAACGGACGTTCCAGGATGAATATTTCTGTGAATATTCATCATCTTGCGGGTATCTCTATCTAATTGGCGCAGCTCCTCTACTGTCCACTTTACTATTCCGAAGGAGTAGAGCAGAATCGGAACGACAAGCATATTAGTTGCAGACACCTTGTTCTTCCCCGAAAGTTCGGAAGACCAAATCTTTCGGAGGCGGTGTCTGTACTTGCCGCGGAGAGAATCTTTTATTTGTGTTACATCCTGGATGTGCCTTTGTTGCACACCCAGATATGTATAGGTCTCTCCGGCATCCAGTTGTCTTAAGATGCTTGCGTCTGCGAGCTGTGCATCTTCAGGGAATTCCCCCGCATCGTCCTCTCTTGAGGTGGACGACTGCACATTTGTCCAACCCGAACTTCATACCAATTGCCCGCGTATATTCTTCGACCACCCTAGAAGCGTTTTATAGTTCGCGCTCTCCGGAGGCATAAATTTTAAAGTCCATATAAAATAGATGGGTGACCTTATGCCTCCGGTCGCTGGGTGGTCCACATTGATATCCGCGGGTTTGGCGGAGCCCAACAGACAACGGCAGCAGTGAGATGCAGAAGAGGAGAGGACTCAGGGAGTCACTCTGGAAAACTCCTGTCCTAAATGCCGCCTGCTCTGTCCTGACCCGCTGTGCACCTGATGTTATGGTGAAGTGAGGCTTCCAGAGTGGCAGCAGCTGTTCTATGCATCTCACTAGTGGTGTTGGTACCGCAAGACATTCGAGCAAGTGCAACAATAGCTCATGCGATGTCAAATGCCTTGCGGTAATCAATCCATACCATCGATAGATTCCGCTTGTATTGCACAGAATCCTGTGTAATACAGCGGCCTATCAGCAGCCTGTCCTTGCAACCTGCCATGTCGTTCTTGGCACCACGCTATTCGTGTATCTGCTGGAAGACCGGATCAACAGACCTCAGTGTCCTAGCATACAAGATAAGTGTAAATATCTTGTAGCAGGAGTTGAGGCAAGTGATTGGCCTATAATTCTTCGTGTCGGAAAGATCCCCTTTTTTGGGGATAAGCACAGTACGTCCCTCGACGAACCAGTCCGGAATCTGCTGCCCCTCGTTCAACCATGAGTTGAAAACTCGCACCAGACGTCGGTGGGCGGAAGGAAATTTCTTCCACCACCAGTTGTTAATGCCGTCTGGGCCCGGAGCAATCGAAGTTCTTGGTACCAACAAGTGCTTGTTGGACTTCCTCCGTACTGATTGCCGGGCACACTTCTTCTGGCTCTTCAAGATGTCTGTGACACCGAGCCTCGAATTGTGCAATTGATGGAGTGTCGCTATTGAATGGACACGCCGTTTCGTAGATTCCCTTCCAGAAGGTATCGACATCTTCTACAGTCGGCGGATTCTCGACAACACTCTGTGGCTTTTGAAAGAGGAGGGAAGGATTCGTATGGAACAAATTGTTTTGTTCCATACTCCTCACCCGCCTCTTCAATGTTTTCTTTATCACCATGAGCGCTCGGATCCTATCTAGATAGGCTGCTTGTTGGTAAGCATCACTGTCAGATTTAGAGTATGGATGTTGACGTCTTGATCCGGCTGCTATGCGCCGGATTCTGGGAGAAAATACTCTACCAGTCGTCTATATTCCACCACACTCTGAACCCGAGAAGCGTGTTGTCTGGCCGACTGTATCTTGCTCTCGATGTACACGCCGCTTGGCTTTTTCGACCCCGTGATTGGTTGACCTCTCACAGGGGATGAGTTGCTTCGCGACGTTGTACACGGCAAAGTTGATATGCCAGATGTCTGCATCTTCTGGAAGTTCCCCATCGATAACCGCGTCCATTCTAGCCAGGTCTTGTGGCTTTAGGTTAGCCCTGGTGTTAAGGCTAACCCTCGTTCTTAAGTCTACACTGGTGAACTCTAAAGGATGTTCTCCATCAGCTGCTAATTGCCGCGGTGGTATTGCGGCTGGTGGTTCTTCCAGCTGACAGGATGCCCGTACGTAACCTGTCCTGAGCAGAAAGGATAATTGATCTCTCAGATGTTGCTGAGAGAAGGCGCGGTGTTCAGGGTGCATGGTACACCAGGCATCATGCAACCGCGACAGTATCCTCTGCACTCAGGTTCGCTGCTCTCGTAGCACGTCAGCAAGTCATCCCTTAGTTCTCTCGTCCACTTAAAACGTCCATGTCCATTGCCATTGTTGTCAACATTGAGACCTTCCAGAGGGGCTCCTCCAACCTGTTTCTGACCCCCATCCGATTGGGGTCGATCGTTATTATTATTATTTTTTTTTTTTTTTTCGGTTTCTTGATGCCGGTCAGTTCCCGTGGCCTCCGACGTCTGACGGGAATCGCACCGGCGCATCAACTACAGCCACTCCCCACATCCGGCAGGGTTAGTGACTGTAGATACCATAATCGTGTGCCCTAAGCAGACGGAGAGAATCCAGAATGACCGCCTTCTGCATTTGACCTGCCAGCCACTCGGCTGGTTTTTGGCAGGCCGGTATGATTTTCAGTTCCGAGAGTAACATAGGCTTTATCCCTCCGAGTACACCGATTATAAGGATGACCATTTTGACCGAGTAGCCTGGGTACAGCACTTGGAGCTCGTACCGGAGATTGCGATAATTGGTCCGTTTCTCCTCCTCCTTCAAGGTGATGTTTTTCTCCGCAGGTGCCGAGAACTCGATAACATACATCACCTTGAGTGGTCGAGGAGGACTATGTCAGGCTTGTTGGCTTGGATTAGCCTGACAGTCGGAAAAGAGTAGTTCCAGTAAATCCGGCATTTCTCGTTCTCGACAACGGACTCAATATCTCCGGGGACATAAGGCCGCACTGGTGTCTGGTCTACCCCGTACGAGTGCCTTAGATGGTAGTATAGCAATCGTAAAGCCGCGTTATGTCGGTGGATGTAGGCCGAAATCGCATATATGGGGCATGCAGAAAGTAAGTGCATGAGCGATTCCGGCGCCTGATGGCAGGTCCTGCAGTTGATATCAGGAACCTCTACACGCCACACGCGGCTATGGTAGACCAAGGTGTTGATAACACTATCTTGGCGGGCCATAATGAATCCCTCGGTCTCCGACTTAAGCCCTGCTGACCTTAGAAAGGCGAAGGTCAGCCTGGTCGATAAACCCAGTGTTTCTATGTTCTTATAGAAGACACCATGCTGGGGTTTATCGACGATTTTCCTGTTCGGCAGCTCTAATTCGGGCTTTCAGACGATTTGGCTGAAGTTCGGTGACTGATTCAACATCAGCACCTCGCCGGCCCCCCTCGCCTGATGTCAAATGCGAGACCGAGTTCATCTGCGGCTCTTTTTGCTGCCTTGAACAATCCTGCTCCCACTCCTACAGTTTCGTGATGTTTTACGAACCGCAAGCGGGGATCTGAGCTCCTGAGTATGTTACATGCCATAATCAGTACTACTCTGCCATGTGTACACTCCAGGCTCAAGAGTCCTCGGCCTCCCCCGTTGACGTGGAAGGTACACACGAGGAACGGAAGATCTAGGATGAATACTTCTGTGAATATTCATCATCTTGTGGGTATCCCTATCTAATTGGCGCAGCTCCTCCACTGTCCACTTTACTACTCCGAAGGAGTAAAGCAGAACCGGAACGGCAAGCATATTAGTTGCAGACACCTTGTTCTTCCCCGAAAGTTCGGAAGACCAAATCTTACGGAGGCGGCGTCTGTACTTGCCGCGGAGAGAATCTTTTATTTGTGATACATCCTGGATGTGTCTTTGTTGCACACCCAGATATGTATAGGTCCCTCCGGCATCCAGATGTCTTAGGATGCTTCCGTCTGCGAGCTGCGCATCTTAAGGGAATTCCCCGGATCGTCCTCTGTTGAGGTGGACGACTGCACATTTGTCCAACCCGAACTCCATATCAATTGCCCGCGTGTATTCTTCGACCACCCTAAGAGCATTTTGTAGTTCGCGCTCTCCGGAGGCATAAAGTTTAAGGTCATCCATATAAAATAGATGGGTGACCTTATGCCTCGGGTCGCTGGGTGGTCCACATTGATATCCGCGGGTTTGGCGGAGCCCAACAGACAACGGCAGCAGTGAGACGGAGGAGAGGAGAGGACTCAGGGACTCACCCTGGAAAACTCCTCTCCTAAATGCCACCTGCTCTGTCGTGACCCGCTGTGCACCTGATGTTATGGTGAAGCGGGTCTTCCAGAGCGGCAGCAGCTGTTCTATGCATCTCACTAGTGGTGCTGGTACCGCAAGACATTCGAGCAAGTATAACAACAACAGCTCATGTGATGTTGTATCAAATGCCTTTATCAATCCAGGCCATCGATAGATTCCGCTTGTATTGCACAGAATCATGTGTAATACAGCGGTCTGTCAGCAGGCTGTCCGTGCAACCTGCCATGCCCTTCTTGGCACCACGCTGTTCATGTATCTGCTGGAAGACCGGATCAACAGACCTCAGTGTCCTGGCATACAAGATACGTGTAAATATCTTGTAGCAGGAGTTGAGGCATATGATCGGTCTATAATTCCTCCGGTCGGAAAGATTCCCCTTTTTGGGGATAAGCACAGTACGTCCCTCGACAAACCAGTACGGAATCTGCTGCCCCTCGTTCAACCATGAGTTGAAAACTCACGCCAGACGGCGGTGAGTGGAAGGAAATTTCTTCTACCACCAGTTGTTAATGCCGTCTGGGCCCGGAGCAGGAAGTTCTTGGTACCAACAAGTGCTTGTTGGACTTCCTCCGTACTGACTGCCAGGCACACTTCTTCTGGCTCTTCAAGATGTCTGTGACACAGAGCCTCGAAGTGTGCAATTGATGGAGTGTAGCTATTGAATGGACGCGTTATTATTATTATTATTATTATTGTTATTTATTTTCTCGACATTGATTGTGTCGGTGTACTGCCGGGACTCAACAAGGGTCCTGAGGCTTTCTTCTAGGTTATTACTCTGCGAAGAATATGTGTGGATACTAGTAGTGCGATCTTTTGCACTTCGTAGGGTGTTGGTTTCACTGGGAGCTGTTCCAAGTGTTTCTGGAATCCCTTTTGGGATGGAACACGATATCAGGTCGGTTTGCACATATGGTTCGATCCGTCCTGATGCTGTGGTCCCACATAACGGTGCAATCCTGGGAGTTCTTGACAGGTTGTGGATCATGGTCATACCATCTGTCTGGCATGTTGATACCAAGTTCCTTACAGATTGCCCAGTGTATATAACTGGCTACCTTGTTGTGGCGGTATTATTATTATTATTTTTTTTTTTTTCGGTTGCCCGACGCTGGACAGTCCTCTCGTGGCCTCCGACGCCTCACGGGAGTCGCGCCAGCACATTAACCTCAGCCACTCCCCCACATCCCGCAGGGTTAGTGACTGTAGATACCAGAATCGTGTGCCCTAAGCAAATGGAGAGAACCCAGAATGACCGCCTTCAGCCTGCGAGCCACCCGGTTGATTTTTGGCAGGCCCGTATCTTCAATTCTGAGAGCAGCGTAGGCTTTGTCCCTCCGAGTACACCGATTTACTATTAAATATATGCCAGGAACAAATCCTCACACAAGTCGCCAGGGTATTAGCGCCCTATATAGTTCTCTTATTAACAGCCAAGGTATTAGCGCCTTGGTACCGATTTTTACTAACCTTCCTGTTACCTCGGGGAGTATTAGCGCTCTCCCGAGTATCTCCAAGACTAGCCACATAGACTCTTGTAAGACAGAAGAGAAGAAAGAAGTAATGGAGCACCCGAGGCCTCACTCAGCTTCTGAAGCTGGCAGCCTCACAACCACAATCACTGCTCCTCCCACCACTAGCACTCTATCTCACAATACACCGCACAGCCACCAAGGCGCTGACGAAGACCTGCCATCCCTGTATGGGTCCACCATCACAGGAACCACAGAACCCGCCATCTCGGGCCCACGCACTGCGCTCCGCGAGCGCCACGACCACGACCTGCCCGAGGTGGTCGATTTGCATCATAGGCTGCAAAGTCTTAGCAAAGCTACGGCACGGAACAACTGCTCCCTGGAGGAATCCACACTTAGGCGTTCCCCAGAGCACTACCAGCCCCGTAGTCACTTTAATATAAATACTTAACAAAATTCCCCCTTAACAGTCAGTGATAGCCCAACTACTCATACTACAAAACCAAGCCACTAAACGGCTCTGAATATATTATAGCATTAATTTAATAGCACAAATTATCTCTCTAACATTGTCAGTGTCTTAAGTGGTGATCTAGTGGAAATTAAAAGTGGTGTAAATTTAATCAAATCTGCTAGCATCTGGTGTTCTTAAAAATAAGCTGCTTTTGCATTTTTTGGATTCTAGCCAATTTTTTGTAAGTTGTAATTCTTTTATTTATATCTGAATTATAGGTTAATTTTACAAAACATTTTTTAAACAATAAACTTTAATTATTTTTTTTTACATTAAATATCTTAGAATTTGTTGTTACATATGATACAATAAATTAATTTGTAATTTAGTAACTTCTATTAAATAAATAATAAATTATTTCATTTTATCTGTTAACAATACATATCTTTTAATTTACATATTCTCTTGTAAAGATTCATTAAAATAATAAATCCTTCTCAGTTCATAACTGTATAAATTTTAAATTAATGCAATTATTTTAATTTATATGTTTTCATTGTAAAGACTTATTAAACAATAAATACTTAGAATATTTTGATTTTATTTAAATAAAACCTATAGTTCAGGGGCCTGACCCATCAGCGTACAAACATATTTTAAACCGTTTTAATCATTGCCAAGCAGCTATTAAACTACGCCAGGTTACTTTAACACTAGCGTAGCACCACCCCTAGGCTAATTAATTACTGACTCACATTATCCTACTACTCATTGTTTTTTCTTCCCCGGAGGACATCAAGAGAGATTCCTCAGACGGGGCGATACAGGGGCGTCAAGAGCGACTCCCTCTTATTTAGATTAATAAAAAAACAATAAAGAATATTATTCTAAGCCGGGCATATTTTACATTTTTATATTTTACCCTGAGAGATAACAAGTGCGCGAACCTAATATAATAAATAGTGGACCACCGCAGGGTACTTAACCATAGGCGTGGCCAACTACATATATTCAGGGGCGTGCATATGGCGCCCAACGTGGGGCTAATAAGTAAATTAAGAGAAATTTACACCCAACGAGTGAATTAGGCACAGAAGAACAGTCATTAAAGAAGATAGTACAGAAGAAAGAAGGGTCTCGAGAAGAAAGAAGCCTCATCGCAGAAGATAGAAGAAAAGAAGAAAAGAAGACAGAGACACAACGCAGAAGAAGGAAAAATAAGCAAGAATGAATCCAAACACATCACGAGCAAGAATCTCAACAACACCAGAAACAGCCGAAAGTGTCCTGAACACGACAGCAACAGCAACAAATGAACAAATGGAGTGGACATTCCGAAACCTACCGGGGCGAGATGAAAATCCCAGCCAGCCAGCCAATAGCTCGACACCAGCTGGAGTACGAGAGCCTGATCGCCACAATGAAACCGCCCAAATCCTCGCACGATCACTAATCAACATGATGAATGCCAACGTGCCGAGAGAAACCCCAAGTAATGTCAGCATTCCGCTACCAGTATTCCATGGAAGGGAACATGAAGACTCCGAGATGTTCCTCCACAGACTAATAAAATACTTCGACAAAAATCAGATACACGATGAAGAAGATAGAGTAGCGATTGCAAGCAGCCAACTAAAAGGAGATGCAGCCAAGTGGTACGAACACTACCAGAATTTATACATGACCTTCCAGCGCTTCCAAGATAGGCTGAAAGGCAAAATACAACTCGGCCTCAGTACTAGCCACTGCCAGATCCAGACTTTACGGAGAAAAGCAAAAAGAATCAGAACCCGTGGCAGTATTTATTATGACGAAAACCAGTCTTTTCAATAGACTTGACCCACACATACCCGAGGATACGATGGTGAGCATCATCATCGAATTGATAAATCCAGAGATAAGGTCCAGGTTAAGGACTTCATATTTTCAACAACCCGAGGAATTAATCGAAGCAGCGACAGTAATAGAACAAGACCTAGAAATAATCAGACAAGCCAACCGCAGACAACAACATAGAGAAACTGCTCCACCATATCCTCCGTGGGGGTCAAACAGTAACAGAAATGCTACTCCACAAGAACTCTATCCACGACCAAGCACCAGCACCAACATGAGAACTCCTTTTCGTTCTCCCGAACTATGCAGAAGGTGCGACGGTCGACATTATTTCCGAGACTGCCCACTAAGGCAGGAAAACTCCCAAGGGGTCGGTGGACGAGATCAACCTAGTGAACTGGTAACCAAACAAGACGTCTCCATCCAGGCCGACAATAATGCCCAAACTGAATATCTAGCCATCCAAGGCTACATAACAAAAAATGACACACTAACCACGAATCAACTACCCAGAATCAAGGTACAACTCGACAACACATCCTACTTGGCACTTGTTGATTCAAGAGCGGCGACGAACGCTATCAGGACCGCACTTTTGCCAAAAATACACAACCCCAAACCCAAACAAATCCAATTAACCTGCGGAACTAAAGAAATAATCACACATGGCGAAACGGAAGTCTCCATACGAATAGGGCAAGAGACGCTACCAATCAAGTTCCAGGTAATAACCGGACTGAATGAACCCATCATATTAGGCACACCATTTCTCAATCAATACCACATATTTATAGACTTCCAACGAAAGTGCCTACATTTTGGAGTAAAACAGAGAAGAACCATCTATTGGGACTCAGCCAACAAACCTCCCAGAGAACAGACGACGCCGCCACCAGAATTGCGTATCCCAGAAGCATACCAATCCCTATTCAAGCCAATCCTGGAAGAATTCGCCGACTTATTCCAAGAAAACCCTAGTCAACCAACCACCGCAACCACCAAACACACTATCGTTCTAACAGAGAAAAGGACAATCAATCAAAAACCATATCCAATGACTCCGCATAGACGAAAAATACTATACGAACAAATAGACGAGATGCTTCAAGCGGGAGTAATCGAACCATCGCAGTCTGAATTCAGCTCACCGCCTGTCATAATAGAACGAGCCGACAAGAAGCCACGATTCTGCGTAGATTATCGCAGACTAAATGACATCACCCAGAATGAACCCTCAGTACTACCAAAGATCCAAGACAACCTCAAGGATCTAGGAGACGCCAAATACTTTTCCCTGCTCGATCTCAAGGCGAGATACTGGCAAATACCAATGGAGGAAAGACTCAAAAAGATACACAGCCTTTTCGACGCCCGACGGAGGCTTATATCAGTTCAACGTAATGCCATTCGGGCTAAAAGGGGCACCAGCAACATTCCAACGATTAATGACACATGAAGTTTTAACCGGATTCCTACACAAATTCGTTAAAGTCTATTTAGATGACATCCTAGTATACAGCACGACTCTAGAAGAACACGTACAACATCTTCGACTAGTGTTCGAAAGGCTTCAAACTCACAACCTGAAGATATCCCCAGAAAAATGCAGCTTCGCCCAAAACCATCTGGATTATCTAGGGTATCACACTGAAAAGGAAACAACGAAACCACAACAGAAACATATTCAAGCCATCCAAGACTTTCCCATCCTAACCACAAAAAACAATTGCAAAGCTTCCTGGGAACTAGTAACTGGGTCAGAGAATATATACCCAAGGTAGCGGAATTAACAGTACCGTTAACAGAGCTCCTGCATAAAGATAAAAAATATAAATGGAGCTCAGAGTGCCAAGACGCCTTTGAACAATTAAAGTGCCTCGCGAATTAAATATCTTGAAACTCGAACTTGGTTTTTAAAAAATTTTATTTTATTATTATAAAAAACACAAGTTAAAGTAAACACAAATAAACTGAAGTAATTCGTTAAGCGACAGGAGAGGAATGATAGTAACTGAGTCTTAATTTAGAATACAATAGTATATATAGTAATAATTTAGCTAGCACAGCAAGTGCTGATATAAACAATAGGCATTCATTACAATGATATTACTCCTCCCTTCTTAGATCGGAAATAAGGGTGGAATCCTTGTTGACGCCGGATCTGGAGTCGTTTTCTCTACCATACTTCCAGTAGGGTTGGTGCACTTGAATATGGTACTTCTGTATTGAAATATAAAGTATCCTATAATCATAACAACAATTAAGAAAACAATAATTATCATAATAATATTTAGGCTAGATTCATTTTCTTCATGTTTTAATGGTCTAATTTTCATTCCCAGTTAATTTCTTGTAGCTGTAGTCTTTCTGTCTGCTTGTTTGATGAATTAGAAATTTGAATTTTTGGTATTCTAAACTGTTCATGGGATGTCCAAGTTTTGTAATTCCCATATTTCTCACCATAAATAATAACTGAGCAATTTTCTGGAATTATTATTAAGGTTGGTTGATATATACTTAAAAATCCATTTTGTTTACAGAATTTTTGGATATTAGTTTTATTGGTAGGTATAACAATAAGGTGTCCTGGATTAATTATTTCAACGATAGAGTTGTGTAAAAAGACTGTAGATGGTTCACATTTATTATTTTGATTTCTTAAGATTTTTTGTAGTGCAGTTTTCTAGTTTTTCAATCAAGTTATCCGGGTGGCAGATATGTTTGTCTTCTATTTCAGGACATTCGTCGTTCATGAAATATTCTTTCAGAGGGCTGATTAATAGGAAGGGTTTTTTTGGTATTATAATTTGGTTTTCTTTAGGGATAGGGAAAAGTTTAAAATAATCATATTTTTCTTTTTCTACTAATGGAAAATAGATTGCTATTATCATTTTACCTTCTTTATAGAATAACTGTGTACTAGCAATTTTATAATAAGATTGCATATTATTAAAATTTGGCAAATCTTTCTGAATATCTTTTATTAATATTTTTAGATTATCCATCGGTATTATAGATGGGTGTAAAATATTTAACTGTGCAAACATAATTGCGTTTTCTAAGTTATCTAAGATTTCATTTACTGTATGACAAGTTAAAGCTATTAAATTGATCGAACTAAATAGCTCCCAAATTTCGTTAATACTTTGAAGTTTACTTATTTTATTTATTAGTTCATTAACCTTATTTTGTCAACGTTTTTTATCACGTCTTCCTGTAATTGATTTTGATTATTTTCTTTCTGGTTTTATTTTTGCTTTGTGTTAAGTACGGCTAGTTGATGTCTGTACTTTATTGTCTAAATCGGCTACTACTGTTATTTGTTTATACTTAGGTAGAATTTTATTTCGAGGGTCAGCTTGTAGATATACAGGGCGTTCTACATGAATTGGACGTGGATCTTGTCTATCAGAATTAATATTTTCTAAATTTTGTTTTGTTTTATCATTATTTTGTTGTACTATTTTATTTAGGGTTTTAATATTATCTACATGTTTATCGAGATAATCATTTTTAATTTATTCATCTGAAAGGTCGAAAGGGTCTGTTAGATTTTCATTGCCTTTAGTTATTTGAAATGGTGTAAACTTTATTACAGAGTGGATTGTATTATTATAACCTATGAGTGCGTATTTTACTAAAGTTTTTATATTTTTATTCGGTTCCTCCAAATTTAACGCTCTTAATTGTTCTAGAAATGTTGAATGAAAACGTTCTACAGGACTATTACTATTTGGGTTGTACGCTGTTGTATAATGAATTGTTATTTTATATTTCGTACAAAATTGTTCCATTAACAAATTTTTGAATTCAGGGCCTTGATCACACGTAATTATTTTTGGTAAGCCAAAAGGTGAAATAAATGTTAGCAAGTTATCTAGTATATCAACTGCATTAACTGTTGATGCATATGCTTGAGCAAAACGAGAAAAACTATCTAAAATAGTCAAAAACGGTTGGGTTTTAACTTTAAACGTATCAATATAAATATGTTCAAATGGATATGTACCAATGGGAGTGGGTTTAAATTTTAAAACATGTGGATGTCTTTCGTATTTTGTTTTTTGACATATTTCGCAAGTATTTATATAATTTGTTACGTCGTTATTAATATCTGGCCAATAATAAGATTTTAAAATTGATTTTACCGTTTCGTTTATACCTTTATGTGTTGTTTTTCCTTCGTGGTGGTATTTTATTTTTTCTAACTGATCGTCCTTTTTTTCTACATCTCGCAAAATATTGGGGCATTCGACAAGTTTTAAACTGGAGTTTTTAAAATCATTTTGAATAATATTGATTATTATTTCTTTTGATTTAGTTCTAAACTGTAGTGCATATAATGTTTTAGGTGCAAGAAATTCTTTTATGGCTTTGGTTAGATGTTCTTCTAAATTATCTGATGGCAAAGTTATATAAAGCTTAGTTTTTTCATTATTATATAATTTTGTACTTTGTGTAATTATTCTAGTTACATTATTTGTTACAAAGAATATTACTTGATTTTTATAATAATTTAGGGGCCTTTCTGATATTTTTATTTCTAAAATAGGATTTTCTGTAGCTGAATGTACAGTTTCATTATCACTATTTTCTCCATTGTCATTGTCAGGTTTCTTTAATACAATATTTTGGATAACATTAATTTTAGGTGATGTTTGATTTACTAAAGGTACGATATCGGCAGGGTTAAAGTCTGGGATATCAGTATATAGATCAGAATTTTTAAATTTGAATCTCTTAATCTTGAAAATACTAATTTTAAATTTGATATATGTTCTTGTAGTGAAGTGGAGAAAATAATATCATCCATATAAACTAAACAAATTTTGCCTTGTATGTCTTTCAATACATTGCCCATTACTCTTTGGAAAGTAGCTGGTGCATTCTTAAGTCCAAATGGCATTCGAACGTATTCGTAATGTCCGTTTTCTACATTAAAAGCTGTTTTAGGGATAGAATCTTTATGCATTTCTATCTGGTGGAAACCGGATGCAAGATCGAGTGTTGAAAAATAGTTACATTTACCTAACTTGTCTAAAATATCATCGATATTTGGTATAGGATACCTAACATCGATTGTTTTTTCATTTAATTTTCGGTAGTCGACGACTATTCGCCATTTTTGTTTACCGCTAGCGTCTAATTTTTTTGGGACTATCCAAATTGGGCTAGACCAAGGTGAAGCTGAGGGTCTAATTATTCCGTCATCTAACATTTTAGAAATTTGTTTTTGTACTTTCGGTTTATGCACAAATGGGAACCGGTATGATTTTGTATGGACAGGTACTTCGTCAGATGTATTTATTTCGTGTTTGACCTGGTTTGTAAAAGTTAATTTGGTATTTTCAATATAAAAAATGTCTTTAAATTTATTACATAACTTTAAAATTTCGTATTTTTCTTCGCTATTTAAATGATTTATACGTATTAAATTATTTATGTTTGTTTCTGGTTTGTATTGTTCATTGTCAGGAATATAATTATTAGTGTCAAAGTTATAGACATCAAAGTGTTCTTTTAATGGGTAACAGATAAGAGGGTTATTTAGTGTCACTGAAATAGTTGTGTCTTTGTAATTATAAATTTCAAAGTAAGCTCGTCCGTTTTTTGCAGATGCAGTTGTATCAGGTATATACAATAGATTGTCTATTGTGCATTCAGGAATAAAGATTTCTCCGTAATCTATGTTTACTGGGTAATCTTTTATCAAAGTTTCAAATGGAGGTATCTCGAACGTAAACGAGGTTTCGTAAGGTTGCCGATAATAAAACGAGATTGCGATTTCATCATTTACTAACTGCTGATTTGGAATGTCTATTGATAAATTTAATTTAATTAGGTCATTGAGTCCTAAAATTCCGTCAAAATATTCGTGGAAATTAAATAATAAAAATTCTATTTTATGGTCACTATTAAATTCTTGAAAAGCTGATATCGTAGCTCGATATCTAATTTGTTTTTCTCCTAATGATGTTTTTAAACTAGAAGGATTGTGATATATTAAATCAGGGAAATAATTTTCTGCGATAGATGGTTTTAAACGATGTAAAAGCTCCTGTGTCGATTAATAATTTAATATTTGGATTATATATTTGTACATAGGGTAAAGAATTTACTACAGCCGAATTCATTTCAATTAGGTTTGATTGTGTATTACAGGGTCCTGTTGAAAATTTCGATCATATAAATTTATGTCGTCTGGTTGATTAGCAGTATAATCAACATAATCATAATTAGTTGAATAATCAAATAGTGGATCTGGACAGGCTAAATAATTTTCTTCCTCAATTTCTGAATATTGATATTGATTTTGATTATCGTGATAATCTTCAGTATCCGCGAAATTATGTACTTCTCTGTTTGAATTAAAATTTGTTCTATTAAAATTACTGGGTACTCTCGATTGAGTGGACATTGGTTCGGGTGTAAATTGATTTTGATTAGAAAATTTATTAGGTTTAAAATTGTTTTGAGGTCTACCAAAAACTTGCTGGTTTGTGGGGAACCTGTGTGGAATTTGTCTGGGTTGAACATTTATTGGTTGACTAGGGAATACTGGTTTTGTATACATTTGTTGTTGGAAATTTGGTATATTACGAGGTTGATTAAAATTTTGCTTATTACGAGGTTGATTAAAATTTTGCATATTACGAGGTTGATTAAAATTATTGTTATTATAAAATGGTTTATGTGATGATGGTAAATTTTGTTTATATTGTGCTTGCGAGTATGATTGTCTATGATTATAATTAGGCACTGATTGATTACTTTGATTACCTGGGTTACTTTGTAAAGTTGTAGTTAAATTTTTTGTTTGTTTAAAATTTTCGTCGTCAATAGTATATGCCATTGCTGTTTCAAGACAATCGGGTTTTTGTAAATCGATTTTGTCTTGTAATCTGTTAGGCAAATTACGTAGATATGTTTTTAGTGAAAGTGAATCATATTGATTTAAATATATTAATTTTGTAGTCATAGGCATTTCTGTGTCTGAAAGACTGTTAATTTTAAAAGCGACTTTACTACGTGCTAATTGAATTCTTTGTGCAAATTGTATAGGGTGTTCATTTTTGGATGGTTTTAAAGTTAATAAATTTTGTTCTAAGCAATCTAAACTTCTATGATCACCAAAACTTATTCTCAAAGCAATTTTTATTTGTTTCCAAGTTCGTAGTTCTAACCTGGAACCTATTAAAATTTGAGCTCTTTCGGTTAATTTACCTAAAATAACTCTTAGCAAATATTTGTTTAAAGTTTCATCGTTAGAGCGATAAAGTTCAATAAATTGATCACATGCACATATAAAAATTTCTAAGCTATGTTCATCACCATTGTAATTACCAATTGTGTTTGCATAGGCTTATTAAACTATAAAATTTGGTGGTGATACTTGACTTCCAGTTGCCATTTTTTCTAATTTAGTATCTGACAAATTTAAAGATTTTTCTAATAAATCACTTAACAAATTTTCCATAAACTAATAATTAATTAAATTGATTTTTAATATAAGTGTATATTTTTTTTTCGAAAAGAAAAAAACAATAGCAATAAAATATAAATATAAAATTTACTAAAAAGTAATAGTATATAATTACTTTGACTATTTCAACATGAAATAATATTTAAATATATATTAAAATTATATTTTTCAAAAATATAAACTTAAAGGAAATAAATATGGTAAAATTAGGATAATATGGAAAAATATTTCAGTATTTAAATTCTTCTTTAAATATTACTTAAATAAGTTCGAGGTCTCTTCGATAGAGTTCGAACGCAAAATTGTTGGCGTTAAATTTGACGATTGACCAGACTTTCTTTAAATAGATATGAAAGGTCCTACCTTGCAAATCCAACAATATTCGGGGGTGTTGTCCACGATGGACTAGTTGATCACAATGACCTGAGATGCTTACGGTGTTTGCTGTACCGGAGTTCTACCTTCCTTCCTGTTTCTTCTGGCAAGCTACTCAGTTCACCTGCGGATTGAACCTACTTTAATTCAGCCCAATATGTCTTCTCCAGATTCTTCTTCGATAGAGTAGTTTGAAAAAGATGCACGATTCACTTGTACACTTGGATGAATTAATTATTAGGAACGAAAGTTCTTTGATTTGTCTAAAATTTTTTGAAAAAATACGTCGGAATTACGACAAAACGTAATTATCTTCGATAGATGGACCGACTGACAAATTCGACCCGACTGCGCCAATTAAATATCTTGAAACTCGAACTTGGTTTTTAAAAATTTTTATTTTATTATAAAAAACACAAATTAAAGTAAACACAAATAAACTGAAGTAATTCGTTAAGCGACAGGAGAGGAATTATAGTAACTGAGACTTAATTTAGAATACAATAGTATATATAGTAATAATTTAGCTAGCACAACAAGTGCTGATATAAACAATAGGCATTCATTACAATGATATTACTCGCGTCGCAACCCCTGGCACTCCATCGGCCGTATTACAACAAAACCTTCATCCTCCAAACCGATGCCAGCACGAGAGGGATAGTATGTGTGCTATATCAAAAAACCGATACCGGAGACAAGCATATTATATCCCATTCGAGCTCTACTCTGAATCCCACCGAACAAAAGTACCATATCAACGAAATTGAAGCCCTCAGTGTGGTATGGGCCATCAAGAAATACCGTCACTTCCTCGAAGACGTCCACTTCATACTCAGAACAGATAGCCGCACATTACTCTGGCTGCATAAGAACCGCGATGCCAAATCAAAACTCACCCGCTGGTCTTTATTATTACAGGAGTATACTTTCACCATAGAACACTTTCCCGGCAAACTTAATCAACTACCGGACTTCTTAAGTAGAAATCCAAGCTCAGAGGAACCACAAAGAAGTATGGACGAATAACGGATATTACCACCGCCATTCAAACCTCCAGAGACAAACACACACATCAACGCCCTCGATCACGGGGAACTATACCAGGAAGTCATGGAAGCACAAAGACACTCGAATCGACTCAGAAGGGACAAACAGAAATGGCTCAACTTACACGCTAATCAACCACAAACTCCAGAAGAACAGCGATTCTATAACGAGCATGTGGTAGAACAAAACTTAATCTGGAGACGACACCAAGGAAAACAGAAGCTCATCGTGCCCCGGACAAAAACGCAGCAAGTAATCCAATGGCATCATGATCACGAAGACTGCTCGCACCCCGGGAGGGATGAAACGCTCAGGAAAATACAACAAATATATTACTGGAAATCAATGGTCCATCAAGTCGGAATCTATACAAAGAAATGCTTGACCTGCGCGACGGTAAAGACCAGGCAAACACAATGAGGCACCGATGCAAGCACACCGACCTACGGGACCTTTTGAAACAATCAGTATCGATATTCTTGGACCATATCCGATAACTCCTAGACAAAACAGATACATAATAATAATAGAAGACACCTTTATGAAATAGGTAGAAGCCAAACCATTTCCCAAAGTCGACGTCAACATAGTAATCAAATATCTCGAAGAGGAAATGATCTCCAGATATGGAGTCCCAAAGACGATCATCTCAGATCATGGAGCCAGCTTCCAAAGTAACGCCTACCTAAGATATTGTGCCAGAAACCATATAGAAATACTCTACTCGGCGGTAGAACATCAAAGGGCCAATCATGTAGAGAGACGAGTACAAGAATTTAAAAAGGTACTGAGATCCCTAATGCAAGACCAACGAGAAGAAACCTGGGACTTATATGTCCAGAAGGCGCTTTACATCTTGCGCACCAGAAAAAACGGCAGAAACCCCAAGCAAAGCTTTGCTGGGATACGAATTACCATTACCAGGGCAATGGGAAATTCCACTGTACCACAGAGAACGCCGAAGGGCACGACATATACCAACAACTGAACTAAGAAATCGACAAATAGAGTATCAAACAAAAAAATACGCCAAACCAGATCAAAACCCCGAAAGTTATGTTCAGGCCAGGAGACCGAGTACTAACAAGAAAACCCATCAGTACCAAAATGCACTTCGGACCATCCTGGACGGGGCCCTATGTCATAAACAGAAAAATAAGTAACGAAATATATGAACTAGACAGAGAAGGACATATGATCACATTAAACGTGGACCAACTAAGACCCGTACCACCCGGAAACGAACCAGAAAACCCAGTACAAAATTCAGACTCAGAATCAGACCACGATCCAGGCCCCGACGAGGAATCATCAGACGAGGAGGAAGAAGGAGAACTACCCGGAGAGAACGAACTGGAGCCAGGACCCTCCCATCAACCGGAAGTCGCGGGAGGAACAATACGGCGACCAAAACGAAGATCCCGACTAATAATAATAGGTTAAACAGAAAATTGTAACATAATTCTTTCTAACTAGAATCGCAAAAACCTCCTTGCATTCGTATAAATATGAATCGAAAAACTACAAACGCTTCTTGTGCGTTTTGCATCCAAACCGTGCCTATCACGCTTTGGCTTCTTGTCTGTTTTGCATCTGAAACTAGAGGGTCACGTTTGACTCTCCTGTAACTTCTTTCTGCTTTTTATCTTAATTGCGTCTCGGCGTATGAAAACGTCTAGGACTGCTGCAAGATCAACCAGTGACATAGGTTCTCAAGCATTTTATGCCTTTTCTCCTACAAACCTTTTAATAATACTCTTTCTATACTACAATTACTGCAAGCACGCTGGACGCCGGCTTCAGCTGTCTCTGTATCTACTTTGTGTATCAAGTTTACTGTGTGTGCAATATACTGTTCAAAGTGAACGTGGTGTTTCCTTTAGCTTCTGTGCCGCTCGCTTCCCCAGTGCAGCCGTTCCCAACGACTCGAGGCCTACACCGGACGCAGGACAACCAGGTGAGCGCACGTTTGCAGTGTGTATTGCTTTGTACTAGTAAAGACTTTGCCAAAGACATTCAGCTCCGCCGCATCACGACGGACGCTGAGCGCTTTTTAGTGGACTTTCTAAAACACAGGACAAGTCGGGTCGCTGCGCGACCTGCTTGCTCTCCATCATCCTAACTTAGTTTCTAGCATACTTTATAACTTCTATAGCTATATTAAAGACATTAAGCTCCGCCGCAACGCGACGGCTGCTGCTCACCATTTTTAGTGTACTTTCCAAGACTCAAGCCAAGTCGGGTCGCCGTGTGACTTGCTTGCTCTCTCACAGCCTAACTTGATTTTCAGTGCTCTTTAGAACTTTTACAGCTCAAGTCAAAGACATTAAGCTCCGCCGCTCCGCGACGGAAGCAGAGACATTTTTAGTGCACTTTCTAATTTTCACACAAGTCGGGTCGCTGCGCGACTTGCTTGGATCTAGCCAGCCTAACTTAAATATACTGCCGTTATCTGTTTGGCTCCGCCAATCCCGCGGATATGAATGCGGACCATGCAGCGACCGGATGCATAAGGTCAGCCATCTGTTTTTTATGAATGACTTTTAAACTTTATGCCTCTGTAGTGCGAGAACTACAACATGCTCTTAGGATGGTCGAATAATACACGCGGGAAATTTATATGGAGTTCGGGTTGGACAATTGTGCAGTCGTCCACCTCAAGGGAAAACGATGCGGGAATTCCCTAAAGATGGGCAGCTCGCAGACGGAAGCATCCTAAGACATATGGATGCCGGAGAGACCTATACATATCTGGGTGTGGAACATAGGCACATCTAGGATGTAAAACAAATGAGGGATACTCTCTGCGGTGAGTATATGCACCGCCTAAGAAAGATTCGGGGAAGAGCAAGGTGTCTGCGACTAAAATGCTTGCTGCTCCGGTCCTGCTCTACTCCTTTGGAGTAGGGAAGTGGACGATAGATGAGTTGCGGCAATTAGACAGAATATTCACGGAAGTAATCATCCTAGATCGTCCCTTCCTCATGTGTACCGCCCACGTCAACGGGGAGCCTAGGACTCTTGAACCTAGAATGCACGCATGGTAGAGTAGTACTGAGTATGGCCTGTATCATCCTCAAGAGCTCGGATCCTCTCTTGTGGTTTGTGAAATATCATGAAGCTGTAAGAGTGAGAGCAGGATTGTTTAAGGCAGCAAAAACAGCCGCAGATGAACTCGGTCTTGCATTCGACATCAGACGAAGAGCCAAATCGCCTGAAATTCCGAATCAGAGCTGCTGAACTGGAAAAACTGTTTCGGCAACACGTCAATAAGCCCCGGCATGGTATGTTGAATGAGAATATAGAAATGTCAGCCTGGTCGATATACCCAGTGTATATCGACCAGGCTGACATGTCGCCTTTCTAAGATCAGCTAGGCTTAAGTCGGAGACCGAGGGATTCATTATGGTGTGTCAGGATGGTGTTATAAAGACCTTGGTCTACCGTGGCCGCGTGTGGCGTGTGAGGTTCCTGACATCGATTGCATTACCTGCCGTCAGGCGCCTGAGTCGCTCATACACATACTATCTGCATGCCTTGTATACGCAATTTCGGTCTACATCCACCTACATAACGTGGCGTTACGAGTGCTATACTACCATCTAAGGTACGGTGTAGACCAAACGCCAGTACTGCCTTACGTCCCCGGAGATATTGAGTCCATTGTCGAGAACGAGAAATACCGGATTTACTGGAACTACTCATTTTCAACAGTCAGGCTAATCCAAGCCAACAAGCCTGACTTCTTCGACTATCAACTCAATCCCAGTAAGAACACTATAGTTGAAAAGACGTTAGAATAACGTTGCAATGGTTGAAATAACGTTATCGGTTATAAAAATAACATTTTTCTTATAACAACTTATCAACTATACGTTTATTAAACGTTTATGGAACTACTTAATATAACCTAAGGTTGTAATTATAGTCACAAAACACGTAAAAATAATTTGTTTAACATACGTTCGTCTCAAATTGTAAAAAAACGACTAAAATTTACCAAAAATAAACTGATTGTGTTATTTTAACGTAAATTTAACGTTAACAAATTAATGTTTAAAACGTTTAACTTTTTCGTGTTTGCAACGTATAAGTTAATACTTAATATAACCTGAGGTTGAAATTATAGTGTTAAAACACGTTAAATTCATATGTTTAACAGACGTTTGTTTAAATCTATAAAGGAACGACAAAAATTTACCAAAAATAAACTGATTGTGTAAGCTTATACGTAATTTTAACGTTAACAAATTATTGTTTGAAACGTTTAACTTTTTCGTGTTTGCAACGATAAGTATATGCTTAATATAACCTGAGGTTGAAACTTTAGTGTTAAAACACGTTAAAATCATATGTTTAACAGAGAGTTCGCCAGAAACCGTAAAAAAACGATAAAAATTTACCAAAAATTAAGTGATCGTGTAAATTTACAATGTAATTCTAACGTTACCAAATTAATGTTTAAAACGTTTAACTTTTTCGTGTTTGCAACGTGTAAGTTGATGCTTAATATAACCTGAGGTACAAATTATAGTGTTAAAATACGTTAAAATCATATGTTTAACAGACGTTTGTTTGAAACTATATAAAAACGACAAAAATTTACCAGAAATAAACTGATTGTCTTGATTTAACGTAATTTTAACGTTAGCAAATTAACGTTCATCTGAAACCGTAAAAAACGACAAAAATTTACCAAATATAAACTGATCGTGTAAATGTATAGTGAAATTATAACGTTAACAAATCAATGTTTAAAACGTTTAACTTTTTCGTGTTTACAACGTATAAGTTAATATTTAATATAACCTGAGGTTGAAATTGTAATGTTAAAATGCGTTAAAATCGTTTAATAGACGTTTGTTTGAAACTATAAAAAGACGACAAAAATTTACCAAAAAATAAACTGATCGTGTAAGTTTATAACGTAATTTTAACTTTAACAAATTAAGATTTGAAACGTTTAACTTTTTCGTGTTTGCAACGTATAAGTATATATTTAATATAACCTGAGTTTGGAACTTTAGTGTTAAAACATGTTAAAATCATATGTTTAACAGACGTTTGATTGAAACTATAAAGAGACGCCAAAAATTTACCAAAAATAAACTGATCGTGTAAGTTTATAACGTAATTTAAACGTTAACAAATTAATGTTGGAAACGTTTAACTTTTTCGTATTTGCAACGTATAAGTATATACTTCATATAACCTGAGGTTGAAATTTTAGTGTTAAAACACGTTAAAATCATATATGTTTAACAGACGTTTGTTTGAAATTGTAAAAAAATTAAATATATACCAAAAAATAAACTGAGGGTTCAAATTTATAATTTTAACAATAACAAATTAGTGTTTAAAACATTTAACTTTTTGTGTTTGCAACGTATAAGCTAATACTTAATAAAACCTGAGATTGAAATTATAGTGATAAAATACGATAAAATTATATGTTTAACAGACGTTTGTTTGAAACTATATAGAAACGACAAAAATTCACTAAAGGCAAACTGATTATGTTGATTTAATGTAATTTTAACGTTAACAAATTACTGTTTAAAACGTTTAATTTTTCAGTGTTCGCAACGTATAAATTAATAGTTAAACTGATGTTGAAATTTAGTGTTAGAACAAGTAAAAATCATACGTTTAACAGACGTTCATCAAACCATAAAAAGGACAAAAATGTACCAAAAATAAACTAATTCTGTTGTATTAACGTCATTTTAACGCTAACAAATTATTGTTTAAACGTTCAACTCTTAGGTGTTTGCAACGGATAGTTAACAACTTAATGTAACCTGAAGTCGAAATTTTAATATTGAAACACGTTAAAATAATATGTAAATGGAAAGTATATGAAAACGACAAAAAATTCACTAAATACAAAGCGATTGTGTAAATTTATAACGTAATTTTCACGTCAACAAATTAATGTTTAAAGCATTTAACTCTTATGTGTTTGCCGTATTAACTAATACCCCTAATAACTTGAAGTCGAAATTTTAGTGTTAAAAAAAACATTTAAATATAATATGTTAATAGGCGTTTTTTTGAAAAATATGTAAATCGCAAAAATTTATCAAAAATACTGAAATCACGTAGTTTTTACTTAATTTACAAATTAATGTTAAAAAGTTTAACTCTTACGTATTTACAATGTATTAATTACTACTTAAGATAACTTGAGGTCGAAATTTACTACTAAAACACGGTAAAATATATCTTTGACAGACGGTTATCTCAATGAAAACGACAAGAAAATAAAAAAATAAACTAGTCTCTTACTTTTATAAGGTAATTTTCACGTTAACAAATTAATGTTTAAAATGTTTAACTCTTAGGTGTTTGCAACATGTAAATTAATGCTTAATATAACCCTAAGTCAAAATTTCATAAAACAAGTTAGTATAGTGTTGAAGCAGACACTTATTTGAAATCATACAAAAACGACAAAAATTTCAAAAATAAACTCATGTGTACCTATTTTTATTTATGTATAATGACGTTACAATCTGACAAAAAAGAAATCAGAAGTACTTTATAATACAAATTAATGTAGAAGAGAAGCCATGAAAACAACTACCTCTCAGCTGTAATAAATGGGTAGGTATGAAATTTTCGTGAAAAAGTACTTTATGCAGAAAATTAAATATTTATATTTCAAAAACTAAATGAATCTTGAACGTATAGTATGGAAATTTTTAAAATAGTTTAACATTATCCATCATCTTTGGTGTTATTTATTTTTAAACGCCCTTTTTGATAAGTTCTCCAGAAGAGTGAAACTTTTGTCTAGATTGGTTGAATATAAGCTTGAAACAGGTCACGTGAAAACGAATTTCGGTAAATAAATATCATAATACTTGTATTTTTATTACTTCTTCCAATGAATGGAAATATAGTTTCTATTCCATTAATTAAACAGGCATAGCTAATTTACTGGAATTTATTTTCACGTAACCGACATGAAAGATCTCATTCATTCTATTATATTTATTAGATGTTTTAAAAACATCACTCATCTTTCTTAGCGACCTTACAACTAAAATCTGTTAAACGTTAATAGAACTAATTTTTAGGCGCTTTATTTGAAACTATCTAAAAACTACAAAAATTTGACCAAGAAAAATAGTCTTACCCCTCAGTTCCTCGAGCTCTTCCCGGTAAACCGATTTTGCTAATACAAAAGGGTTTGTCCTTGGACCTACTAAATCTCATGTGTAAAATTTCATATTTCCACGTTTTTAAAACGTGTACCTCCTACCTAAACCTAACCAAAATACATGGCTTCCGGATTCGGATTCATTTTCTATTTTCGAGCCTCAAACGTTTGTTTTCATCGTATCTAAACTGAACTTGAATGTTTGCACGATGACCATATATCTACCTATAGATGAGAAAGTAAAAAAAAATTGAAGAGTTCGAAAATATTAAATTACCTAATAACATTTTTAGTTTCAGGTAGCTTTTATTTCTGTTACATGTGACTAAGTTTAGCCAATAAGGAGACCAAACGTATGCTGACATAAAACCAGTATAGGTATACTAGTTTGTTCAGAGTAAATGAGTTAAGTCAATATTTCTATCACTTTATGGATACAATAATTCTAAACTATTATAGGAATAGGCCAACAAAAATAAACAGATATTTAAAAAAATCTTACAGTGTCGTCCACCTAACTTTACTCAGAGCCAGTGGCGGTCGGTCCATGGAAGCAAGGGAAGCAGTGCTTCCTGGGATTATTAAAAAAAAAAAAACACATAAATAGAACCTACTTATTATTTATCATATATTAATCATTAAAATTTATTTTTCCCAATTTCAATAGATGCGGCCCTGCATTTCAGCAGTTGAGATAATGTTCCACACTAAAACCGTAACGATGATGCACTCGATTAATCGAGCCAACACGAACTCGCGCGACTTCGATATAAGCAGAGACAACTGTCTCTGATGTAAGTAGGTAAATTATTGAAATGCATCCCATCCCCACTTCATAATCTTGATATCTGAGCCTGTATAGCATCGTAATACGTTTTATTTTATAGATTTTAATCTCGATTTTAATATCGATTTTAATATTATACTTAATATTAATCTTCCTAGTATTATTCTCAGCTTTTGTGCTATATTTTGTAAAAACTTTTTGGTGTTTCTAAACCTGTGGTGCGGCGACAAGTGATTTTTAAAACAATTGGAATATTAGTGCGCGTGTAAGCAGATTTAGAATTACCTATTAAATTGGGAAGCTGGTTCTTGCACGTGGAAAATATTATTTGCGTTTGTGTGATGTGCAATTCAAAGGGATTTTCAACATATTTGTTTCAAGATAAACTGGATATTATTAGAAATGGGAAACCAACACCTGATTTAAAATTCTTAAAAACGAAAGTTAAATCATGCTATAGGTAATTACTAATATTGAAGTGTACAGTGCTAATCAGTGGTTAAGGGGTTGTGAAAATTTGTGTAAATTGTTTTGTTGGCCATGTGTACTGTTCACAAATGAAAAAGGTGTTTGGAATAAAGTATGGCTTTCAGATTTAAACAACATTCACAGTGACAAAAGGCATGGTAAGTGTGAAAAACTCATTTGCGAGCAGTGCTAAAAGAATAAACATTTGGAAAATCACGAATTGAGCATTCATTAGATCAGCAGTTGAAAGAAAGTGTTAAAAGGACTTATTGACATTGTTTGTTTTCTCACGAAAATGAACTTAGTTTTAGAGGTCATCTGAATCTCAGTTGTTGCTAATAGGGGCAATTTTATCAATTTAGTTGATTTATTAGCAAAATACGATACAATTTTAAGTAACCATCTGGAACACTCCACGATATTTCGCGGTACATCAAATCATATTCAAATGATTTGATTCAATCGATAAGCAATATTGTTTTAGAAAAGATCAAGCAAGAAATAAAAAGCTCCTTTTGTTGCAGTTATGTTAGATGAAACAAACTTCGATATTACGAATATTAGTCAATTGTCAATCGTAGTACGCTACATAAATCCAAATGGGAAAGTCCAAGAGCGCTTTTTAGGATTTTTAGACGTAACAACGCCATGAACGGCCGAAGCTTTATATACTATAGTTTGTCAGATAGTCGACGATCTACAGTGGTGCTAAACTTATCGCCCAAAGTTATGATGGGGCCGCTGTAATGGCTGGTGAATTGGGGGGCCTGCAGGCCAAAGTAAAATAGACTTTTCAGAATGCAATATTTGTACATTATTTTGCGCATCGATTAAATTTAGTTCTAGATCAATCTGCGGCGTGTCTTAAAGAGTGCAAAGTGTTTTTTCAAGCATTAGTGGAATGGCTGCCTATTTTTCAAAATCATCGAAACGACACGAGAATAAAAACTTTTTCAAGAAATTCAACCAGTGAAGAGCGGCTTTCAAAATTGTCCTGTTGACAATAGAAAGTGACTTTGTGAAGGGGAGATGTCAAAAATTCAAACTTTACGACGAAGTTATTTCCGACATCGCAAAAAGGAGAGGCGGATTAAACTACATTGTAAATAGGTAGGTATGTGCATGTTAACTACTTAACTAGCTGGCTCAATTTATAGTTGGCTAGAGAGTGCACGATGGCTAGTGTGACTGAACAAACTCTCTATTTCGTTGCGGGTTCTATCCTCGCCACCGGCGCTGGCAATGTCGGTGGATATGGTTGTGTGTCTGCGTTTTTTTTCATAAGTGTAACCCTCGCCCGTGCAGCTTCGGCTTTGGAATCGGGGGTTGTCTAATTTTTGTGGTGTTTTTTATGTTTTATGTTTATTGAGGAGTGGCGGTCCTACAAGTGTACTTTTTCTAGATATCATAACTTTGCAGCTTTCGACATTTGCTTTAAAATGAGTATACGGAAGCCACGTCCCTTTTCTTAAAATAATTTTTGCCTCGCTTCGCTCGGAGCCTCGCGCTACCATCACTCTATATCACAAACTGCTTCCCCCTGTATCAAAACTCACCGCACGCCCTGCTCTGAGCGAAATCGTCAATCACGTCGTCGTAGTTCAATTCCTGGACATGTAGAAATTCGATGCTCAATACCTAGCAAGGGGATGATAAGAGCCGAGCCGACAGCCGATTGTGATTGCAGTTTTATATTTAATTATTTCTGTTTAGACGTCTGATATGACACTTAAATTATATTAGCACAATACAGAAATTATAAATTATTGATTTGTCGTGACGCCTTCAATCGGTGAAAAGTGAAATGATTACGTTGTGGATTTTGTGTTATGCATTATAGAATTCATAGAAATAATTTTATAATAATTGTGATGCCTAGAATATGCCGCCCTTTAAAATCTACAGCCCTAGGCTATAGGCCTGAATGGTTTAAACTTTATTATGTACATCTGGCTGCTGACGTACTATCTCGGAATAGATATTTTTGATTTGAATTTGCCGTTTGGTTTCGTGTCGACATATAACAAAATGCACGGCGCAGACGCTCATCTGGCTCGTCATCATCAACACCACGGCCGCCCATCACGCCATATTTAAACAAACCACCTGTTTGCACGCAACCTCGCCGACCTGTTGAATGCTGTAATTGTGATTTAGGTGTGTTTTTTACTGTAGTGAATTGTTAAACTCCTGTAAACAATAAGTAATTTTGCATATGTTTATTTTAATTGTAAGAAATACGTAGCTTAAAGCATTATTTCCAGATGCAATATAAAATAATTTTATTTTGAAAAGAACATGGCGGATGAACATTTATGTAAGCTTCTAATTTATCTTGAACTTGCATACCTATTTGTTTAAAGGTATATAAAAATATCAATTTATAAATGTAAGTGTTGTGTGATGTAAACCTGTACCTACTATACTATTTTCAGTGGTAAAATTCGTGTATGACTATGTTGTTTCTCATAAAAGCGAAAAACGCCATCTTTTTCGATTCTGACTACTAGGTACGTTATTTTTATAGTAAGCCGGCCAGTAAATAATTAAAATAAATACATATATAAATGACATCTAACTCACAAAAATTGAATACCTAGGAACTTATTAATAAATTGTTGTACAGGCAAAATAAACAATTTTGACCATAGTCGGGGAGCAGAAGGAGTTTAGGTGCACAAAATTTTACATATTTATGGAAATCAAAATTGATAAAGAAGACTATATGTTAAGTACTTACAGTATATCACCCACCACATGTAAGTGATAACTTATTTTTTAGAATACTTTGGAAATTACGGGGATTTCAATTTTGATTTATCTAAAGACAGTTTTTATGCAAATAAATGTAAAAACCTCATATTTCAAAGTGGTCTATATCAGCTAGTCAGAAAGCCTACAAGAGTTACACAGCATAGGTCAACATTAATAGACTACA
The DNA here is from genome assembly GCA_029963845.1 of Rhamnusium bicolor. NCBI lineage: Eukaryota > Metazoa > Arthropoda > Insecta > Coleoptera > Cerambycidae > Rhamnusium > Rhamnusium bicolor. The sequence continues at coordinate 222,779 of JANEYF010001719.1, forward strand.
TAATAACAAATAACAAACATATACCGCATGAAGTAAACTTAACCCCAAAGATTAGTGATCATTGTATTCTAACAGTTAATATTAATTTTGAGAAAAAAGATAAATAACACTATAAACATAAATAAAAGATCATTTAAAAATTATACAATAGACAATTTCCAAGATAATTTAGTGAAAACTAATTACCTGATATATCAGATGTGAATGTTACGGCCAATTTATTTACAACAGCTATAAAAAGTGTACTGAACGACCTATGCCCAAAAATAGAAATTAAAATTCCAGAAAAACATGCTAACAACAAGTGGATCAACAAGGACATAGTCAATAAAATGAAAATAAGACAATAAATATTAAATAATTGCCATTACAAAAAAGGAAGAGGATTGGAACACATTTAAAATATTAAGAAACTAGGTAACAACAATGATTAGAAATGAGAAGGAGAAGTATTACAATTTGGTAATTGCGAGAATAAGGGTAACACTCGAGAACTGTGGAAACATTTAAAAACGTCGATACCTAGTAATAGAAAACCACAAGGAAACACAATAAAGTTTAATAATGTGGAAACATCACAAGGACATACCATAGCGACTGAATTTAATATATATTTTTAGAAAGCATCAAAGAGATCGTTACAAACATAAGTAAATACAACAGTGAAAATGATATACTATCTGCCTCATCTGAAAAAAATTGTAAGCGCATTAAAAGAATACAGCAGGTGTAGAAGACAATATATCAATAAAAATATTGAAAGATGCATTTATAATTATTGGAAATCGTTTCTTTGATGTTATAAACAACTCGCTTCAAAGTGATAAATTTCCTAGTGAATGGAAGTTGTCTGTTATTATTCCTGTACCCAAACTTACAAATACAACTATGTGTCAAGAATATAGGCCAATAAACACAGTTTCAGCTTACGAAAAAGCATTAGAAATAGTAGTGAAAGAACAACTATTAGATTATTGTGATAAAAATTCAATAATAGTGCCGAACCAATCTGGTTTTCGTAAGGGTAACTCTTGTGAACCGGTAATTCTAAATATATATGATACATGGATTAAAGCTATTGACAATAGTGACATAGTTATAGCAGTATTTTTGAATTTTCATAGGGCGTTTGACACCGTTGATCGTGAGTTGTTGTTAAAAGAATTGGAGAAAATGGGGTTATGTGATAATGTGTTAAAGTGGTTTCAGTATTATTTAGATCATAGATCACAAAAAGTTAAACACAAAAATTGTACGTCGCCAGCAATTATAACCAAATATGGAGTACCTCAAGGTACAGTCCTAAGACCAATTTTGTTCATACTTTAGTACATTAACGATATGATAAAATGTGTAGACAAATGTAATATTAAAATATTTACAAACGACACAATGTTGTACATCATAGGAAAAAATATGTAGATTTAATACGCATAATAAATCAGGAGACTTAATGTAATATATAAATGGTTGTGTGACAATAGTCTCTGCATAAATATGAAAAAATGTAAATATATGATTATAGGAAGTACTTATAAATTAGATAATATTGAAGACAATTATAATATAAAAATTAATGATATCAATTTAGACAGAGTTAACGCCATGAAATATCTAGGAGTTGTAATTGATGAGAACTTAAACTTGAAAAAACATGCAAACTATATAATGAACAAAATGTCAAAAAAAGTATCTTTCTTAAATAGAGTTGGAAACTCACTCTCTATGTTTACTAAAATATTAATATATAAATCAATTATTGCAACGCATATCGACTTTCGTTCTTCAATATTATTTAACTTAAATCAATATCAAACTCAACAACTCCAAAAGATCCAAAATAGAGCAATGAGAATTATTCTTAAATGTAATAGATACACACCAATCAGAATGATGCTAGAGGTGTTAAATTTAATGAATATAAAACAAAGAATTGTATACAGAACATTAATAACCATTTATAAAATAAAAAACAAAATGTTACCACTGTACTTATATAGCGAAGTAAGGTACGTCAATGATGTTCATAATTACTCAACCAGAAATGCAAATAATTTTTTTATATGCACTTTTAACAAGACTAATACTGAAAAGTCTGTGTTGTCAAAAGGTTTAAAATTATATAATAACTTACCTGCCACTATTAGAGACTGCCAAAATTTAAATAAATTTAAGAGCATTCTATACAAGCACGTAGTACATTTAGAATTTAGAAATTAAGTTTATTAAATAGTGTTAGTATAAGTAAATGAAATTTTGAAAAAAATTTGTAATGAATAGCTATGCTAAATAAAGATATTATTATTATTACTATTATTATTATTTACTTATTTCCTATATGAATAATAACGAGAATAATAATAGTGCAGCAAATAGGTAATTTTTTTTTTAAACTGTGTCGTATCAAAAAAAAAAATAAATAATTAAGTTGATCACAATTTAATGGTGAACATTTTTTTATTAAAAAAATTTTGTTTCTGTAAATTGATTGATAGGTATTAGACAATGAGTAGTTTTTTTAAAAGATGGCCTCCATTGTAGTAGTGCAGCCAGTTTGTTTTTTGTGTACCCCCCATTTATTATTGTGAGTTACACAATGCCATTAACCCAATGACCTTGTTATTTTTTTTAACTTTCATTCATTAATTATGCATAATATTATACATTAAGTAAGACCTGTTAATCTCAATCAAAATAATAATACTTTCTACTGATAACTATTTTTATATAAATATCAGTCAGCTTGTAAACTAGATCAGTTGTAAACTCATAACCATCTTGTAACAATCACGAAAAATAAAGTAATTGTACAGTTACTTGCAAAGTGGTGTTTTCATTGTTGTGAAGTGTGAACCTAGGGAAACGCACCCGTAACTGGCGCAGTCGGTATCTTCGTAGTCAGAAATTCCAGAAGTTGGTTGCTCCAGGAGAATCTCAAAAAGAAGACTATTGCAGTCATACCTCTGTAAGGTATCCTTTGAAGATTTGTCGATTGGAAGAAAAAAGAACCCTTTGGAAAATTCGTTGGTTTTGACCATTTGGACTTAAACTCAGAACTCACCCCGTAAGTGCTACATACTTTTAATGATTAAGATTGGTATTTTTGTGTTTGCAACTGACGATTATGTTTTGACCGTATATCAAAATTAATCACTAATAAAGTTTTGACTGCATATCAAAAGTTTATTAACCATAAAAGTTTAACTGTATATTAAAATTTTATTTGCATAAATTCTAACTGAATATTAGAATTTATTAGTTTAAGTTTAAGTTTTATTCCAATTTTTAAATTAAAAAAAATGAATTCAGATAACTTTACCGAAAGTGCAAGAAACACAGTAGATGATAATATGACTAACTTACAATTATTCAAGATGTTCGTGGATGTTATACCACGTTTTGATGGAAACCCATCAATATTAAACGATTTCATTTCCGCGTGTGATGAACTGGTCATAACATACGGATCTGAAAACAATGATTTGCAAAATAAATTCATATTAAGAGCCATCCGAAGCAAGTTGTACGGCCAAGCACATGTAAACATTGCCTCTCGTCTTAAAATTAAAAATTGGACAGACATTAAAACAATTTTAACCAATACATTTGGAGATCCTAGAGACCTTCCCACTTTACAAACAGAATTAATACATTTAAAAATAGATTTAAGACGCGAAACATTAGTTTCATTTGGAAACAAAATTATAGGATATCAATCACTTTTAATATCCAAATTAACTCAACGTTCAGAACCTATGGCAGTAAAAGAAGCCATGAGTAAAGTTTGTCAACAACTAAGTTTAGATACGTATATAAGAATTTCACCGTCTAACTTTAAGCACATGGTACGAACCAAAAAAATTGATAACCAAATGGACGCCATTGCTTTTGTTACAAAAGAACATTTTCAAATTTATAGCAAAACTGTTTCCCCACAGAGTACTTTCCCATTTAAACATACAAGTACATCATTTTATCAACAACCCCTCGCTACTTACCAATAACCTCAAACCAAAATATATCAACAGCAACAATTCACTTACCAACAGCCACAGTTCAATTATCAACAGCAACAATATAAACCATTTTCTCCCGTAAATAAAATGCAAACTCTTAAACACAACACTCCAACGGCACGTAATGAAGAACCAAACAGGAAAACCCAAGAAACGCATGTTTGGAATCGTGGAAATCAACCAACACCCATGGAAACCTCAACTATAAACAAAAACCTACAAAGAACTGATCCAAGAGGAACACCAATGGAAACATCGGACATCAGTAGAACATCATTTAACCATTATCCATGAAAACAAGAAGAACTACATCACACTCAAGCTGACATAACCTCTAACAATCAATTCAGACCAAATAATCAATACATGATGGAAAAAACATTTACGGAACTGCAAAAGTTGGATCAACAAGACGAAGAAGACCAAGCATTGGCAGAAGAAGCAAGATTCTTAAACGAAGAATACAACGAAGGATTAAATTTTACCGAAGCCCCCCCTAACAACTTCTCGGAATAGCAGAATGTAACATCTCATTAACTACTACACCTTTACCATACATACAATTGCAACAACCGCCAATCAGATTATTACTTGATACAGGAAGTTCCAAAATAATTTTAAAACCCTCTATACTCAAAGAATATTGTCCAAAATTAATAATTCCTAAACCAGTAAAAATCAAAACAGGAGTAGGTCAAAAAAATAGTACATGAACAGGCAACTATACCCGCATTTCCAGAATTTAACACTAATCAAAATTTTAATGTAATCTTATATGATTTTCATGAATTTTTTGACGGATTATTAGGATTTGAAGATTTGAGGATTTAAAAATATTAAAATTAAATATTTCAATTTCTGATAAATTAATATTCAATAATCACTGTCAAATACCTCTTAAATTTAAAAAACCTATAATTATTGAAAGTTATGAAATAAAGCAAATTACTGTTCCAAATAACACAGAAAAAAAAGAAAATGGCGACAAGTGAGTAGAATTTGATTGTATCGCTGCTTAAAAGAAGAAATAATATAAAGTAGTTAGAAGTAATAAAATAATCATTAAGTGCTAGAAGTATTGAAGAAGTATAGAGACATTGATTAGTACTGAAAATTTATTAATTGGTCAAGAAAAATGGTTATAACTAAAGTGTTTCAACAAGACGTAGAAGAAATCTTAAAAATGGCATTCTCTAAAACCGAAATTATGGATAATTTCACCAAGGCAATAGCGGAAAATATATGTATGAAAGTTGAAGAAAAATCAAAACCAAAAAAAAAATGAAGGAAACCAATGGCTAAAAAAATGCAAAAATAAAAAGGTTACGATTAAAAGATTTAACAAAATACCAATTAACATTATATCAAGAGGCGGCTGAGAAATTTGGATTCAAAAGTACTTGGACAATTGATGGCAAAATTATGGTTATTGCGGACAATAAGAAGCAAATTTATAAATAAAGAATGTCAATAATAATAATATTCAAATAGCATTTTTTTATGTAATATAAAATATTGATATATTTAGGTGTATGATACCTCATTTATGAAGTTAATGTTTTTTTTTTATTTCTAATGTAATTTTAAAAAAAGTTCTTTTAGATGCTCTTTGATTCGTTATTTTTTTTCTATTTCTTAGTTTCGTTAATTAAAAACTAATACTTTTACAGTCAAATTTTGACACAGTTAAATTTTTATTATATTCTTTCTTTAATAGATAGTTGCATTCTATTAACTTAATTTTAATTAACACTTTTTTCAATATGAAAATTGGACACCTAAACATACGCTCACTATTTACAGGATTTAATGAATTTAGATTAATAATGGAGGAAAATAATTTTGATGTTAAGATGTTAACTGAAACATGGTTGTCCGGCAATGTAAATTCTGATGTTTTTAATATTCCGGGATATGTGGTTTTTCGCAAAGATAGGCTACAAGGCAGAGGAGGTGGTATAATTGCGTATATTATATCGTCAATTTTATGTGAGACTATAAATTTTGGTTTTACGATAAGTGATGATCTTGAATTTCTTTTTATTAAAATAAAGATTAAATCTCTTAATGTTGTGGTAGGTGCTTTTTATAGAACACCAAACACTAATATTAATAATTATATTGACGATTTTGATAACATTCTTTCTTACATATGCCCATTATTTGATGAAGTGTTATGTGTTGGAGATTTTAATATAAATTTTTTTAATCAAGAAAATCCTGTAAGTTCATGTTTTCAGTCATTTAATTTAGTACAAATTTTGAATGAACCTACGAGAATTACCAGCAGTACCAGCACGCTCTTAGATCCTGTTTTTGTTTCAAATAGTGATTTTGTTAAGTCATTTGGTACAATATCAACTGACAATATTTCGGATCATAGGATGGTGTTTTGTGAGATGACAATTTCTAATTTTAAACCACCACCTAAGTTCATAAAAATTCGTTGCTTTCATAACTTTAATATACAACCATTTTTAGATGACTTATGCAATTTACCTTGGTATCAACTTATCCGAGAAGATAATATTGATAATAAAATAAATTTATTTAACCACTTTGTTTTATCAACATTTGACAAGCATGCTCCCATAAAGGAAATACGAGTTACAAAACCTTATGCACCTTGGCTTAATCCTAATTTAAAATTACTCATGAGAGAAAGAGATAAGGCGTTACAAAAATATAAGCAAACCAATTCAGATGTTGATGGTTTGTATTACAAACAACTCAGAAATTACACGCTCTCTATGATCCGAAGAGAGAAAAAGGCTTATTTAGATTCAGTTTGTGTTGAAAAAAATTGTCGAAAAATGTGGTCGACACTAAAAAATTTTAACATTCGTTCTAATAAAACATACGCCGTCCCTGAACATTTGTCTGACCCTAATGAAATTAGTGATTATTTCTCTTCTTTTTTACAAGATGTAACTGATTGCTGTGATGATAAAATTAATTTCTATAATAACAATATTTACAACGAGAGTAATGATTTTGCCTTTCGTTTAACAACAACGGAAAATGTAAATAAAGTTCTACATTGTCTTAAATCGAATGCCCTTGGCGTGGATAACATTTCAGCTGTAATGTTGAAGTACTGTAGTCCTTTTATTGATAAATATATCACTCATATTGTTAACTGTTGCATAGAATCAAATTACTTTCCTGATCTTTGGAAAATTTCTATAGATAAACCATTACCAAAAACTGCCAATCCAAACTTTTGCGAATTGCGAATTATAAGTATTCTTCCTACATTATCCAAAATTTTTTGAAAAAATTCTCTATGAACAAATATACGATTTTTTAATTTCTAAAAATATTTTACCTGACAATCAGTGTGGGTTTAGAAAGGGAATGAGTACTGCAACGGCTCTAGTTAATGTTACCAATGATATTCTTCAAGCATATGACAATAAGCTGGATAGTGTGTTGGTGCTCTTGGACTTCTCAAAGGCGTTTGATACAATTAATCATCAACTTATTTGTGCTAAATTAAAATTTTACGGTTTTGATATTTCCTCTGTCAGCTTGATTAATTCATACTTATCTAGAAGATCCCAAAGAATTTTGACCAATAATAAATTTTCTACAGATACTGAAATTTTATCAGGAGTACCTCAGGGTTCAGTTTTGGGGCCACTGCTATTTTTAATTTATACTTCTGACATATTAAAATCATTGAGAAGCTGTAAAGTTCAAGCATACGCTGATGATACACAAATTTATTTGCATTTCGATCACAATATGTATCCTCTTGCAGCGAACTTAATCAATAATGATCTAAAATTAATAAAAGAACTGTCCTTAGAACATAATTTGAAATTAAACCCCTATAAATCTTATATTCAAATCTTAGGGAATAAAAATCACTTGGCTACACTCAAAGCAAATTTAAACATAAACATAGATGGAATTCCTGTACCGATTGTAAATTCTATAAAAACTTTAGGAGTAATCTTCGACACAGATTTTAGATATAGAAATCATGTAAAAAAATTACTACAAAAATCATTTTCAACTTTGAAATTATTATATTCGAATCGTCACTTTCTAAATTTTCAGCTTAAAAAGAACTTATGTGAATCTCTTGTGCTATCCAGTTTTAATTACTGTGATTTTCTCTATGGACCCTGTTTAGATGCTTCTGATAAAAACCGGATACAAAAAGTTCAAAATTCTTGCATTCGCTTAATATATGGATTAAGAAAATTTGATCACGTCTCACAAAAATTGGATGAATTAAATTGGTTAACAATGGAGGGACGCAGAATACATCATCTTGGTAATTTTGTTATGTCACTAATTTATAACACCTCATCAGCGATTTTAAAGGATAAACTAATACCTCGAACTATTGTACATTCTGTAAATATTAGACATAAAAATAAACTTACGATGCCACATCACCGGACTGCCATGTTTAAGAGATCATTCACATATAATTCAATTAAATTTTATAATGCTCTACCTGACGAATTAAGTGTCTTAAATCCTAAGCAATTTAAATATAAATATAAAAAATTCTTGCTAAATAAGCAGAAGTACGATGCTAGGTAAATAAACTTATTGCCATTATTGTTTTTTTTTAAACAGATTACCTATTATGTTTTCAATATTTCTAAATTAACTGTGTCAATGTATATTTCTATTATTTGTATTTGAATTTGTATTTTTATTAAGATATATAAAGAAAAGTCTCACATTTGTCATCCTTATTATTATTTTTCTTTTTATTTTTGTCTTATTGTGGTTAAGTAGAATAGCCGTTTGGCTAGACTTCGCCACAGTTGGACAGCTAATGCAATAAATTATTTTGTACCTAATATCTATTATATCAATAAAGTCGATTATTATTATTATTATTTTTTTTCGGTTTCCCGATGCCGGTCAGTCCTCCCGTGGCCTCCGACGCCTCACGGGAGTCGCGCCGGCGCATCAACTACAGCCACTCCCCACATCCCGCAGGGTTAGTGACTGTAGATACCAGAATCGTGTGCCCTAAGCAGACGGAGAGAACCCAGAATGACCGCCTTCTGCATTTGACCTGCCAGCCACTCGGCTGGTTTTTGGCAGGCCGGTATGATCTTTAGTTCCGAGAGCAGCGTAGGCTTTATCCCTCCGAGTACACCGATTATAAGGACGATCATTTTGACCGAGTAGCCTGGGTACAGCACTTGGAGCTCGTACCGGAGATCGCGATATTTGGTCCGTTTCTCCTCCTCCTTCAAGGTGATGTTTTTCTCCGCAGGTGCCGAGAACTCGATGACATACATCACCTTGAGTTGATGGTCGAGGAGGACTATGTCAGGCTTGTTGGCTTGGATTAGCCTGACAGTCGGGAACGAGTAGTTCCAGTAAATCCGGCATTTCTCGTTCTCGACAACGGACTCAATATCTCCGGGGACGTAAGGCAGCACTGGTGTCTGGTCTACCCCGTACGAGTGCCTTAGATGGTAGTATAGCACTCGTAACGCCGCATTATGCCGGTGGATGTAGGCCGAAATCGCATATATCGGGCATGCAGATAGTAAGTGCATGAGCGATTCCGGCGCCTGATGGCAGGTCCTGCAGTTGATATCAGGAACCTCTACACGCCACACGCGGCTACGGTAGACCAAGGTGTTGATAACACCATCTTGGCAGGCCATAATGAATCCCTCGGTCTCCGACTTAAGCCCTGCTGACCTTAGAAAGGCGAAGGTCAGCCTGGTCGATAAACCCAGTGTTTCGATGTTCTTATAGAAGACACCATGCTGGGGTTTATCGACGTGCTGCCGAAACAGATTTTCCTGTTCGGCAGCTCTAATTCGGGCTTTCAGACGATTTGGCTGAAGTTCGGTGACTGACTCAACATCAGCACCTCGCCGGCCTCCTCGCCTGATGTCAAATGCGAGACCGAGTTCATCTGCGGCTCGTTTTGCTGCCTTGAACAATCCTGCTCCCACTCCTACAGTTTCGTGATGTTTTACGAACCGCAAGAGGGGATCTGAGCTCCTGAGTATGTTACATGCCATACTCAGTACTACTCTGCCATGCGTACACTCCAGGCTCAAGAGTCCTCGGCCCCCCCGTTGACGTGGGAGGTACACACGAGGAACGGACGATCTAGGATGAATACTTCTGTGAATATTCATCATCTTGCGGGTATCTCTGTCTAATTGACGCAGCTCATCTACCCTCCACTTTACTACTCCGAAGGAGTAGAGCAGAATCGGAACGGCAAGCATATTAGTTGCAGACACCTTGTTCTTCCCCGAAAGTTCGGAAGACCAAATCTTTCGGAGGCGGTGTCTGTACTTGCCGCGGAGAGGATCTTTTATTTGTGATACATCCTGGATGTGCCTTTGTTGCACACCCAGATATGTATAGGTCTCTCCGGCATCCAGATGTCTTAGGATGCTTCCGTCTGCGAGCTGCGCATCTTCAGGAAATTCCCCGCATCGTCCTCTCTTGAGGTGGACGACTGCACATTTGTCCAACCCGAACTCCATACCAATTGCCCGCGTATATTCTTCGACCACCCTAAGAGCGTTTTGTAGTTCGCGCTCTCCGGAGGCATAAAGTTTAAGGTCATCCATATAAAATAGATGGGTGACCTTATGCCTCCGGTCGCTGGGTGGCCCACATTGATATCCGCGGGTTTGGCGGAGCCCAACAGACAACGGCAGCAGTGAGATGCAGAAAAGGAGAGGACTCAGGGAGTCACCCTGGAAAACTCCTCTCCTAAATGCCACCTGCTCTGTCGTGACCCGCTGTGCACCTGATGTTATGGTGAAGCGGGTCTTCCAGAGCGGCAGCAGCTGTTCGATGCATCTCACTAGTGGTGCTGGTACCGCAAGACATTCGAGCAAGTACAACAATAGCTCATGCGATGTTGTATCAAATGCCTTGCGGTAATCAATCCAGGCCATCGATAGATTCCGCTTGTATTGCACAGAATCCTGTGTAATACAGCGGTCTATCAGCAGGCTGTCCTTGCAACCTGCCATGCCCTTCTTGGCACCACGCTGTTCGTGTATCTGCTGGAAGACCGGATCAACAGACCTCAGCGTCCTAGCATACAAGATACGTGTAAATATCTTGTAGCAGGAGTTAAGGCAAGTGATCGGCCTATAATTCCTCGGGTCGGAAAGATCCCCCTTTTTGGGGATAAGCACAGTACGTCCCTCGACGAACCAGTCCGGAATCTGCTGCCCCTCGTTCAACCATGAGTTGAAAACTCGCGCCAGACGGCGGTGTGTGGAAGGAAATTTCTTCCACCACCAGTTGTTAATGCCGTCTGGGCCCGGGGCAGCGAAGTTCTTGGTACCAACAAGTGCTTGTTGGACTTCCTCCGTACTGATTGCCGGGCACACTTCTTCTGGCTCTTCAAGATGTCTGTGACACAGAGCCTCGAAGTGTGCAATTGATGGAGTGTCGCTATTGAATGGACGCGTCGTTTCGTAGATTCCCTTCCAGACGGTTTCGACATCTTCTACAGTCGGCGGATTCTCGACAACACGCTGTGGCTCTTGAAAGAGGCGGGAAGGATTCGTACGGAACAAATTGTTTTGTTCCATACTCCTCACCCGCCTCTTCAATGTTTTCTTTATCGCCATGAGCGCTCGGATCCTATCTAGACAGTGCTGCTTGATGGTAAGCATCACTGTCAGATTTAGAGTATGGTGTTGACGTCTTAATCCGGCAGCTATGCGCCGGATCCTGGGAGTAAAAACTCTACCAGTCGTCTTATATTCCACCACACTCTGGATCCGAGAAGCGTGTTGTCTGGCCGACTGTATCTTGCCTTCGATTTTTTGTACACGCCGCTTGGCTTTATCGACCCCGTGATTGGTTGACCTCTCACGGGGGACGAGTTGCTTTGCGGCGTTGTACACGGCACAGTTGATTTGCCAGATGTCTACATCTTCTGGAATTTCCTCATCGATGACCGCGTCCATTCTAGCCAGGTCTTGTGGCTTTAGGTTAGCCCTGGTGTTAAGGCTAACCCTCGTCCTTAAGTCTACACCGGTGAACTCTAAAGGATGTTCCCCATCAGCTGGTATTTGCCGCGGTGGGACTGCGGCTGGCAGTTCTTCCAGCTGACGGGGTGCCCTTACGTAACCTGTCCTGAGCAGAAAGGATACTTGATCTCTCAGATGTTGTTGAGAGAAGGCGCGATGCTCTGGATGCATTTCGCACCAAAGTGCATGCATTCGCGCCGTGTATCCCCTTCGCTCAGGTTCGCTACTCTCGCGGCAGGTCAGCAAGTCATCCCGAAGTTCCCTCGTCCACTTAAAGCGTCCATGTGCAATAGCATTGTCGTCATCGTTAGGACCGTCCGGTAAGGCCCCTCCCATCTGTCCTTGACCTCCATCCGATTGAGGTCGATTGTGAGGGGCCCTTCTAAGGTTGTATGGAACCATACCAATAAGAGTACCAGGGTAGTTAGCCCTGGTACTCCCCGGCCGGCATTAGTCAGGCAGAGTTGCCTCTGCCTGTCCAGGGTGCACCAACGTGGAGGTTGCCGGTCCTTTGCACCCCTTTTATTATTATTATTATTATTATTATTATTATTATTTCTCAAAGAAATTACAAATACGGCTTACCACATCCCTGACACAATAACTACAGCCAAAAATAAACACATAACATTTGAAATTTACAGTTAATTCTTTTCCAGTATCATTTGACCCTACAATTTTAAGAATAAGGAAGTTTAGTGTGTTGACTGTGATCATTGAGGCCCCAATTGTGGCACATGGGAACATGAAGGCACTAATTGAGTACTGTGTACTGTACTTTCCAGCTTTATTTTAATTCTTGTTCTTGATCTATCCCATCCTAGACCCAATTCTTTAGCTACGCTACGCTGATGATGGGCAATAACTCCGAAACACGTGTCCGTAGCTGCATAGTTGTTTTTTTGGGGATATGGCACTAAACTTTCTTATTTTATTTTGACCCCAATAAATCTATATTATTTTGTTTGTATTTGCCAGGTGGAAATGAGCAGTACACATAGAGCCCTGTGTGTTGACTGTGTTCATCGAGGCCCCAATTGTGGCACATGGGAACATGAAGGCACTAATTGAGTACTGTGTACTGTACTTTCCAGCTTTATTTTAGTTCTTGTTCCTGATCTATCCCATCCTAGATCCAATTCTTTAGCTACGATACGCTGATGAGGGGCAATAACTCCGAAACACGTGTCCGTAGCTGCATAGTTGTTTTTTTGGGGATATGGCATTAAACTTTCTTATTTTATTTTGACGCCAATAAATCTATATTATTTTGTTTGTATTTGCCAGGTGGAAACGGGCAGTACACATAGAGCTCTGTGTGTTGACTGTGATCATTAAGGCCCCAATTGTGGCACATGGGAACATGAAGGCACTAATTGAGTACTGTGTACTGTACTTTCCAGCTTTATTTAATTCTTGTTCCTGATCTATCCCATCCTAGACCCAATTCTTTAGCTACGCTACGCTGATGAGGGGCAATAACTCCGAAACACGTCCGTAGCTGCATAGTTGTTTTTTTGTGATATGGCACTAAACTTTGTTATTTTATTTTGACCCCAATAAATCTATATAATTTTAAGAATTTCAGACTTACAAAATTATAACCTTTATAAACATTCCTTAACAAATACACAAGAACACGTCAATACCCCCGACATAAACTCACTATTAAGAACACAACATTTGAACAAAGAAGAAAAAACCGAATTAATTCAACTTTGTAGGAAATAGGGTAAACAGTTTAGTTATTGGCACTTTAAGCAATGAAGTAGCTTTTAGCTGTACATAACTTTTATATTATTTACTTATAAAATGTCAAAAAGTAACAAATGGACCCTAAAAACACTATAAAAGCAGATTTGAATGTAACTATTTCCATAACATTAGAGCTAATACTGTTAAATTCCCTTAATATTGTAAAATAACAATATTGACAGTTATTGACACTCAAATGAGAGTAATTGTCACTTTGAACTTACAGTGATTGGCATAGTTACTTTGGTGGTTTGGTACGTACTACCTATAGGTAGTAACCGGTAGCCAACTCGGAGCTTAAACCAGGTGATAGGTAGGTAAATAAAAAAAATTTTCAATATTGAATTAATATTATTTATTATAGCTGTTTCTTGTTTTTACAGGTTTTACATTCAAAAACTTCATCAATCGAGTCATCAAAAAGATTGTATTTTTGAATACAGCTTTGATGGTAGGTACGACTACAACTTGAACATTAGTACCATTACAAGTAATAGTTATATTCTTAAAACAAATATAGTACATTCCACATTTTTTCACCTGAATTCCAGGTATTTCCTGTTGCTCTGAAGAACTATCGAATTGTTCATTACCTTGGTTTTCATTAGCATTAAATAGATTTCTCTTAGCACACCCTATTTTACTTTTAATTAGGATATTAGAGTTAATATTAATTTTCTGTATGTCATTTTTACCATCTTCCACCTGCTGTTCAATATTATTATCACTTTCTATAGTTATTTCCTTCAACACTTCTTTGTGCATATCACTTTTTTTGTATCCCTCAATTCAGCATCATTTTTCTTTTGATTATCCGTCGTAGCTTCCTCCATTTTCTTCTTTGTTAACTTTTTCTTAACAGCACATTTAGATTTCTTTTTTTGTTCGTAAGATTTTTTGTTACTGTCCTTTTTTAATTCATTTTCTTTTCTTTTCTCTGTTCGTTTACGTTTTCTTTCCTTCTTTTGTTTTTCTTCACCCTTCTTCTTTTCTATCTTTTCTAATTGCATTTTTTTCCACTTTTCAGATGTAAGTACGAAAGGCATTCTTTCCATATCTTTTTTAACTTTTCTGATTGGACTCTCTGGCCATACTAAATAATCTTTGATTGATCCATTACTAGTAGTAAATGATTCAGCTGGATTCTTTCATTCTTTCGATTTTAAATCCTCATAACAATTAGGTTCTTCTAATAAAGTGGTTATTGCGGTAACTGAAACTTCTGATGGTTCTTCTTCATTTACTAATCTTTCCTCTGGTATATTTTCAAATACTATCGGAATTTCCTTTATGTTGAAGAGTTCGTTGGTGATTTCACTGATGTTAATACTTTCATCTACTTCTAAAATAATCGGTCTTGTCACAACTTCGTTTGAGTGGTTAGTTTCATTCTGCACCTCTTCTAAGTTATTTTGGGCAATGACTTCTTCTGTTTTGAACTGCTTCCACAATTTATATAAAATCCAAAATTCTTCCGATTCTTGGTTAATTATGTCATTCACCTCTTTAAATTTATTGAGTAAATTAACACCTACAATTTCTGTGAATCTGTCGTAAGGTAGCTCAACTTTGTGCGAGTGTTGTGGGTCAGGGTCAGGTTTTGTTTTCCCAATACATTTTGGGTAATCTATTTTGTCGAGATTCCATGGACACAAACCGGTAGTTATAAAACCATTTCTTATGATGTCAGGCTTTAAGTACGTATCGATCACTATTTTGAAAATAGGTGCAAATTTGTCTCGTGTTGGTGCTTCGGAGTTATGGTTTCGCCTGCAGTCTAAAACACCCTTTTTCCAGTAAGATTTAAGTGGTTTAAATGCTGAAACATCAGCCGGTTGTAGGATTCGTGTTGAATTTCCATAAATACAAATTAGAATAATTTTTAGTTGAGAACAGAGATCACTCAGTTGGTAAGAGGTATGGGTGCTGTGGCCATCTACAAAAAGAATTATGGGAAATTGTGTACCCTTCTTAAGTATGTAAGGATGTAAAACATTAGCTATATATTCAAAAAATAATTCAGTCTTCATCCACCCATTTGAGCTTGTCCCAATGCCCCACTAATCTGGAACTGAAGCAGCAATTGAAGCAGGTAACCGTTTGTATGGGTAAATAACAAATGGAGGTGTTACTTCTCCTTGGACAGAAAAAGTGGATAAAACTGTAAGATTAGATTTTGCTGGAGCATTCTCAACCTCATAAACGTTTCTAGCACCCTTGGGTGCTAAGACTGTCTTATTCTTAGGGTATAACATCAAGCACGTTTCGTCAGAATTAAAAACACGATCGGAATATTTAAGGATTTCAAAATAATTTTCCTCCCTCAAGTACGTTTCAATATTAAGGAACCATTTACGAATATCCGCTTCACTAACTCGGGAACTGGCAGCAGTTACTGCTTCAGGTACTCTTTCACGCAATAAAGGATGTCGTCTCAGAAAGGCCTTATACCAACCATCTCCAGGAAGGTTATCCTTGAAAGGGTTGACTCGGGGTTTTTCGTCCAAAAAAGTTTTTACACGGATTTGTAAATCGTCCTTCCTTCTGGGAAAGCCTTTTCTATGACTATCAAGGATCCAATTTACCAGAATTTGTTCCTCTTTCACATAAAGTATCGGACGGGGTCCTAAAGTTGTTTTGGTAAATTTCTGTCCAAGTCAAAACTGTAAAGTTGAACGTGGTATTCTATATTTCTTAGACGTTGCTTTTTTTGATATACATTTATTCAAAATATCGTCTAAAGCTTTTGAAATCGTTTCTTCGTCATATTTTTTGGTATATTTTGATCCCTCTCCTACTTTAGGCATGATGAGATACTGTAAAATATTTACAAAATAGTCATTGGCACCCGGTTAATAGAGTTATTGGCACTAGTGCCAACCGCTGTCTACGTAGGTTGTGAGCTAAGAATTTACTAATTCTGGAAGTTACTATTATATATACATATCTATTAAATTAAATTCACTGTAATTTTTTTATTTTGTTAGTAATATAGTTATTGGCACCAAGTGCCAATAGCTATAATTCTATTGTTTTTTGATACAGTGTTTGGCACTAGTGAAATTATACAGAAAACATTAAATAAAACGTTAAATAACCTCGAATATGCGAAAATCATTGCCTACATATTTAATATCTACTAATATATTTCTTTTGTTTCAGGTGTTGTAAAATTACAGTTGGTCAGATAATGATGAGAATCTAATAGATTATCTAAGAACTCACCTATAAAAACACGCCAACCGAACACGTGAAACATGCACCACCGCTGTAACAGCCATAATGATTGTACAGTGATGCTGTTAACAATACGAATGCTCAATAGGTGCCGCTACATGTACCCGTTTAGAAATAATCTAAATTATATACTGTATTCTTGTTTATTGTGGTTTTATTGCAACAGTGCCAATAACTGTAGGAGTGCCAACGACTATACTGTTTACCCTATACCGATATTTTTCAAAAACCACAAGACCAACTAACCAGACCATCACAAAGTCCGTACTCATCTCCCATTTGTGTAGTACCAAAAAAAATGGACGCAAGTGGAAAACTAAAATGGAGACTAGTCATAGACTATAAAAAACTCAACGAGAAAACTTTAGAATATCCAAATATTACTGAAATACTAGACAAACTAGGACGCTGTTCCTATTTCGCACAATCGATCTAGTCTCTGGATTTCATCAAATCGAAATTCATCCAGCTTCCAGAGAAAAAATAGCTTTCTCAGTAGAAAATCGACATTATGAATTTACAAGAATGCCTTTTGGATTGAAAAATGTCCCTGCCACCTTTCAAAGATGCATGGATAATGTATTGAAAGAACTACAAAATAAAATTTGTCTCATTTATACGGATGAATGTAATAGTATTCTCAAACGGTTGAGAAAGAACACATACAAAATTTTCAATTAGTATTCGAAACTTTCAGAAAACGTCAATTAAAAATACAACTAGATATGTCAGAATTTTTACAAAAAGAAGTAACATTTTTAGGACACATCGTAACACCTGACGGTATTAAACCTAATCCAGATAAAATTTTGGCAATACAAAAATATCCCATTCCTAAAATACCAAAAGAAATTAAAGCGTTCCTTGGATCATTAGGATATTATCGAAAATTTAAAGACAATTTCGCAAAAATCGCAAAACCAATGACGAGTTGTTTAAAAAACGATGGTAAAATAACATTAACAAAAAAATGTATAAAATGCTTTGAAACATACAAAACTTTGTTAACACACAGTCCAACACTAAGCTATCCTGATTTCTTTTTACCGTTTGAAGTAACAACGGACGCGTCAAATTACGCAATTGGTGCAGTCCTTTTACAAAAGAATAAACCAATTTGTTACGCCTCTCGAACATTAAACAAAGCAGAAATTAATTATTCTACCATAGAAAAAGTATTACTTTCTATAGTATGGGCCTGTAAGCAATTCAGATCTTACCTTTATGAAACAATATTCACGATCATAAACCACTTCAATGGTTATTTAGTTTAAAAGAGCCAAATTCTAAACTTGTTCGCTGGAAATTAAAATTAGAAGAATATGATTACACAGTAAAATTTAAACAAGGCTCACAAAATAAGGTAGCCGACGCATTAAGCCGAATAAAAACGGAAGATTGTAATGTCAACGAAACACAAGATAATGACAACATGAGCACTCAGGTATAAATAGATGACGATTTGGATGAACTAATCGAAAAAATATTGAATAAAGACAATGAAACACCTGACAACATGAACTAAATAATAAACGAATTAGAGGAAGACCTACAAAACAACAATACTGATAATACTCAACATACAGCACATAAAGAACCAATTTTCACAATACCCTACACGGAACAACCGGTAAACCATTATAAAAATCAAATTGTTATAACAGAGTCCCACAGCACGCCAACTAACACTCATGATGTAAAACCTATATTTGCTAATATACGACATTTCATCACATTAAAAACAAATTTGGATGATGAAAATACATTTAAATTTTGAAACAATACATTTCTATAGATGGAAACACTTGTTTCAAATTTCCCACCCCATTTTTAGAAAGGAAAATCACAAGAATCCTCAGTTCATCTTTATTATATCATAGAACTAATAAAATAGTAATTTCTAATAAATTATTAGAGGACATAACCAACGAGAACGAACAAATAGATAAAATAGAATACTATCACCAAGGAAAAACTTTCCATGGAGGTATCAAAGAAACAACAAATTCCATACAAAAACTATATTACTGGCCCAACATACTGAAAAATGTCACAAACTTTATTAATACATGTCAAACATGCCTAACATCTAAATATGATAGGAATCCTCAAAAGATTAGGCTACAAATAACGGAAACACCTAACAAACCCTTTGAAAAAATCCAAATCGATACTTTCCATATAAAAAATGAAAATGTCCTCACTATTTTTTATCCATTTTCCAAATTCAGTCAAGCCTATTACCTTGACAACAAAAATAGTATTTGCATTATGGAAAACCTTCTGCAATTTTTCTCACATATGGAATTACCTAATCAAATTATCACTGACAACGGTACAGAATTTAATAATCAGTTAATAAGAGATTTTTGCTTATTACATAACATAAATTTACATTTTACTACACCATACTATTCAAATTCAAACTCCCAGGTTGAAAGATTTCATTCTACATTAGCAGATTCTATACGATGCCTAGAAACAGAACAACGAAAAACCTATTAAATACCTCATGACTTTTGCCGTCAAGCTTTATAACAATTCAATTCATTCAGTTACCAAATTAACACCATTTGAGATCGTGGATGGACCAAGAATAAACTCATATGACACAAACCCTCATTTAATTACCTCACAATACATTAAAAATCATCAAAATAGTATGCAAAAATTATATAAAAATATTAAACAACAAATTGAGACAAATAAAGAGCATATTATAACAGAACGTAATACTAAACTAAATGAACTAGAAGTTACTAACCCAGATCAAACAGTATACGTACGAACTGGTAAACGAGTAGCAAAACATTTGCTACAAAAAAAGTAACAGTTTTACAAGACAAAGACATAACAGTCGCAACAACTTCAGGAACATTACATAAAAATAACGTAGAAAATCAAAGGAAAATTAACAATACTCCTTTGTTACAGGACAACGACAATGACAAGATGGACACAAACAATAACGATACTATTAGCAATCAAATACCTACAGGCAGATACCACCTTCGACCCCGTCATACACCCCACATTATTCAGAACCATGGGAACTGATACACGCTTAATAAGTCATTATCACACATTTATTCATAAAATAAATTTACAACCACCCATCACCGCTTTTGATAATTTAATATTTATGTTAAACCAAACTTATGAAATTGATAAAATTAATAACCCCAGTAACATCGACATCTCCCTATTAAATCAGGCAGAAAACCTAAAAGAAATTATTACCCAAGAATATAGGAAATATAGGAAAGACGATTGAAAACGAACAAAAAGAGTAAAAAGATGCTTAATTAATATTGTAGGAAAACTTAACAAAGCACTATTTTGTCTTGCAACTGACGAAAATATAGCTAATCTTGAAGAAAAAATTAATACACTTATGTCAAACGAAAAAACACTAACACACGAACTAAATTTACGAACATCTTTATTCTCTACCTTTGTCAATAAGACAGATACATTATTAAATCAAATTTCGAAAAATCAGCAAAAAATTAAAGAGAATCTTCAGTATATTAAAACAAATCACGACACAAATTTTCAAAGACAAATTATAATTAATCAATTAGAACTCATACTTTATTATTTCCAACAATTAGATCAAACTACCACCTTTCTCAGATTATATACAGTAACTCCATTTTTATTAAATACCAGCGATATGCAGACAATACTAATTAACTTGAGATTATATCCAAAAGAAAATTTACTCAAGTTTTCACAACCCTATTCATACTTTCAAGCTTTAAAACCATTCTTTTCGCAATATGATCGTACTATATACATTGCACTATTAGTACCAATCTTAGCAAATCCAACATTCCTAACCTTCTTCCAAGTAATTCCTATACCAATAAAAAATATAACCATTCTTCCACCAAAACCATACCTAGTCGTCGATTCCAAGGACAATTATCAATGGATGGATACCGAGCCCAAAAAAATAGAAGATATATATTTCCTAGAAGAATCTTCAGAACACAAAAGAGTGCTTTATAGAATTACTGAGACGCCGACCTGCCGAGCAGTACTGCAAAATCTCCACTGTTCACAAAATCTCCACATGTTGAACAAGTTTCACCAACATATTATATCATCATTATTGATGCCGTTACAACATTGGAATACACTTGTCATCCGAAGACAATTTCCTATAAAACACTAATCTGGAACACTATAATTTCCTTATCACCACATTGTGATTTTTACATAAATAATCAAACATATTCTTATGAGGAACCTTTCTCAGCAGCAACATCCTAAAAGCCCAGTACATTCAACTCCAGTTGGATCCCAAAGATTCGGAGCCCAACTTCCGTTCTAACAGGAGAAGAGTTACACAATGCCATTAACTCAATGACCTTGTTATTTTTTAACTTTCATTTATTAATTATGCATAATATTATACATTAAGTAAGACCTGTTAACCTCAATCAATAATAATACTTTCTACTGATAACTAATTTTATATAAATATCAGCCAGCTTGTAAACTAAATCAGTTGTAAACTCATAACCATCTTGTAACAATCACGAAAAATAAAGTAATTGTACAGTTACTTGCAAAGTGGTGTTCTCATTGTTGTGAAGTGTGAACCTAGGGAAACGCACCCATAACTTGTGCTATTATAGTATACAATTGTTTTATGGTTTTAGGTTTTTAGGATACTATCATCACGAAGTATATTGAGCAGTTGTACCATCGTTAAAAATCTGTTATTACTCTTAATAGGTACCTACTAAATTTTATCATGAACAGTATAAATAAGCACACCTTAAAAAAATTGTAGCAGACGTCAATCAAATCGTAGAATAAAAAAATCTTACAATGCTGTTTTGACATCTGTATATGGAATAAATTCACATAAACCTTCCGAAAGCAACCAAGTTAATTGTGAATATATTAATACTTCTCCTTTAACTGAAACAAATAATGTTTGTTATGATAATTTTTTTAACTCAAAATATTAATAGGACGACTTTTTGCAGGAAGGAACCAACACCAAAAAACAGTTATTAAGAAATTAATAGTTAAAGTTGAACAATAAATTAAAAATTACTAATACATATAAAGACACTTTGACTGATAACATACTTTGTAATAAAATAAGTATATACAATATATTTACAAACAAATTCCGAGATGTAAATATTTACTTTAAAACTTTAGGTTTTTGTGGATTGGTTCCTTTCTGCAAAATGAAACTAGGTACATTTTTACTTAAAGGAATAAAATTTTATTGATTTAAAAAGTATATGAACAAAAATAATTTATTTTAATTATTCCACTAGGGGTTTCACTTCAAAATCGGGCGCTCCACTAAATCCATCCACATCGTCGACCAGAGATTCAGTGCCACTAAGTTTCTCATAGAACGGCTTGCAATCAGAGGGAATTAAGTTCATGACAGATTTAATGTCTTCTAATTTTGGAATCGATATTTTTTTCCCTTCGGACCACAATGGTATTAATAGATCTTTAAAAATTGCGGGCCGACCTAGTTGTTTTTTTTATATATATATTTCAGCATACGAGTTATCTTCAAAACTGGTTTTAAAAAAAATAGAGAATGGTTTCTCTTTTTCAAGAAGTATTTCACGTGTGTTCAACCAGCTAACTTTTTTACTTTCAACATCGACTTTTCTATTTACTATCTGTTGTTCTAGGTTGGCAGTCCCATAAAATTCGGTAGAAAGCATTCGTGAAACATTAAATTTATTTTTTATACGACAATCTTCCATGATTTTTATATAATCATTTGGCTGCTGGTGTTTGAGTGCACATTCTACGTCCAAAAAATCCGAATCGTTCGGGAGAAAAGTATATCCCGTTACAAGAAAACGCATACGAATTGTTTTTAAAGTAGAATGTGATTGCAGAACGGTTTTAAGCATCAGTGTTATCTTAATATTGCGGTTTTGACCGCCACAAGAATCCGACCAAAAGATCAACTCGGTAATATTATCAGATAGGTTTTCTTTAATATGTTTCAATAGACATGAGCCGATTTCTTGGGCTCCGTGCCCTGCCTCATTTTCTGTCCAGATATAGAAATGACCTTTATTGGTTGACCCAGAGTGAATACCTAAATTGTAGAGCCAAATCTGTCTCTTATAAAACAGTATTCCTGTGAGTAATCGTGGTAATGGTAGAGTTTTTTCCAGATCGAATGTTAAACATTCTATTTCGTTGTTTTCTTTAGCTTTTGTCATATCACTTTTCATCTTTCTCCTGGCTTCACTAATGTGACTTTCATGCTCCTTTTTGATTTTTTCCTTCTCTTCGGCAGTTAGGGCATTTAGGAATTTAATATGATAGGTGTCACACTTGTTGCAGGTATCCTTTTTTTAAACTTTTTAAATTTTAAATTGAATTTGGTTAGAAAAATGCGTCTGTAGGTCTGAAAACTAACTGGGTTTTCCACTTCTTCTTTGTATTTCCTATAGATCAAAGACAAAGTCATTTCTGGTGGTAAAAAGTTAGCATCAGAACATTCATTTCTACGATAATGGCTTTTGTATTTAGGTATTCTATTTATTTGGTTTATTACTTCTTGCACTCTTTTTCATCAATCTTATTTTTTCCACCTTGTGCTATTCCTCGCTTATCTATAATACTATCAGATCTTAGCTTATTCAATGCTGAATTAACTCTTTTAGTAGAAATGCACAGGGTTTTGATGAAGGTGTCACGACATACTAATATCCCATCTAGTTGATAAATTCTGGAATATTTTTTTGGCTTTTTTCCTTGTCCATAAGTCCTTTTCTTGTCATATTCCTTTACTAGAGCGCCTATATAGGCTGTTTGGGCGTCATAGCTACCCAGCTCCCAGAACTTTGTACAACATTGTTGTCTTTGCAGCATACTTAATTTTGTAGTGCAGTTTTTAGAACAGGAACACTGAAAAGATCCATCTATTTTTCTTTCCTCTATATTTCTTCGTTTATAATCATAATGAGGTTTATTTTTATTCTTAGCTTTTGTATTTTCTGCTCTTGTCAGTCCTGATTTCCTTTTTCTTCCTTTTTTTGGTCTAGAACTTAAAATTTCTGTGGCTCCATTGGCGTTGGTATTATCATTCTCATTGTTTTCTAGATGATTATTACCTTCTTTCTCTTATGGAGAGTCACTGTCACTCTCTCGCTTATAACAAACTCTGGATCCTTATCAGAGTCATATCCGTCATAAAAGTTTTCTGTCATTAACGTTACAGGAAGTTTCAGCACTTGTTGTATTTACATCCACCTCTGTCGTCTGAAAACATTTTAGGTATATTACAATGCATAATCTACAACCTAGCAAGTAAAGTTACATTACTAAAGCTGGGCCTTTTGTCAGTCTTGATAATTTCTGCACTACAGGTGGGTCCATTATTCAACCAACTTGAAAGGCCTAAAAAATCAATAATAAATCTTTTAATAAAACTACTTACCGCTTTGCTTGAAACAAGGTAATGAAACTTTAATTTAAGTGCATGACCATTCTTTAATTTTGCAGAAAAGAACCAACCCACAATTTTAAAATTTGTTAGAAGGTAATTGGAACACCGTTTGAATAAGTAATTAAAAAAACATTTTCATGCCTGGAATTTGATGCAAAATTTCATATTCATACCTACATTATTGCATACTTTTTGCTCAAAAATAAAACTTAACCTATGAAAATATTATATTGCAATATTTATCTGAGTAAAGTTTTTGTCTTCGTTTTCTTCTCCAGCAATATTTCTTGCCATCAAAAGAATTCTTCGAGATCTACTGTTATCCATATTAAGTACACGAATATATTATTATCAGTAACAATAAACTGTTTTCCTTAAACACTATCACAAAGAGTCAGCTGTTTACTTTAGTCTACAGTCTAATATGCAGAAAGGAACCAAACCACTTGGGTCAGTTCTGCAGGCAACTTACCTATCTAATCCATTTAGTGGGTTGGTTCATTGGCAAATAGATGGCGCTAGGCACTAGAATGTGGCTTGGTTCTTTTTTTGCAAGAAAGATTATGTCTCATTATAACTGTTATTATAAAAATCTAAAATTTAAGAATTTGTGGGTTGGTTCCTTTCTGCAAAAAGTCGTCCAAGTGAAACCGAGAGTGAAACCAGTAAAAACATGGATAACGAAACGCTTAATGTTGTCACAAATTTGGATCCTGAAGCTCCGGAAATGGAACTTAACTGTAAATTTTCTTTAAATAGTTATTTTAATGATAGTTACGATAAGTACCAAATTGACAATAAAAATAATATAAAACGGCATACGATTACAGATAAATTAAGGCGTTGGGCTTTGGAACATAATATCACTCACATAGCTCTTACAGAACTGTTACAGATTTTAGATCACAATGAACTTCCAAAACATGCAAAATCTTTATTGTGTACTCCGAGGAATACCTCTAACTACATTAGGCTAAACAATGGCCAGATGTTTTATTTTGGAATCACGGAAAATTTAAAAAAAGGGGTAAAAAATCCTGACGTTGAAATGATTTCCCTGCAAATCAATATAGACGGATTATCAATACATAAAAATAGCACAGATGAATTTTGGCCCATTCTAATTTTAAGTAAAAGTTTAATTGATGATACAGCTTTTGCTGCAGCAATTTTTTGTGGAAAGGGCAAACCTGATTCTATAGAAATGTTTTTAGATCCATTTTTAAAGGAAATTTTATATTTGCAAGAAAATGGTTTATCATTTAACGGATCCTATTTGAATATTGAACTTCAACAATTTACTTGTATACCCCAACTCGTTCATATTTAAAAATAATTGTAGGGCATACTAGTAAATATGCATGTGAAAGGTGTACTATTGTGGGAAAGTGGGAAAATCATAGGATTAACTTTGCTGAAAATTCAACTGATTCATTTAGAAGAAGAAGAAATAGTGATTTTCTAAACTTTTCAAGAGATACGTGGACTAAATTCGTTGGTAAAACGAATGAGGAAATACAAGAAATTGCAGTGTTGTGGTCGCAACATTTTGACGAGATGGACTTCAAGAGAATTGCTTTTAAAGTACTTCTAAAGGAAATTGTAATACCCCAAGAATAGTATACAGAGGCACAAATACGTAAGTTTACTATAATAATGGTGATGCATTGATAAATCATGTAGGTATATTAAGCTTGAAAAAATGTGACGGCATTAATATACCACAAAAATACTTTTCTTATTTTATGAAATCGGAAGGAGAGTATACAGTAAATGAGATTAACTATAATTTGCAAAAAAAATAATATGAATTTTGTGTCTCTACCTTGAAACCCTATTGAAATTTGAGATTTGATTATATAATCTAACAAAAAAATTTAGATAATGTGTCTAAATAAATATGATTTATTTTCAGACATAGCTGAAACCATCTGGAATGAAACAATTCTGTCTACCTCAGGCCATCATCCATTGCATGCAGAACCTGTCGATACTATTTTGGAACCTACTCCATCTACTTGCTGAAATTATGGATGTCCATTTTACATCTCTGGTGACACCTAAGATGGATACTATCATTCTTGTGTCTACCGAAGAGGATTCTCCTAGAAAAGTGAAACTGAAACGTCAGATTCGTACATTGTCTAAGGCAAACTTGCCACAAAGTCGTCAAGTTCGTAAACTACAAAAGCAAGTATGGTCGCAAAAGATTTTTTTTTAAATTAACTGGTGTAGTAAAATAATATATTATGATCTTTGCAATCTCAGTTTGTTTGTACAATATTCAATTATTTACCTACATTACAGTTTAAAGAACCCACATCTTTTTATTATCCGTCTACCTACTCCTAGAGTGGGTTCGAACCTTTAATGTGAAGATAACACTGACATAGTTTTCCATGAAACACCAAAACACTATATACTGCACTCGACGCGCGTTTCGCCAACCAAGTTGAAAACTTAAGTTACAATCATCTGCAGATGATGCCAACTTGGTTGGCGACACACGCGACGAGAGCAGTATATAGTGTTTTGGTGTTTCGTGGAAAACTACGTCAGTGTTATCTACCTACTCATTTTTAGTATAATTTGCATAATAATTGGCAGGTAGAATTGAAAGAATTCTACCAAACATTTATGAACAAAATATGAAACAGCTGATTTTTGTACATAACATTGTATTTTATATTTTCATCAAATGAGGTTGAGCATACAATTTAGTAAAGAGCAAAAACATTTTAAAGTAGATCTGGGGGTCTTTGGGAGCATTTTTCTTTTTAATATATGATCAATCAAAACAACTTTAATTTTATTCAAAAATCTGTTACCTGCGAAATATTTGTACCTGTTTAGTATTAATAACCACTTTAAACTGATTTGTTAATTTGCGAACCGTTTAATAACTCAAAAAATTTTAATTTTACTCTTGCTCCTGTTCATAGGAAACGCTACTGAGCGTCTTCTCCCACCTAGATAAACCATTCTCTGACAACTTCCATCGAAGCAGATTTTATCATATCTTCTCCCCTTAAGATATTTACTCGTTGGATCTTAGTAATATTCTAAGGCTCGGTTTATCAATACTGGGTTATTTTAAGGCAACGTTTACACTCTTATGTCGAGGTCGTGTTCAAACAATAAATTAAATGCATATCTGTAAAGCAACAATCACGCCCCAATTGACTGAAATATTTTGTTCAGTACTGTTCCCCACTATTTTTGATTTACTTGAGCAAAGAAAAAAATCGTACTTTATTCATTACAACATTTTACAGATATTGTTTATAGTATATTTTGTTACACCAATATAACACGCATACTTATGTATCACCATATTCTAAGAGAATTAATACTGTTAGTTTCATTCTTTCACAGAACTAATCTATAGTTAATGGTAATGGAACCTTAAAATATTTAGAGCCTGCCCTGTCTTCAAACTGTTTTTTGAAAAACATATTTATTTTCTTTCTCTTTATGGGATTTTATGTGCTTTTATATAATTTAAAAGGTAAGTACAGTATTTATATGTTTATTTTTATACACGTTATTAAAATCTACTGATTATGTTCAAATTTATTGGTATAATTCGAATGTCTTATTGGAGGTCGATTTTTTTAAATTATACAGAAATAATATAGAATTGTACTTGCAGGTACGTTTTACAATAATAAATATTATGAGTAATTTTGCATGTGTTAAGTTGTTTTTAAGAAACTCAAAAAATATAAATGGGAATTCTGAACAGAGCTCAGAGCACTGAAAACGTCGGCTTAATTTATCTGACAGATAGTGATTATCTAGAGGTTATCTGTTTATCAATGTTCAGTTTTAAGAGAAACTTGTAGTCAAAGAGCCGGATAAAATAACTATAACTTCCAAGTAGTGGATAACAAATTAACTAAAGGATAGGAAGAATAACGTAAGCGCAATAGGCAAATAACAGATACCAATTTCTTTTTATTTACTGAGAGAATGTTGTGAAAATGGATAATATATATTTGATTATTTAAATGATGATGAGGCATTGAGTTGGAGAGAAGACCTTATATGTGCTGAGGAGGCGATTATTTTGAAGAAATGCGTAATTATGACTATTGTAAGATTTTGTGTACAAAAACAGTTTTAGATATTTTGGGGTTAATGGGGTTAATTTAATATGAACCTGATTTTGAATCTTAACAAATCATGTTTTATAATTCGTAGATATAGATGAAACATAAATATATTTATATATATATATGTAAATAAAAAGTGTAAGGCTGTATGTAGAAGTAACGAAATAATTAATAATGTCTGCCCTATTTTTTTCCATATTTATTCTTTCCGTCGCCAAAAGTATGTATTTATTGAGGTAATGCACACTAAATTTTGCCTCTTGATAATACTAAAAATCGCAACTCGTTTTTTCTACTCATGGTTCATGGTGTCTATAAAACCACAGAACAGACGAATATAAAACCTTATTTTGAATATCAAATATCTTATTACACACATGAAGATTTACTGAAATATTAGTGCAGCCAACTTATGAACAAATTGTACAAATTAATAGATAACTGACTAACAGATAACAGTGCGCTTGATAAACAATGCTAACTCATCTGCCAGATAACTATCTAACACTTTTGGGCCTAAAAATACCATTTGTAAAGTTAGAGTATTACACTAGACATAATTTGTCTGAACTTACGTCAATATGTAGTTTAGTAGGGCAACATATGTGATGTATTTATTTTAATATTAATAATATTATAATAATGTGTAATTGACAGCCATTCTTATATTGAGTAAGAGCACTCTAAATTTCAAATTAAATGGCTTTTACAAAAATAGATAATTTTGTATCACGATTGTCTGAAAAAATTGTCCTACCTTACATTACGATCTAATGACAATTTTATTGTTTCGGTTATTTTCTGTGTTAAAGTTAGAACTTCCTGTGTAATTTTGGTACTAATGTCTCTTTGATTTCCACAATGCATATGTGCTATTATAGTTAGTATATAATTTATTAAACATCATTTACAATTTATAAGTAAATTAATATTGTAATCTTTTTTTTTTAAATTACTTATTTTTTTTAATTTTCACAAACATTAATAATATTTCTATATTCAATGTGAAATAAAAAATGTGTTAGGGTATTGGTTTAACTTGGTAGTTTTGTTTTAATTTTTTTTTGAACGTATATATTATGTACCATATTATAAAGAATTTGAATCCACATTTTTTTACCCTACATTTTAAGTAAGTCTATTATTGTCGTCACTTCGTTTAACATAACAAAAGTCGGCGATGTTTACAAATAATTGCAACAACTGCACTCTTTAGTGACAGGATTACAAGTACATTCTTAATATATGTATTAGTTTTGAATTAAACTAGTGTTACTTACATCTATGGTTAGTATAAATAGAACGTTATTTGCTTATTAAAGCAGTCGCAACTAAACCGTTGTTTCTCATTGTTTCCAAGAATAATTAGGACTTGAGACTGCGTCAAGGGAGTATTACACCACATACAAACCTAGCCAGACATGTTATACAGAGTGAAGGCCTTTGACTGTCCATCAACCTAGAATCTAGTGATCCTTGTACGAAACACAGACAAATAATGTGATTTGATTAAGACAACTATACAAGTAATTGCACTACTCTTTTTTATGTTTCGAATAGTGGTCCCGTCGAATCCATTGTTCACGATTATACAGTTGGTATCCATTAAACTAACTATATGCCGTGCTTTCATTTCAAAATATTATATAGGGAAGCATTCGATCAATCTCGTACAATCCCCCCTAGATACAAAGTGTGACTGTCGACTGAAATTTGCCACAGCCCATACAGTCCATGCTCCCCCTCTACTCCAAATTTACGAACTCGATCGACGTTGCTTCCCAATGATATTATTATTCAAGGAGAAAGCCCATACGCAGATTGTTTTCTGTCTCTCTCATCGTCTTGACATCACCGTGAGAAAAGTTAGAACGGTCCGACCGCGAATAATAGTTGTTTATGACGATTTGTTGTTCAAATAGGTTTTTTTTCTTTTATTTGCCATCAATGAAAATAAGTCTGCTGTGCATCTTTGCTCTTTTAGGTAATCATTTTTAATTTATTATTTCAATATGGTACATTGTGCTGTTGTGGGTTGTTCGGGTAACAATAACAAAAAAAGCAAAATTATTTTGGACTGTTGGTTTTTTACATTTCCAAGGAATAAGCAAGTTTGTGAAACATGGGTTCACAGATGTTACTAGCAAAATAATTTTATCACTAAAACAGAAACAGTATGTTCAAAACCTTTTTCTTTTATATATTTTTCCCTAACATATTTTACCCATCTTTACCACTTTATATTTTTAACCTATTTAAGTAATTTAAAACACATTGACCCTTTCTTCTTAAGCAAAGTTAATTTTTTATATCCTGTATATTTTAGCCCATATTAATATGAAGTACTAAATAATGAGTCATTGTTGCAATTGAGCAAGAGAAATTAAGTTCTTTAGAATCTCCTGATGAGAGAAGTAGAGACATCGCTACCCAAACTACAAGGTAGGAAACAAATTCCTCTATCTTGTACTTATAGTGCTTAACAGTGGTTTATATTTTAGTTCATTTGAACTCTCTGACCAGCTTCTGGCACAAGTAAAAATACTGCAAGATAAGAATGCACAACTGACACAAATCAGGTACCCCTCTGATGTTTACGCCGCCCCGGACCAGAAACAAATTGTTCCCCTTTTAAAGTTATTTTCTCTTAATAAAAGATGGTTTTAATCTGCAATAAAAACGTAGGGAAAAGGGGTCACAGTGGATCATCTTTTTTTTTAGTAGGTAAAACTCGGGAAGTATTGCATGTAAAAATCTGAAATTTTCAGAATACTTTGTGTGCTTACTTAGCTACAATAACTCAAAAGAACAACTGTGGTACAATCAGGGCTTCTACTAATCGAACTAGATTTTTCAATAAATGGGATTTGATCTACTGTGCCCTAGGCCTGGGATACGGTGAATCATCTCTCTGGGTAACTGTGGATCATACTGGAGTTCAGTGGATCATAAGGATTTTCTAGGGAATAAAACACTTATATCATTTTATAAACTGCTTTATATAATCAACATACTGTAATTAACAGTCTTATAGAAAATTCTTTACCAGAAACTAAATTTACCTACAACATTAGGAAATTAAACTCCAATTATGAACTAATTCAAATGATAGAAATGAGAGCTTGGCAGCAATAAAAAAAATGGTCTCTAATTATTATGTTTTATATGAAAATAATCTTTCTAGATTTTCTAAAAAGTAAATGCAAGTTGCAATTAAAAAGTAATATTGTTTATTCTTATTTTAACGAGAGTTAAAAAAATATATCCTTCAACTTATAAAGATATAAAAGCTAGCGTAAATCTGTTTGCGAGAAGTTCAAACTAAAGGAATAAAAACTTTGCTGTCGTTTAGTATTACCACATACATCTGGCCGTGGCAATATCATTCTGATATCAGACAGTGGGACCATAGCAAGGTCTGGAACATCGGGTAACCGAAAAGTGTTATCCATTTTAGCACTTTTCCTCAGAAAACTGACCTCGACTTCGCCGTCTTTCATCTGCAATACTTTTGCCACATAGTAAACTCTCCTATTCTTTGTTTTAGTCGAATTGAATTCTACTAAAATGTATTCTCCTTCACCAGGCAAATTCTCCGGTGATGTGAATGACTGTGGGTTAATGATTGTTTCTCCTTGTTCTTCATCAAATGAGGCCTCGTCTTCCGATTGGACACTGTAATGGTCATCTTCTTCAGAAGTGACATCGGCATCTTCTGGTTCTTGTAAGATCTTTCTCTTCTTAGCTGTTGCATTCTTCTTCATCTGCTTCTACCTTTTCTCAGCCTCACGTCTTTCTATCTCCAATTTCTCTGGAGTGTCCGTAGCTATCATCGATTTTCCCTTTCGTCTTGGTGTTCTTTCAGATTTTCTTGATGCGGCTTTTGGAAGACCGCGGAATTGTACAGGATTCACAAACTACCTGAATATCCCAGCTAATTGAAATGGAGATTTAGAGTGGTTGTCAGACTTTGAATTCAGTGTTACGGGGTTCTTTGTTATGTCTGTTTCAGCAGGTGGATTGTTCTCCTGATTTTCTGATATATCAGTTACATCGCTCGGTGTAGTCTACATCAGTGAAAAT
The DNA here is from genome assembly GCA_029963845.1 of Rhamnusium bicolor. Taxonomy (NCBI): domain Eukaryota; kingdom Metazoa; phylum Arthropoda; class Insecta; order Coleoptera; family Cerambycidae; genus Rhamnusium; species Rhamnusium bicolor. Next base: position 255,450 of record JANEYF010001719.1, read on the forward strand.
ATTTCTATCATATGGATAAATTCCTGTATTTCTGAATGAGCTGCAAATGTTTGCAGGTGTCATAGCTTTCTTATGTGCATCTCCTACGCAAGTACTTACCTCATATATAGACAGAGTTTTACCGGGATTTCGCATCATCCAGCTATCCACAGCTGCATTGTAAAAAACTTTGAAAGGTTTAAAAATGCATACAGACGGTAAGTGGTTGAATTTTTCCAGTAGAATGCGGAGGCACTGTTAATATTGTGACGCCATTGTCTTTCGCCAGATCTATGGCTTTTAGGGAAATGTACGCCTCGAAGTTATCCATGATCAGTAAACTGGCATTCTCTTTACTGCTGTTTGTATGTTTGATGAAATGGCGCATCGTTTCGACGAATAGCTCTGTGTTCATCCAGCCTGATGGCGTGGCTAACCCCAAAGTTCCTATAGGATCTCCAACGAGCATGTGCTGTTTGAAATGCACACAGGGAAAGATCATGATAGGCGGCAAAGAATTTCCCGCAGCATTGATAATACAGCAGGTAGTTATTAATGTTCCCTTTTCCGCACTTGTAACCTTGCCGATTTGTTTTTGTCCTTTAACGACAAGAACTTTTGCACATTTTTGTACAGTCATTGTGCAAGTTTCGTCAAGGTTATACACCCTGGTCCCATCTGCAAAAGCTGGCTCCCGCAGCATTATATCGTGTAGTTTATCATAAAACATATTCACATTGTGTCTATTAAATGACGTCGCCTGACTCAAACTGCAACCTTCAGGTGTTCTTAGACTCAAGTGCGGGTGCCTCTTTCTAAAATTATACAGCCATTCTATACCAGCGAATCCTGTATCCCATCGCAAGATGATCCACTGTAACCCACTATTACGTTGTTAACAAAAAGTTGATATTGTGACAAATACAAAGAATAATCGGCTAAAATAATCACTTAATTGTATGCAGAGAAGTCTACTTAGTAGAATAAAGTTATAATACATTTGAATTTGGAACACATTTTGGATAAATATTAATAAAACTGACACTATGAAATAAAATATCGTGACTTACTTTTTAAGACCAACCGCATAACACATTCACACACTGCGAGAGCTCACGGATGGCTGGCGTCATCCTTTGGGGTTCGATCATCGACTTTCGTCGCGGTAGCGACATAAACTGGCAACGATTATTTAAAAAATTACGGATATTGATCCACTGTGTAACATGATCCACTGTGACCCCTTCTCCCCCTATATTTAAAAAGAAACAAGCATTAAAACTTAACATTTGGTACAAAACAGTATAATTGAAATAAAATAGAGTTGCAGTACCTATAGATACCTAGTTGTTATATTTTAAAAATATTTACTTAGTTTTAAACATACAGGGTGCAATTTTACCCCTATTACGATTTAAATTTTTTCTCACTTATACAAATAGAAAACAAAAAGTAGATACATAGAACCACAGTAATACATTGTTTGTTTGAGGTAATCAGAAGAATTTTTTTTTCTCACTTTTAATTCTGAAAATATTTTATTATCTGTTTTAAGTTTATTTGATCATCAATTTCATGTTCAATTGTTAAAATGGCCAAGCCGTTTAGTCGATTTTGCGTAGTAGTTGAGCGTAAAAAAGTTTTAATTAATTTAAATTTGGAGAAACTTCTTTCTCCACTTGCTACTGATATTGGAATAGTCAGTGGTATTCTTAAGGCAATACTAAGATTTGGAGCAAAATTTAGCATTGTTATTATTTTAAGAACATCACTTGGACTTTCTTTTTTGCCCAAAAGTGCACAAACTGCAGAAATTTCCTCTACTAATTCTAGACCGTTAATGTCAGCTGATTCACCATCAGATAAAATATTTTCCAAGTCTTTGCAAATCTTTATCAGTGTCTCTTTAGGCATGGTTTTCAAATCATATATATTATATAGAGATTGAACATGGTTACTATGATGATTCAGTTGTTCAAATCGACTATCTAGTGCGTTCATGCTAAATCAATAGTATACAGTGTGGCTCACTTAAGAGTGTAACAGCGTAATAATTCTTTTGTTTTCTGTCCGATTTAAATCAAACTAGTCTTAAAAGATAGAGGTCACCAAGGTCTATTTAAGACCACAAAATCACTTTCCATCTTTAAATGCAAGGCCATCTACGATGCTAAATTATATGAAAGAAATCAAAAAAATCATAGTGGGCATTTCTTAATCAAAAAATTTTATTAACAAAACTTGTTCGAAATCATTCAAAAACCCTGAATCCGAAGTTTAATTAAATTCTAAAAAAAAAATGAGGTTTTGATGAAAAAAAAATCCAGTCCCAAATTTCTCGTTTTGATAAGCATGCTCTGATTCCTTTGTTTCTACTAAAAGACAATTTTGTAAATGTCAGATTAAGTAAATCTGTTGGTATTGTCTGATTTTTTGTATTCTAGCATATTTTATTTCAATTAAAATGCTTACAACTGTGGAAAAAGTGGAAATTGTTTGATTAGTTGGTGATAATCCTCGTACAGCGAGGGAAGCTGCTACAGAATTTAATAATCGGCATCCAGATCGATCCCTCAATAGACCATGGAGAAGTGGCGAATTAATAATTTTTATCAATAAAACTGGCAAAGTGTGCAACAAACAAGAACAACGTGTGAGGGATCATGTTAGAGATGCAGAAATTCTTCAGTTTGTGAGAGAAAATCCAAGGTGTAGCCTAAGGAGAATGCCCACAATTTTAAATGTACCCAAGGATACAATTTGGCGATGCTTCCGTCGAAATAAATTACGTCCCTTCAAGCCTGTTCTCTTGCACACATTAGAAGAAGGGGACGAAGAAAGGCGGCTGGAATATTGCTTTTGGTGTCAGGGAGAGTTTTTGAACAACCCTAATTTTTTTAAAAATATTTTATTCTCAGATCAAGCGACATTTACAACTAATGGCACAGTTAACTCTCAAAATACTTGAAATTAGTCCGTTGAAAACCCTCATTGGGTTGTAACCTGGCGACGCCAGTATTCAGAAAAGGTTAATGTGTGGTGCGGTATTTTGAATGAACAAATAATTGGGTCACATTTCTTTGAGGGAAATTTAAATGTTTTCTAATTGTTCTGCAAACTGAATTTTCAATCGAAATTGAAATCTTGCCCCTTATTGCATACAACAATCTGATATTTCAACTTAATGGAGTCCCAATCCACAATGCAATGGTAGTACGGAGTTGGCTAAACGACAACTTTCCCCGGAGGCGGATTGGAAGAAATGGCCCTTTTATTAATAGGCCTCCAAGGTCACCTGACTTTACGCCCTTGGACTTTTTTATGGGGGTTTCTAAAGAATGAAGTCTACAAAATGCAGCCATGAAATAGACTACAAATGAAAAACCGGATTAGGCAAACTTGCGCTGAAGTTACGCCTGTAACCCTCCGAAAAGTTATGAACAACAACAGAAAATGAATTGAGGCATGCATAAAGCTGATGGAGGTTTGATAGAACATATTATTTAATTCTTTTGGTTGTATTTATTATCCATTGGTGTAAATTGTGTTTCAAAAAAAATAAATTTAGAAATATTTTTATTAAAATGCCTAAAATGATTTTTTTCATCAAAACCTCATTTTTTTTTAGAATCTAACTAAACTTCGGATTTAGGGTTTTTGAATGATTTCAAACAAGTTGTGTTAATAACATTTTTTGATTAAAAAAAAATTGTGGTCTTAAATAAACCTTGGTGGCCTCTATCTTTTGAGACTAGTTTGATTTAAATCGGACAAAAGACAAAAGAATTATTACGCTATTACACTCTTAAGTTAGATACACTGTAGAAGAAAAATTCTATTTTGTATTTTTCTTTGAGATCTTGGATTGATTCGTCCCTTGCCTTATATGAAAAGTTGGTATTCTTTCTTCTTACGCGGTGTCGCGACGTTGTTGATTCAAAATTGGCTTCAACGTTAATTTCATCAGCCAATTCTCTTGCGTCAACAATAATTTCATTAAAAAACTTATCTGATCGAAGGTTTTTAAAGAAATTTTTGCAGTTCTCTAGAAGATAAATTGCTCAAATCAAAATATTTTGTTCGCATAAGCTTGCTTATGGGATTAATACAGTTTAAAATTTTATACCATATGACTATTGAACATAAAAATTTAAATTGTTTAATGCAACTTAGCAAACCCGAAGCTTCATCTCTTATTGAGATATCGATGTCTTGGTTTTAATAAATGCTTAGCAAAGCGTCGTATATTTCACCAAGTTGAAATCTTAAGAGCGTTAAAGCTCCTATCCTGCTTTCCCATCGTGTGTCACTCAAATGTTTTAATGTTAATCTTTGGACATATTTTAAAAATATTGTCAATCGAAAAGTAGAAGAAGAAAAAGATAAATATATTTTTGGACCATATTAAAAAAATTGGCTGTATTCAAGGATGCTTTTGCCATATCATTTACCACTATATTGAGCGAGTGGCTACTACACGGAACGTAGAATGCTCGTGGATTTAAATTCCTAATTCTAGATTGCACTCCTGCATTGTTGCCCCTCATGTTAATCCCGTTATCATATCCCGGCCATATTATATCTTGCACATCAAGTCCCATTTCATGAAGCTCTTCAATTATAATTTCATATAGTTGTCTTCCTGTTGATCTTTCCACAGGTAAGAAGCTTTCGTAGATTTTTATTTCGACATCGTTTGAATCAGAATCAGACCTTATTGATGGAAACGTATCTAATTCTCAGGGTCATTTACTCCACCTTACTAACGTCAGGAGTGCAATCTAATATTATGGAACAGTATTTCGCTTTTTTATTTCAGCAGTAATATGCGATTTTACACTTTCGTGAAGCAAGTCTTTTATCTCGTTTTGAATGTTTTTTCCAAGATAGTGAGCTTTGGTTTTCTCTTTTTTAAGCACTCTACGCACGTGTTCCTCCATGACTAGGTCAACTTCAAATAGGAATTCAACTATTTTTAAAAAGTTGCCGTTATTATGCTCAAACAGCTTGTCGCTTGTACCTTGAAAAACTAAAACACCTTTTACCGAGCATTTTAGTAATTGCTACACTCCTTAGAAGCACCTCGTACCAGTGATTTATTTCAGCAATAATAATTCTTCGGGCAGCTGCGTCGATAGTTGTAGAACAGTTAAACTTTGATTGAGTTCTAGCCATGATTTTTGAGCCTGAATATGATTTTCAGAAATTTCGTGATCCTTTAAAGTTTCAACGATGTGCTTTCACTTTTAAAACCTTCTTTTGAAAGGGAACTTGACACATGGCCGTAAATTTTGCAGCAAAAGCAACATATGCAGTTTTTTGAAGTGGAGTACACTAGCCAGTCTCTTATAACTTGCTCTCCATTTCTTAAAATTCGAGAATAGTAATTTGTGCTAAATTTTCGACCGGTACCATCTAAGGAAATTTGTAATTAAACAATGGTTTATGTGGAACTTGTCGTACTAAAAAACTTCTTTCGGCATCTCCTAAAATTCTGCGCCACATTCTGTACCTAAAGTGTGTACAGTGCATTCCGTGGGTGGTAGGGTGAGGTCAGTTTGTAGAGGTAGAGTGCTACTAGTGCTAGCCAGGGTGCCTTCTGTAAGTGCCAAGGCGGTGTCAGTTGGTAGGCTGCTTTCATTTGGTGACAAAGTTGATTTAGAAATATCATGTGTTGATTAGTCTTAGTCACCAACACTCTCTGATGATTCCGTGTTTTCCTTTTTATCTGAATTTTGGGAGATATTTGTTTTGGTACTAATGGTACTACCGGACCCATCCTTGTAAATAATTGTGCAGAGCACCAGCCTGTTTTTGCTTTTGGGTTTCCTTCTCTAGCCTTTGCTTTTTGTACTGATGGCAGGACAATTTTCTTTGAGTGAGTTATTATCGTCGCCTAGCGGTTTGTCTTTTTAAAAAGTGAATTTAAAAATTTAACAAACTTTTACTTGACGAAAAAATAACAAATGAAAATGAGTTTATAATAATAACAACAAATCTAACTACAAAGATATGTAGATCTTAATGAAATGGATAATATTATAGAACTAAATTAAAAGATTGTTTAAGTCGTATTTATAACATTGGGTTATCTTTGACAATTGAACGATTCAGCATCTCAGTTCTTGGTAGGTAGTTCAGGGCCTCCGTCCTTAGATGAGAACTTAGATTTTATTTAAAAAGGGCCGATGTTCGTCATTTCTTCTTCTTGGGGTTTTTCTTTGGATTTTGATTTGGTTGCAAATATGTTCAATGTTGGAAATCTGTTTGTCTTAGATTTGATATAAATACTCCATAGTATGATTAGGATAACAATAGTGATGATAATGATAAAAGTATAAATACTCCAAGAGTATGATTGATTTGTAGTTGGCTCTAATATTTGGTTTTCGATTTCTTCTTGTACATTTTCAGTGCATTTAGATAATGCCGAAAATTCGTCTAGGTCAACATGATCCATTGTGGGCATATGTAAATAGTGTTTTATGTATGATAAATTGCTTTGTATATTTAGCATCGGAATATATATAGGTTCAAGTGTTCTTTAAAAGTTAATATTAGGAGTGAGTTTGTATTTAGCGACAATATTGTAGCATCTATCTGGACTTGTTAATAGACAGTTCCCTTTTAGTTGTTTCTTTTTCTTCTCTTCACAATTTGTTTCAGCTACGATTGTTGAGGGGCTAGTGATTATCCATGAGTTCGAACTCGACTCTTTTTATTTTAGGATTGTTAATATTAATCTTTGTGAATCTACAGTTCTTTTGTTTTTGAGCATAATCGATAAGTTGAATTTCGCAAGGTTCATTTGTTGTTCTTTGTATAACAGAGTTGTGCATACAAACAAATTTCCTTATCTCTATCTCTTCGCATGGTATGACGGCATAGGAATACCAGTTGGATTTCATTAGTAAATAATTTCTTTGTGGTATAATAGTAATATAGGATCCATTGTTTTCAACGGGTAATGGATACAGTTTGTAATAATCATAGGGTGTTATTTCTATTCATGGTATTTTAATAATAAAATATGTATAGGAGTCCTTCTGGTAGACTGAAGTTTTACAGAGTTTCTCGTATTTAATCATGTTTTGAAAAGTAGGTTCAAATGGAATTTTTACTTCTTTCAGGTGACTGGATGTTTATTAGTTCTTTCCTAAGGTCATTTGGTCTTATAATTGTTTGATGCATTTGCCTTAAATGTGCAAAGGATATTGCTGTGGACAGTTCTTCTAACGTATTGCAAATAAGGGAGAGAGAATGTGATAGCTGTTCGAGTATATTCTCTACTACGACTAATAAGTGAATGCAAAATCCCATTTTTTCTATTTTATTTTCAATATCGATCACCGTTGAATTAATTCTTCTCTGATTTTCTACAGGTGTCGTGATTGACTTATTTGTGGTTTTAATAAAAGGTCATGAGTAATAGATAAATGATTTTCCATGTCTATTTTTAATTTGGCTTCATTGTTAAATAATCTTTTGAAGTTTTCTTCGTATCGTTCACCATCGTTAGCATGTAACGTGCCAGTAATTGATTTTTAAAAAGTACCAACAAAGTTAAATAGTCCTCTCGATTTTCTAACATGGCTTGGTAGAACTTGCTCAAATAGTATAGAAGTTCTATTGATTTCAAAGGTTAACATTCTATTTATTTGATATAATATAGCGTTCGCTACAGGTACTTCCTTTCTTGTTATTTCACAGGGTATATTTAGTTCCAAGTACTATTAATATTTCCCAGGGTTCTAATAATTTCGTCTTTTTCCTTCATAAATGTTTTGAAGAGTGGTTGTATGTCGAATGCATTAATTATTTCCCATTCTGATATGATGTTGTCTGCTGTGCCTAGGCGAATTGGTAGAAGTCCAGGGTTGGCTTCTAAATTTTTTAGTTGGATGTCGTCGGCTGCTGCAAGGGTGGTCCATCTGTAAAAGCAGATCTTAAATCAGACAAATGAGTTCGGCGTTATTTACTGTTTTTTAATCTAATCATGTAAGTGTTATCATTGTTAATTGAAACTGCAGGAAATGGTCCGTTTAATTTAGAGACTGTTTTAGAGCCTCTTTTTTTAGGTGCTCTAACAAACATTTTGGCCTATTTTATACTTTTCTTGTAGGTTTGTTATTTCTTTATTAACCCTGTCAACAATTGCTGCTTCTCTTGTTTCAGTTATTTTATAGATTGAGTAGTAAAGTTGGGAAAGTTTTTTCTGTGTTCTAACGAATAATCGAAGATTATCTGATCTGTTTTTGTATCAAATAGGTTTTTGTTTGATATATGTCTAAATATGACATCAAAGGGTGTATTCCTGTGGTGGAGTGGTTGGTATGATTGTGCGCTATAATAGCTAGCTTCATAAATTCTTCATCGTTTTATTGAGTTGTGGATTAAGAAATATGAAAATGAAGTGTGGAATAAATGATCCACAATGCATTAGATCTGGATGAAAGGGTGTCGTAAAGTGAATATCAATTTTATGATATGCCAAGAGATTTCTTATTTGGTTGTTAATAAATTCTCGACCATTGTCAATTGTAATTGTCGCTGGGGTTCCATGAAGGTTTTTTTTAAATATATAGTCTGTGTTTTTATTTTTGTTTTTTTTATAGTTTCCTTCATGATACTTTTTAATGGTTTCATTAATTTCTTCCTTTTTTCTTAGAAATGTTCTTTCTTGTGTACATCTTATTAATTCCGGCCTATTATTGTTGTGTCTGTTATATACTCGACAAAAGTCCTCGTACATTTTGTCTTTATCGAAGTATATGTAAAATGTAGATTTTCCATGTATAATCTCTGAAAAGTTCGATTATTTGATCATCGTTATCTTCATTGGTTATTTCAGCATATGGGATGGTTTCATTGTCTACATTTAGAGTTCTACACTTCCTAGGGTTCATTGGTACTGTCTTTATGAATATTTGTTTTGAATTTGTATTTATTATGTCGTCTATAACTTTAATGGTGTCTCGTGGTTCATCCTCCTCGTTGGAATGGGCAGTAAAGATTTCGGGAATATCATTTGTTTCAATGCCTACTTGTGTATTTTCGATTAAGTTAAGCGTCTTGCGAAGCGGTTGACTTCTTCAGGTGTTGGTGTTGCTAATTCGTTTTCTCTGTCCAGTTCTTGTATTATTTTATCAAGTTCTGGATCGTCGATATTTACATGCATTGATTCAGTGTCAATTGGGTGAATTCGTGATAGTGCGTCAGCATTTGTATTTAGCTTACCCTTTTTATATTCTACATCAAAATCGTAGTCTTGTAATTTTGTACGCCATCTGATGAACTCAGAGTTTTGGGGATCTTCTAATGAGAATACCCATCGAAGTGGTCTGTGGTCTGTGTATGTAGTGAAGCGTCTGCCGTATAAATAAGGCCTGAAATACTGGGTGGACCAAACTAATGAGAGCAGTTCTTTCTCTATCACGGAGTAGTTTTTCTCAGATTCGTTTAGTGTTCTGAATGCACAGGCAATGGGTTTATCGCTTCCTACACTTTCCTGGGATAAAACTGATCCTACTGAGTATTGCGACGCGTCCGTTGTAAGAATAAACGGTCTTGAAAAATCTGGGTGTTGTAAGAGTGGGTTGTTTGTTAAAAAGTTCTTACAAGTTTCAAAAGATTCTACGAATTGTTTTGTGTGTTCAATTTTTGCTCCTTTCTTTAAGCAGGCTGTTAATGGTCTGGTAAGTTTTGAACAATCCTTTATAAATTTTCTGTAATACCCGATTAGTCCGAGGAATGATTGTATTTCTTTTTTTCGTATTTGGTATTGGAAATCTTACAATTGCCTCGATTTTATCCGGATTGGGTAGTATACCGTCTGGGCTGATAACATGTCCGAGAAATTTTACAGTTTGTTTTAGGAACTCCGATTTGTCCAATTGTACTTTAAAGTTTTTCCTTCTAAACCTGTCAAAGACTAAGCGTATCGCTTCTATGTGTTCTTATAAGGATGTAGAGGATATTAATACATCATCCATATAAACTAAACATTTGTGCTGAAGGCCTGATAATACATAGTTCATTATTCTTTGGAAGGTGGAGGGTGCATTTCGAAGCCCGAAAGGTATTTGTAAAAATTCATAGTGTCCTTCGTCTGTTGAGAAGGCTGTTTTCTCAATATCTTTTTGATCCATTTCGATTTGGTGATATCCGCTTGCTAAGTCCAAGGTTGTAAAATATTGACTGCAGCCTAATTGATCCAAGACGTCTGTTATGTTTGGGATTGGAAATTTATCAGGTACGGTTTTCTCGTTAAGTTTTCTGTAGTCTATAACAATACGAAATTTCTTCTTTCCACTGTTGTCAATTTTTCTTCATCAGTATTGTTAATAAGTGAAATCGTTGTTTCATTGTCCTTGATGTTGATAAGTCCTGCTGAAATTTATAATTGATTTTCAAATATTATAGAATTTATTATAGTTTCTCCAGAATTCTGCGTTGTTAGTATTTTTGCAACAATTTCTGTTTTAGGTTGAATATTATATTCATATTTAAATTTTTTTCTTCAATGGTAGATCCTAACAGTCTTTTTCCTTCAATGAATAATTGAATTTTTGTTTTGTCTGTTAATAGATGTCCATTTTTAAAATCAAGTGTGGCTCCTATTTCTTGCAAAAGATCCAAGCCAATCAGTCTGTCATATGTTTCACTGAAGTTGAAAATTGTGTATGTAGCATTCCAAGTTTATTGAAAATTTGTGATATTGGAATATCAGCTGAGTAGAAATGTAATGAAATACTGTGATGTGTTTTTATCTGAAAAGGATCTTCTTTTTATTCAGGAAAATGTTTCAGCAATTTTTTCAGTTATTAATGTTTTTGTAGACCCTGTTTCTATCATAAATTTGGCTTCTAGTTGCGGAATAATAATATATGGAAGTTTTGTGTTAGTTGCGACATTTATTTCTAATTGTTTGGTTGGTTGATTGGTTAGTTCTTCGTATTCGCAGGGTTCATAATATTCGTCTCCGAGGCTGGTATAGTAAAATGTTCATCCTCGTTAAAATTTTTATAGTCTTCTACAAATTGTTCTTCAGAGTAATAATCATTTTCTACACCTTCTGGATTAAATGTTGTTTGTTGGTAATAGTCGGGCTCGTATTCATAGTTTTCTGAAGAGGTTCTCGGTATCTCTTGTAAATATAATTCTTGCGCTGTCCATCTCGGGGCATTTGTTGTTTGTGCGATTTTTGTTCTTCTAGTAGTTCCTGATGATGTATCCATCGGTTGGGGATATGTTTGTTGTGGTTTTGGTTGGAAATTGAAACGTTGGGGATTTTGGAAGTTTCGATTGTTTTGGAAATTTGGTGGAGTTTGGAAGTTTTGGTTTTGGAAATTTTGCTGAGTTCGAGGATTCTGACGTTGTAGGGCGATTTATTGTAAAGTTTGTTCTAGGAAGGAACGGTTGTGCATAGGTGGGGTTGTACTTTTGATGTCCATAGGTAATCTGCGTTGTCCTTATTTGAGATTGATTATTTTTTTTGAAAGTTATTTTTGGGACCTAACTTTTGTTGACGATTGTAGTTCATATTTTCTTCTTCAACCATAATATTTATGGCGTCCTCTAGAGTTTCTGGTTCTTTATATCTTAATAAGTGGTTTAAATGGGCGTTGAGTCTTGATAAAAAGGTTCTTAGTGCCATTTTGTTGTATAGCATAAACTTTTCTTGTCTTAATGCTATTGATTCGTCAGTCATTTGCACCTTGAAAAGTAAGAGGCTCCTTAACGATATGCATCTGTCTGCAAATTGGCTAGGGGATTCGTTGTGATTTTGTGTTAACATCATTAGGTCATTAAGTAGGGATTCTTCATTACGTTGGTCGACAAAATGTATTTAATAATGAAAGTTCTAATTCAGGGAAAGTATTGACTTCTCTGGCTCCTAAAGTTTGAGCTGCATTGCCTACGATTTTATTTCGAAAATGTAACATTAAAAATTGAATTCTCGCGGCGTTATTGTCCGTTACTAACATACTTAGAACTTTCTCGCACGTGTCCAAAAATATCGGTAATTTAGAAGCATCTCCGTCGAAACGCGGAATAAGGTGTAAACAATCTCTAATGCTAATATCGTTTCTAGCCATTGTATCTAAATTTGAATCCGAAGTTGTTTGAATATTATTTGTATTATTTGTTAATAAAATTTGGTTAGGACCAAGAATTTGTAAAACAAGATTAGCTAAAATGTCGTCGTCGTTATTATAGTCTGTCATATGTATATTTGGTACTTACAGGAATAATAATTTGATGATAGAAAACATGAAGGCTCTGGTATATAATCGATTACAATGTTATAACGAGGGGGGCCAAGAGTACTCAGAAAGTATTTTCCCAGGGCGTGCTCTATTACACTTTGATTGATTCTATATTTTTCTAAGCCAGGAGGGGTTTTTTTTTCCCCCCCCTTGTTAAAGTAGTTCTAGTAGCATAAGGCTAGTGCTTAAGATTTTTTTTTTTTTTGTGGTTTTTCCTGTACCAGAAAGGTCACATGTAGTCTTAGGAAAAAAGTCACATCTGGTTTCTTCTAGGGCTTATGTGAAAATCACAAGTGCAAAGTCTCACGGTGCCTCCGGTGATAAGTTACTGAGTGTCTGATGGTCTTGCTCAACTTTCTAAGGTAGGATTCCTTAGACCGAGTTGTAACAGGTTTATAGCTCAGGGTTTGAAAGGATTATTAGGGATTCGATAATAAGGAACTGGTATAGAGGCTTCTTTTCTTGATTTTTCTTACTTCTTAAAATGTTTCTTAAAATTACGGTGATACCAAAGGTATGGTAAATTTTCGCAGGTTTTCTCTGATTAGTGGAAGGAACGACGAGTTTTTCAATATCCGCTTGAAAAACCTCAAAGAAAATTCAACCCACTGAGCCAGTTACTATCGTCGCCGAGCGGTTTGTCTTTTTTAAAAAGTGAATTTAAAAATTTAAGAAACTTTTATTTGACGAAAAAATAATAAATGAAAATGAGTTTATAATAATAACAACAAATCTAACTACAAAGATATGTAGATCTTAATGAAATGGATAATATTATAGAACTAAAATAAAAGCTTGTTTAAGTCATATTTATAACATTGGGTTATCTTTGACAATTGAACGATTCAGCAACTATGTTCTTGGTAGGTAGTTCAGGGCCGTCCATAACTCGCGTCAGACATTCTAAAACAACAAATTAAACAATGCAAAATATGCTAGTTAAAATAAGCCACGGCGTTGCTAAAAATAAAAATTGGAAAACCTTCAAATCCAATTAGTCAGTGACTTAGTCTGTCTTACAGTTTTAAAAAATAAAATGCCTAGTTTTAATTACCTACTACGTTTCGTGCTAATTTTCAACTCCCCTTTTGGAAGAAATAGTTAATAATTTTAGCAATTAAAACTAGGCATTTCATTTTTTTAAACTGTGGTACAGACTAAGCCACCGTCACCGACTAATAGTATTTGAAGAGTTTTCTTCTTTTATCTTTTTATGCTAAAGAAAATTATAATTTATTAATTAGTAGGATTTTTTTCAAAGATTTTTTTTAGGTGTGGTGGATCCCAAAAAATAATGGACAAATTGCGAACCACCACAACGAACATATAAAAATTAAATATTTAAAATAGATACCTATCTAAAATGTTTGAATTTTTAAGATGGATTTTTTGTTTCTCTTTTTTTCGCGGTGAAAACCCCAAATACATTAATAAAATTTCGTCACAACAAACATACAGAAACTATTAAAAAATATTAGTACGTATTGTGGAAAATATTTTTGAAATTAATCGTTCACCACTTAATATAGGTATTTGCAGAAGTATTTATCTTTAGAAATTGATAAAACACAAAAGTCACTATCCCGAACTAAACTTTTAAATATTTTTAATATTTATAAATTTCAAGGATATGTTATCACCGGCACCGACGCATTTGCAATAACACAATTGCGCTTAGATGACTCTTTATATAGTAAGTCGCGAAAACATATTCATGCGTGTCATGTCTTGCAGTTCCTATTTTAAACAAGTAACTATAACCCTTCAAGTTCATGCAGGGTCATACGCGTCTTTTAACTATACGTCTTGCCTTATTTCAAAAATAAATACGCTTTTTTAAAAAGGTGTTTTAATATTTTTCTATCGTTAAAACACATCAACAAGTAGTGTAAAATTTATATTAATTAAGAATAATTAATTTATCAATATTTGGTTCACATTCAGGGTGACGAAAATGCCGCCCTCAGGTTCGTCGCCCTGGACAGGGGTCCAGGTTGTCCGTCTCTAAAGCGGGCCCTGAAACAAATTATTAAGAAAAGAAAAATAAGAGGCAAAACTGGTAGAACTAATTTTTACAGAAGGATATATTAATAACTAGGAAGCAAATCCAGTGGACTATTGAAGATGTTGCTTCTGCAATTTCATTATATAGTATTAACTCAAATAATAAATGCCTCGTTGTTAAAAATGAAACATGCATGTGTTATTCTTTGAAGAAATGAAAATTTAGAGTTCCTTGGAATATGATAAGAAAAATGATACAACTCTAGGTCCTTCTGAAAAGTTTTCATGGCTTGCAGTATAATCGGAAAATGAGAACAGCCAATTTTTTATGACTATAATCCTAAACTGACAAAGAACCTATTGTTCAAAATTATTACCAAACTAGAAAATATTGTAGACCCTGTTTATGCTGTAAATGGCGATTTGGGAGGCAGCCTTTAGACCGCTTTAAACATTTTCGAGAAAATGGCATGGTTTGAAAATCCAATGAGCCAAAAAAGAGTTCATGTGTTTACAGATGCACCGCATATGATAAAACCACTAAGAAATTATTCTCTGGATGCTGGTCTCTTGTTAAATGATTAAGTCTTAAATTCCAAACTAATCGTTAACCTATTGGAAAAAAACTAAGCATTTAGATTTAAATATTGCCCATAAGATCAGTGAAGATTTTTTTGATTGTCAAAGGACCTCAATGACAAAAAAGTAAAATTAACTACAAAATTATTCTCACATACAATTTCGAAGGCTGTTAAAATAAAGTTTGTTAGATATTTATGAAATTAAAAATAACTGGTTAAAATGTGCAGAATTGCTAACAATTACAAATTACTGGTTTGTTGTCTTAAATTCCAAAGTTCCACAAAGCGCCTCAAGAGGTCAATTAAATAGTATATTGTTTTATTATTAGTAACACTTTGGCTGCCATGTCAGTCATATATGACTGACATTGAATTTCTTGTCAGGGCCAGGTGAATAGTTGAAAAGTCCATACCAGGCCACGCACGCTCAGCAACATGTAGTGGTCAGAGGACGAAACTTTTTATATCTAGGTATTCGCCAACAGGTGGCGATGTCAAATTTGTTGTCAATGTCATGTCAGTCCAATACGACTGACGCGGCGCTGCAGTGGCAGTTACCATTATTAAGTCACGTCAGTCGCATTTGTGAGGTTATTGTGTAGTGTTGAATACTAATATAAGTACAACATTTATACGTTTTCTACTTTATTTATTGAAATTTATGATTTGATTCTATTTAAGGATCGAAAAAGACCATTGTCAGATGCCGATTTAGCTGCATATTGGGAAAATACTGAAAGTGATAATGATACTGTGGATGATCCATTTGCTACAGACTCTGCTTCAGATTATATGCCCAGCTGTTCTGACCATGCTATTGGTGAATCAGATAATGATATTACAATGCAAGAAGACGATGATGACGAGTTACATGACGATATTCTGGAAAGTGAGGCCATTGAACATAATGGAAATAGTAAGAATGATTCTGAATTAGTCTGGGCCGTTTATACGGGAAAACAAGATAATATATCTTTTATTGGACAGGCTGGAATACAAAAAGATATTCCAGCTGATGCAACATCAATCAATGTGTACAAATTATTTATGAATGAGGATATTTTGATCTTATTGTAACAGAAACAAACAAATACGCACCAAGCATGATAAACAATACAATATTAAGTAAGTCATCAAGATTACATAAGTGCGAAGTCACAAATTTTGAAGAAATTAGAAAATTTTTCGGCATAATTATTTGGATGGGCCTAAAATGTTCGACCCAAGCTCATTGATTATTGGGCAAATGATCCTTTGTACGACAATGCAATAAGTAAGCTACTGCCTCGTAATTGGTTTGAAATTTTGTTGAGAATGCTGCATTTCTCTGACAATAACATACCTGCTGGAGAGGACAGATTTCAGAAAATTAACCCATTATTGAACTTGCCGCAGAAAAGTTTCCAAGAAGTTTACACAATAGGCAATAAAATGGTTATCGACGAGACCATGGTTCCATGGCGCGGGCATATGTTGTTTCGCCAATATATCCCAGGTAAACGTCATAAAATATGGCGTTAAACTATTCAAAATATGTTCTCTTGATGGATTCACTTGGAAAGTTAAAATTTATTGTGGTTAATCTGGTGGTCCAGGTACTGGTTTAGGAGAGAAAGTAGTAATGCATTTATGTGAGCGACTTTTAGATGAAGGCCGCTATTATACTGTAATTTTTGCACAGTATCTTTTGGCTCGAAAATTACTAATGAGAAAAACACAATATCTAGTCGGTACAATACGAAAAAATAGAAATATTTACCAAAAGAGGTACTAAACCGCAAATTGAACGTCAATGAATTGTATGGACTAGGAACCGCTGAGGGAATAGTTGTTTCCAAATGTAAACCTAAAAAGAACAAAAACGTTCTAATGCTCTCAACTTTACACGATTTAGAGATGAGTCCTGTGCCTAATAAAAGAGGTCGACAAGTATTGCCAGAATTACCCGTAAGAGTGAAGCCTACTGTGGTATTAGATTACAATAGTGGTAAAATTGGAATTGACAAATCAGATCAAATGTCTTCGTATAGTACATCCATAAGGAAAGGCGTAAAATGGTACCATAAGCATTTGAATTATTGACCGGAATTGCAATTGTAAATTTACATATCATTTATAAATTAGTTACCAAACCCAAAATATCGATAACAAAATTTCGGGAAGAAGTATGCAGAAATTTGTTGGGACTGGGAAACCAAGAACGTGTGAAAAAGGTAAAATTCAAGCACTTGCTCAAAAAAAGGAATGGTAGAGGTACGAAAGACTGTCGCAAGTGTGTTGCGTGTTATGAAAATCTAGTAAAAACATTGAACAGGTCAGAGGCAAGAAAATAAGTGGGGAAAGTAAAAACTTATTGTGATGGTTGTGACAATAAACCTACCATTTGTTACGATTGTCATATTCGCGTTCATGGTTATATTGCATAGGTAGTTTTTTGTATTTTATAAACTTACACTACGATGAAAAATAATGTTTATTTTGTTATGTAACTTTAGTTTTTTACTTATTTTTAATGACATGTAAGAAGAAATTGTATTACTTTTCATAATAAAAATATCACATTAAAATAGTTTTGCCAGGCCAAGCCGTTATTAACAGGTTGTCTCCAAGGGACCACAGCATATACTCGTACATTGAAACTACATATAAACTGTTAACTAATGTGACTGACAGGACTTGAAACCCATGAATTCTTGTCAGTCGCCTTTGACTCACAAGGCCTTACTTTAGAAAATATCGTCAGTCTTATTTGACTGACAAGGCCTCTAAAAAAAATATACTAAAAACCTTCTGGCGGCTAAAATGGTAAAAGTGATACTTTTGTAACTAGTCTGTAGGTTTGCTGGACGAACGAAGTGAGTCCGGCAATTACAAACGAGTCACAACAAATGGCTTTTACTCCGTAGCTATAAAAAAATAAAGATAAAAAATCTCAAATTTCACCACCAAAAACGCATTGTGTTAGTATTGCATGACCGGCGTATTAAACAAATACGCGTTTCTATGGATATATTGTATGCGTTACTCGATTTGACAAGTGTCAGTTTAAATTGTACTGCGAGCGACCTCACGATTTGTAAGTATTTTAATAAATATTCTTTTGATATTATTATTTTAAACCACACATATTCTAGATTGGACAGACTCAGTTTTTGATTGTACACCCCCTGAGGTTGCGGAAATTGCCCCAGATACCATGAATAATTTATTACCTATAAAATCGGGTAACGATTATGAAGTTGCATTTATAAGATTCCGAACGTGGTGCGATGAGAAAAAAATTCAGAAATTATCTGAAAATGTACTCTAAAGGCCGGTTGTTACGATGTGCTCTAGCCAGAGTTCAACTGAACTTTGTTTAAAATCCAAGATTACGATTATTACATAATCGTAACATTGGACTTTAAACGAAGTTCAGTAGAACTTTGGCTGAACCACGCCGATACAACCCTTAGTATATTTTTCGAAACTGGCAAGAAAACAAAAAATGAAAGGTTCAACAATGTGGTCACATCATTTTATAAGATAATTGCTAAATATCAAAGAGAGGATAGACATAAGCAAGTATTTGAAACTGCGTGCTTATTTAAAGAAGCAAAACGAAGGCTGCATTCCTAAAAAAAGCTAAAGTATATAAGGGAACAATTTGGAAAATTTGTATTTGAGGATCCTGATCATTATTGTTTAAATATTAAGAAAAATTTAGATATAGAGTTAAAAATATACGTTTTTATTTGGATTGGTTTGAAAAGATTGTAAAAATGCCGATAGATAACATACAAGACTTAGCATCTGCCCTTCATATAAGAATTCCTGACAACAAAATGAAAAAACCGCGGTCATTTACTATTATCGGAGAAAATGATTTATCAATATATAAAGAATATGCTTCATTATGACCAAAAGGCATAAATGAAAAGAGATTGTTTTTAAAATTTGTAAATTGTCGGTGTTGTCGCATGGTAATAGGAATTCATAAGATAAGTAGTGTCCTCAAAGAAGTTGCTACCTTTTTAAAGCTATCAGATGTGACGGAATACACAGGTCATTGTTTAAGAAGAACTTCAGCTACCCTCCTTGTAGATGCAGGGCCGATATTACGTGTTTGGAACGTCACGGGGTTGAAAATCAAGCAGTGTAGCTGAAAGGTACATCGAGGCATCGATGAATAAGCAAGACACTGCCATGAGGATTCCTCAACCTAATACTACTGGAACGATTCCCAACAATAGTCAAATAAATTCTGAAGCAAGTACAAGCAAAATAGATCATGATGCTACAATTGCGGTAATTCCAGGTGGCATCAATTTTTCTGGGGCCACACTTAATAACTCTTCGTTCAATATAATGTTCAAATAGTTAAATTATGGTGTATTTTGTTAGAGTGTTTAGCCGTCGGGTTGGCCGCGGCATGCTGGATGTGGACGTTTGTTAGCGCGCGCCAATATTCTTAGCTTGACGATGACCTTGGATGGCAGGGGTCGGAAGCTTTACTTTCCTTTACCCTAACGCATCACTGTAGGCCTGGACCAACCTCGTAAGGGGTGGGCCTGCTCCACTGGTAACCCCGTTGTTAGAAGTGAAATTAGCATGACGGGGGTCTTGGTTGATATATATTTGCATACAGACGTGTTTTTAAGTGCTCTTGTTATTTTGTAGGATTTAATATAAAATCGAATGTATCCTTGATTATTATTTTGAGTACCTACCGTAACACGTCAGAAGACGGGATAAAAAGTGTATTTGTGCTGAGGCTATTATATTACTAAGAGAGTAATATTTAAAGCACGAGCTGTGGGAAGATGTCATTAGTCATGGAAATAGTAAATGTCACCAGGAGTCTCTATCAAGATTATGGATAGATAATAGAGGCGAGAGATGAATCTAATATTTTATTTTAGGGCTTTAGAAAATAAAAATACACAACACACGTGCCATATTGTTAAACCCTGATACAGCTATGTATGTAAGTGGTGAGTCTGTGTCTAATATTCAGAATATTCAGAAAGTTGCTCTGTGATTGTTACACAAATGTCTTTGGAAGGAATTGATAAAAATTGTAGAACTGTGAAAGTATAATATTTATACGAGTCACGAATTTTAGGGGGATATCAATAATAAAGCAGGTTTAATATATTACATTAAATTATTGAAGTTTAGTTGAACTCTGTGTATGAGTATATACTTCGAATTGTTTATTTAGTTGCTGAATAGTTTACTAGAAGTGGAAATATTTATTACGAAAGCATCTTAAACTTAACCATTGATAACATGGTGTATATACATTAAAGAAAATTGTCTTTGTGTAATAAAACTGAATTTTAATACTTACATGAATATGAGTTGAAACAAATTACCAATCAGTAAATAATATTACATGATATTCTATTAGAATTTTCTGTACAGGTTAAAAAAAAATTTAGAAAAAAATCAAAGAATATACAGGTCAAATGGTAAGCAGGTGAATTCGTATGATTGACGTTCTAATTTGAACCTAATGAATTTTAGTGGTTATTAAGTAAAATAACAGTTTTCGTTGAATAAATCTAAGTACCTACTGACCTTGCATTTTCCAGATTAAAATGGTTCTGAAATTTATTTGTTAAGGATTTGGAATAAATTTAAAGGTATAAGTTGGGTTATCTGTGCATAGAAAAAAAAAGGAGAAACTCTCAAATATAACTTTAATCATGTCATTCTGCAGTTTTTATACAGTTCAAATGGCAAAACGCATCTTGCACTCTATATAGTGTACAATTGAGTTATCTGAAATACGGTATTTACCTTTAATGAAATACATGCTATTTTCACATGTTGTCGAAATTTGTTTAAAATTAATGTGTTTTCCACCTCTTAAGAATATTACCCTTGAGAATGTTTGCATTTTATATTATAATAGTTAAAGGTGTACAAATTAATCAAAAGTAACATATAATTTTACAATTCAAAGGTGTAAACATCTTGTACATAGATAATGGTAAGATTTTATTAAATATTTATTTTATTCTTATTTTCATTGGTGTCTAGTATACATTTAACTGGTATGTTCCAGTGTGTACCCCGGGAGATGTAAACCTGGTGTGAAATTTTCCATTGTATTTTGTTTTTTGAACTGTGTACGAAAGCATGATTTACATAATTACATGATTATTGCATATTTAGGTAACTCATTCAGGAAAAAAGTTTGATTTAAATACTTATCTAAAAGTGCATATAAGGAATCAGCTCTAATCAATAAATGCAAAATGTCTTTATGAAATGAATCATATTATACGAGGTATTAGATATTAAGTATTTGTTGTTGGCGAAAGCATCAATTATCATCAAAGATCCAGCAAAGTTGAGAAAGGCTTTCAAAAAATTGCTCGTGACAAAAAAAAAGGCTTTTGCTGCCAGTTTTGTATTGTTGAAGTTTGAGTTGATCTGATGGGGTTGTGTCAGGAAAAATAACACGTGTTTCCATCAGGTAGCCGAGTTGGAATCCGGGCCGGACCGGAGTTATGAGGTGTGGTGGATGAGCGTGCCTGCTTGTGGCTTGAAAGAAATGTGAAACTGTGGATCCGTGTATCTGCGATGGGAGCACGTAAAATATCCCTGCCTCACGATGGTGCAGAGAGGGTTTGAAAACATTTTTAGGTTGGTGTTTGCGCCTGCTCTGTGGTTTGCGCGTGCACTAACAAGCTTGATACCTGGCGCTCGTTATAAATAATGATCAATGATCAGCTACTGATAAAACATTTTGTACTTTGTGTAAATAGTAAATGGTTGCACAACAAGATTTAAATAATTTTTACAATTTGTAGAGAAAAAATAAGTGTTAATAAACTAAATATTAAAAATAAATCCACATTGTTGACTGGTCACTTTCGCGGTGTAGTATAATAATAATGTGCTCATATGCACCATGAACAAATGATCAGAAAAAAAATGGATCAAGTTGAGTAGCAATTATGCCAGAATCGCCCTGTAAACTTTATTTCTTGTAATACAATAATGTATTTTCCTTATGATTATTAAATTATTGTTTCTATTGGAAGTGGACGCATTAAATATTTAACTGATTTGGATAACGAAAGTATATAATAGCTTTGTTCGCGGATCACTTCGGTTCGTAACCGATTTTGAACTAGAACTGAACCAGTTCAGGATTGTTTAAAAGCGCATGACTAGTTATTTACCAGTACGGAATTGCACCCGCGAACAAAGTTAATATAATTTATTTTGGAAAATGAAACGGAAATATAAACAAATGAAAGACCCAGATAAAATTTTATATGTTTGTATGTTTATGTTCTGATAAGGCAGAAATTCGTAGAATAAAATGGTTCACAGTATTCAATGTGTGGATCGTTTGTTATTGTCATTATTTCAAACTGTAATAATTTTAAAACTTAGCTAGAGAACTCTAAAATAAATATTGGTAATTCATGCAACTCTTATTTTGTATAAAGAAAACAAAGATGTGTGATATTTGAGTATTAAAAAATAAAAAAATGTAACAAGTTTTATTTCATGGTCATGGTTAATTTAAATAGTTTTAGTAATTTTATCCATAGCGTTATTTATATCAATTATATCGCTGTATTTATTAAGCCTAGAATGGTATAAACAAACATACCAGTATAATATGAATAGTATTCTAATAAAATAACATAAGAATAAATTATTGCGAAATCACACTGAATTTGTAATTGATTTTATATTTTGAATTTACGCCTTTAAAGGTAAGCGACAGTTTTTATATGAACTATCATACGGATAACAACTACACTGCAAGTATTGGTGTTTGGTTATTTTTATATGACGCGTTTTAAGAACATGTTTGTATGCACTGTTTGACTCACGTTTATATAATATTAGGTAGATACACATAGGTTATTAGTATACGGGGTATGTCAAAAATTGTTGATTTGAAAATAATGGTATATTTAACTGTATTAAGGTGTTGTTCCGTTCGCATGTTGATGATCTAATATGTTTTGAGAAATCTTAATATGGTGAATGTTTTAAGAACTGTAACCACAGGTGCACTTATAAAGTTTATATTCATTCTTAAAAGAAATATAACAAAAATATACAGTGATGCACTTTATAAATAGATTCCTAAAACATGTGAAAGAGAAGTTCGTGACTCGTATTAGTGATCTTCCAAAGGTTTTGCGATGTTTAGAGACTTTTTGAGAGACAGGCATTACTTAATACTTAAATGTTGTTGGGTTTGTTGAAGAAAAATGCTCGAGTATTGAAGATGTGATCTGACGATGCTTGATTGATTGTTCACAATCGTTTATGATGATTAACAATACTCAATGGTGAAATGTCATAATCATTGATTATGATCAATTGGTAACATGTTGATGTTAATGAACTGGTATTATGTTCATGAAAATGATCAATTGGTAATATGCTGAAGTTGATAAACAGTTGGTAATATGAAAATAATATTAAAAGAGCCACTTTTGGTGAAAAGGTAATTTAGGTAAAGTTGCGTTGTAGACATGAATATGTTGAGGAAGCGCATACTGTAAACTGAAAATAAAAAGATTTGTTGCAAATATGTTGTCTAAATTGAGACTCATATTGAGGACGCACAGAAGTTATGTACACCTGTGTGTTGTAGATGTGTTGTAGACATTTACTATGTTGATGAAGCAATTGAGGAAGCACACATGTAAGATGTGTTGTAGATATGTTGTTTAAATTGAGACTCATATTGGGGAAGCACAGAAATTATGTAAACTTATGTGTGTTGTAGACATTTACTATGTTGTGGAAGCACATTGAGGACGCACACATGATTTTATTGTGGTGTACATATGATGTAAACGTGTGTTGTAGATGTGTTGCAGACATTTACTATGTTGAGGAAGCACATTGAGGACGCACACATATAAGATGTATTGTAGACATGTTGTCTAAATTGAGACTCGTATTGAGGAAGCACAGAAGTTATGTAAACTTACGTGTGTTGTAGATGTGTCATAGACATTTACTATGTTGTGGAAGCACATTGGGACCCACACATATGATTTTATGGTGGTGTACATATAATGTAAATTTATGTGTGTTGTATGTGTTGTAGACATTTACTATGTTGTGGAAGCGCATTGCGGATACACGCATATGATTTAATTTTGATGAATATATGTTGTAAACATTCACTATGTTCTAGAAACGAAAAAAAAAATTGTTGCTTAAGTTGTGCTTACTTGTTTTCAGAATAGTGACCCGAATAAGGACATCCAGGAAAACCAAGATGTCCTCATTCCAAGAAAAAAGAAGAGCGCCAGAAGAGAAAGGCCCAAATCGGCTGGGTCCAACAAACCAGGACCGGAGGAGGTCTGCCAAAACGATCACACCGTTCGTATCAGCGGAGGGGGTTGTCGGTGGAGCAGGCCCGCCCCTTACGAGATTGGTCTAGGCCTACAGCGATGCGTTAGGGTAAAGGAAAGTGCCATCCAAAGTCATCGTTAAAGCCAAGAATAATATGCTTGTATGGGTCGAAGGACCAAAATGTACGGGTAGTACTTGGGTTAAAATAAGTACGCTCCTGACCAGTGATGTTCGGGACTTGAACGGGTTACTAGCAATGCGTGGAATACTAAGCAGTTAGGGTAACTGCAAAGGGTACTGGCTCAGGGACCAGTGGACTGTGGTAGAACCAATCTTGGAGGCAGCCTCACCTCCTAATTAGGCTTGGAAAGATTGGTTAGTGAGTACAACAAAGAATTCGTTGAAACTGATTTATTTAAGAAAATAAAATTCTATTTATACTAATTATCTGTAACAATAAATGAAAATATTAAAAACAAACACTTAAAAACAAATATATCTAAATACATGAAACGACTAACATTGGCCTAGAAAATATGTCGATGTAGAGTGCAATATTTGCACTTATTTGCATAGCTTGCTGATCTTGTTTATGATTAATGAAATATAACAATAACAGATATGTAGGAAAGTAGAATATTAAAACAATAAACATCAAATTAAAATTATTTGAAATAATAATTTAAAAAAAATTTATGTTTAATGGATTAAACATTCTGGCAGGACTGGGAGGAAAACAAGGCGATTTATTTGTCAATGAAGTGGTTGAAGTTCGATCATCTCATCTTGATTTGGACGTTCTTGTTGTTTCCCCTTGCATTTGTGTTATTGCATTAGGAACCGGGCAAATCCCAACAGTCCTCGTTTGGATCGACTGTGTATGATTTCATTCATCCCATCCTTGATCCATAGTAGCTGATTGTACTGCTCGGTTAAATGATATAGCAGTGCTGTGCATTGGGTTTCTTGAGACAATAGTTTGGTTGCTCCTTGGAGGCAGTTGCCTGATAGTTGTATTTGCGAAATTTGTGGCTACCTGTTTGTCTATGGTAGCGGTACTGGGTATATCAGCTTCTGAAGCAACAGGTAACGGGATGACCTTATGAATGCTTCTGTTCAGCGTCTGACCTTCTGCTCCTTTAATGGAGACTACTCGAAGAATTCCATCTGCAGAAGGATGTGTTTCTGAGATTCTAGCCAGTGGCCATCGACTCGGGTTAATATTCTCTTCTTTGAGTATGACTATGTCACCAACCTTCAAGTTTTCTTGGCGTGTTTTCCATTTGTATCTCTGTTGGAGTCTGTTTAGGTAATTGACGGACCACGTATGCCAAAAATTTTTCTTCATTTTTTGGACTAATTGCCATCTTGAGGATAAATTTGTGTTGATGTTTGTCGTTATTGGATTAGGTGGAGATACGATGCCTCTTCCAATTAGAAAATGCCCTGGTGTAAGGGCTTCGATGTCATCAACGTCTTCATTCATGGGACATAATGGTCTTGAATTCAGACACGCTTCTATTTGGTGCGTGAGTGTTGTCAATTCTTCGTATGTCAGCGTGGAGTCACCAATTATACGTTTTAAGTGGTATTTCATGGACTTGACGCCTGCTTCCCATAATCCTCCGAAATGGGGGCTGCCGGGGGAATGAAATGCCATTCAGTTCCGGATGTTGCTAGTGATTGCTGGACGTTAGGTTTATGGGTAATGGCGAGGATTTCTTTATTGAGGAGTTTGCTGGCACCGACAAAATTGGTCCCATTGTCACTGTACATGTGCGCACATTATAACGCAGGGGTTTCCCTCGCTATTTTAGATCAACTTTATTTTAGTTCTCCAATGAAACAATAAAAAAATAAAGAATACATATATTTATGAATTAATATACAAAGCAAAAGGCTCCTTCAGGAGTGGTTAACAAGTAATAAACTTATGATAATTTAAAACTAGAACACCGAAATCATAGTTCCATCCACTTAAACAGTTTTTTATTTTTTTTTAAGGGCGCCACCCGCCTTTCTGTATTGTTCACATATAAAAAGTTACAACTCACTAATGCCGTCGAAAGGGGGAAAGGACAGTTCTTCGTTACTAAAAATGTCTCACACAGCTCAGTCTCAAGTTAAAAAAAGTCTAGGGGGCTTTTTCCCACTCTAGGTCGGTGGACAGGCATTGCCGCCCATTTATACAAATTGAATTTCAAATTTACTGCTCACACTCAGCATGGAAGCTGGTGTTTTATTAATTAATAGGTATAATTTGAAGGGATCCTACCTTCTCACTTAGCTTTCCTTTGTCACATACGTAGGAACTACTCTACCATAACATCTTAACCAGAACACATCGTGAACCAAGCTCAGCAACGTACACTCGTTCAAAGTCTCACTCAAGTCTCTGGCGAAAAACATAACATAAGATAACGTACTAGATACTAAAAGGAACACACGTCAGCTCCGGACCGTGGCCTCCGAGCTTCTGCCCCCGAAACCTCACTGTTCTCGTCCTAGCGTCCCCCTCGTCCCTCACACAGCGGAGTTCGCGCGGGTGCACTAGAGGTCCAGTGTCGCACACATTATCAAAGATTTATAAATTTACAAATTAATAAAGTCGGTTCTAGAATTTATAAGGTTTACCTCAAACCAAATTATGCAATTAGCATTAAATAGAACGTAATTGTTTCTAAAAATGGAGCGTTACAACATTGACCTCTTCTAGCGGTGAATCTGCGGAATGCTGCCATGAATGCATCTGTAGTCATGTCGCTTACTACTTCCAGATGAATGGCCTTTGTTGACAGACATATAAATATGGATATGTAGCCTTTATATGATTTGTATCCTCTGCCTTTGCTAGCCCTTATCTGAATAGGGCCTGCGTAGTCCACTCCAGAATGCAGGAATGGAGGACATAGTGTAACTCTGGGTGCAGGAAGATCTCCCATGAGTTGGTTCGCTGTTTGTGCTTTATAGCGAATGCATCTGATACATTTGCTAATGATGGAACGAACTGCTCTTTTCCCATTGATAATCCAGAACCTTCTTCGAGTGTATGCTAGGGTCAGTTGATTTCCCCCATGTAGTGTATTGTGATGGACATCCTGAATTACTAATTTTGATAGGTGACTGTGGCGTGATAGAATGATTGGATGTTTGTGTTCATACGGGATGGAGGAATGTCTCAATCTTCCTCCTACTCGCAATATGCCGTTGTGGTCAATCCATGGATTTAAATTTAGAAGATTGCTGCCTTTGTCTATTGGTTTGGTTTGTTGTAACATCTTGACTTCCCTTTTCCATCGTTCGTCTTGAGTTATCTTAATAAGTTGTTGCAGCGTAGTGTCCAATTCTTGCACCGTAAGGTAGCCGGTTTGCCTTGGAAGGTTTCGTGCATAGTTGATAAATCTTTTGCAATACGACAAAACACGAATCATCTTTGTTAAGGAGGAGAATCTCTTGATGATTGGATTATCATCTTGGTGGAGAATCACATGGTAGCAGTGTTTTATTTCTTCCGTTGTTTGATGCATTTGGTCCTGCTTGTGCCATTGATCTTTGTCCATAAGCCATTTTGGACCATTCCACCAAAGATCGTTCCCTTTAATCTTGACAGGATCTACGCCTCGAGAAATTAGATCTGCTGGGTTGTCTTCAGTGGGTACGTGGTGCCATAATTGGGTGGGCAGGAGTCTGTTTATCTCAGCCACTCGGTTCGCAACGAATGTTTTCCATCTGGATGTATCACCTCTAATCCAAGCTAGAGTGATCATTGAATCCGTCCATACGAAGCTTCGTATTTTTTGGAGATCCAAGGCGGTTATGGTTCTCTTCATAAGTTTGGCAAGTAGTACAGCGGCACAGAGCTCCAGTCTTGGTATAGTTATTTTTGCTCTAGCCGGTGCAACCTTGGACTTGGCAACCAACAGGGTGATTTTTTTCTCGCCAAGGTCGTTTGTTGCTATGGAGTAGACAATTGCTCCATAAGCCCTTTCTGAACTATCGCAGAAACCATGGAGCTGTATCTCGGCTGAACTATTGTAGTTTATCCATCGTGGCATATGGATATCTTCTACGACCTTGAGCTGGTCGTTGAATGAATTCCATTTCGCTGCAGCATTCTCTGGAACTGACTGATCCCAATCCAAATCTTGCAACCACAGCTCTTGGATCAATAGTTTCGCCTTTATGGTGACGGGAGCTAACCATCCTAATGGATCAAACAGTTTGGCTATCTGTGACAGGATGCTGCGGTTGTTCATTTCCTCCATGGATGACATCTCGGTTATGTGGTTTGGTTTTGGCAAAGGTTGGCTCGAACTGGGTTGAAATGGCTTATTTTGATTTGGATTGACTTGGCTTGGGGATTTTTTTTTGTTGGTATGGACTGACTGATTTGGCTTTGATTGGAATGTATAGGTTATTTGGTGGATTGGTAGGTTTGAGTTTTGGTTTTTTTTTTGTTTTGGACTGACTGTCCTCGCTTGGAATGTATGGACTATCCGGCGGTTTGGTTGGGTTGGTTTGGATTGTTTTCCTGGTAATCCGGACTGGCACTGGGACCAATGGACTACTCTTCTTCTTCTTCTTCTTGGGTTCGATACGGGCGTATCTACGTGGCTTGGACTGGCACTGGGACCAGCTAATCTTCGCTTGGAATGTTGGACTTCCAGCTTGGAGGTTTTGGATTGTTTTACTGCATCACAAGTGACTACTTTTCTTCTTCTTCTTCTTGGGTTCGATACGGGCGTATCTACGGGGCTTGGACTGGCACTGGGACCAGACTAATCTTCGTTTGGAATGTATGGACTATCCAGCGATTTGGAGGTTATTTGGATTGTTTTACTGGTACTGGCACCAGTAGAAATTTCTTCGATTGGAATGTATGGACTGTCCGGCGAATTGGAGGTGATTAGGATTGTGTTCCTGGTAATCCGAATATTG
Organism: Rhamnusium bicolor; assembly: GCA_029963845.1. Lineage (NCBI taxonomy): Eukaryota > Metazoa > Arthropoda > Insecta > Coleoptera > Cerambycidae > Rhamnusium > Rhamnusium bicolor. The sequence goes on from JANEYF010001719.1 coordinate 284,554, forward strand.
GTATCCGGCAATGGATTGGCACTGGGACCAATCGACTACTCTTCTTCTTCTTCTTCTTATTCTTGGGTTTGATACGGACGTATCAACTGGTTTTTTGCTCGAAGGACCAAAATATACGGGTAGTACTTGGGTTAAAATAAGTACGCTCCTGACCAGTGATGTTCGGGACTTGAATGTGTCACTGGCAATGCGTGGAATACTAAGCAGTTAGGGTAACTGCAAAGGGTACTGGCTCAGGGACCAGTGGACTATGGTAGAACCAATCTTGGAGGCAGCCTCACCTCCTAATTAGGCTTGGAAAGATTGGTTAGTGAGTACAGCAAAGTATTCGTTGAACCTGATTTATTTAAGAAAATAAAATTCTATTTATACTAATTATCTGTAACAATAAATGAAAACATTAAAAACAAACACTTAAAAACAAATATATCTAAATACATGAAACGACTAACATTGGCCTAGAAAATATGTCGATGTAGAGGGCAGTATTTGCACTTATTTGCATAGCTTGCTGATCTTGTTTATGATTAATGAAATATAACAATAACAGAATGTAGGAAAGTAGAATATTAAAACAATAAACATCAAATTAAAATTATTTGAAATAATAATTTAAAAGAAATGTATATTTAATGGATTAAACAATGCTCAAACCATTCCTGGAGCGACATTGCCCTGTTAGGAGCTAAGTTCTGACATGAAAGCTATTTTATTTGTTCTATTTGTGTTAAAAGGTATTCAACGTTATGTTATAAAAGAATTAATGAGCATGTGGTCAATATCCAGTTGGCTTGATGACGGTTTCGGATGCCAGGCAGGACTATTGCCTTTTTACCCTAATCATCGCTGTAGGCCTAGACCGGCCTCGTACAGGGCGAGTTAGCTTCTTACTTTACGAACGGCCCCACTCACAAATGTGAGCGGTGCCGAAGATTTCGGCCAACCTCCCTGGGTCCTGGCTGATGAACCCTGCTGACTATGGCCTCTTCTGGCGCTCTTCTGACTTCGTCTTCCTTCTTCGCCAGCTTATCACCCCCCGGGGGTAGTCATCGGTCTATCAGGGACTGTGCGGATATTCTGTGACTTGCGATTGACTGCCAGTACACAAAGTGTCAATTGACACATTGTCATCTGGATCATCGGACATGAGGATAAACTAAGTAGCTCTAGGAGGTGAAGACCCAAGTGCTTTCTTAGCACTTTCGTCCTTCACGGAGTCAGGGAGACAACGGACACTGGTCTATTCACTGACCGGTGCCCGCAAGGTTTGTGGAAAGGTGGTTCGTTGCGCCATGTCTCTTCAGTGGGTTGGTCCATCTGTAAGGAAAGGATTAGTTATACTTACCCGTTATCCAGTATCTGTACTTTTGGCCTCTTGTGCCTCGGAGCGTCGGTCGGATCATAGTTGTTGGCCTCCCTGATCAGTGGGTTCCTATGCTCCTCGGCTAAGGTGTACAATTTCTTCGATCTATTCCGGATGATTTCGGTGACTGGTGTATACTCCAGGTCCCTGTAGATATCAGCATTTCTAACGTACCATGGTGCGCCTACCACTGTCCTGATGGCCATTAGGGTGGGCCGAAAATGGTCATTTTTAAAAAAATGAAGAAATGAAAAATATAGTACTCATCAAAAGTTGCCTTTTACTGTGTATAGTCCCTATGATTTTTTTCAGAATTTTAAAAAAAATATTTTCAGCCCTCTCTCTACCACCCCTATAATGACAAAAAAAAAATTAAAATGAAAATTGCAATACCCCTCAAAAGTTACCTTTCACTGTGTATAGTCACTCTGATTTTTTTTTTCAATTTTTAAAATGATATCTACAGCCCTCTATCACCCCTATAATGACCTGAAAAAAAAATTAAAACGAAAATTGCAATACCCCTCAAAAGTTACCTTTCACTGTGTATAGTCACTCTGATATTTTTTTCAATTTTTAAAATGATATCTACAGCCCTCTATCACCCCTATAATGACCTGAAAAAAAAATTAAAACGAAAATTGCAATATCCCTCAAAGTTACCTCACTGTGTATAGACACTGATATTTTTTTTCAATTTTTAAAATGATATCTTCAGCCCTCTACCACCCCTATAATGACCTGAAAAATAAATTAAAATGAAAATTGCAATACCCCTCAAAAAGTTACCTTTCACTGTGTATAGTCACTGATTTTTATTCAATTTTTAAAATAAAATCTTCAGCCCTCTATCACCCCTAAAGTGGTATTTAAAAGTAAATTAAAATGAAAATCGCAATACACATCTAATGCTGTGTTTTACTCCTTATCGTACCTTTCATTAATTATATCAAATTTGTACTTTCGCATCTTCGTAATAATAATAATAATAATAATAATAATAATAATAATAATAATAATAACAAGGGGTGCAAAGGACCGGCAACCTCCACGTTGGTGCACCCTGGACAGGCAGAGGCAACTCTGCCTGACTAATGCCGGCCGGGAGTACCAGGGCTAACCACCCTGGTAGTCTTACTGCTTGGGTTACCTACAACCTCAGAAGGGCCCCTCACAATCGACCTCAGCCGGATGGAGGTCAAGGACAGATGGGAGGGGCCTTACCGGACGGTCCAAACGACGACAACAATGCTATTGTACATGGACGCTTTAAGTGGACGAGGGAACTAAAGGATGACTTGCTGACCTGCCGCGAGAGTAGCGAACCTGAGCGAAGGGGATACATGGCGCGATTGCATGCACTTTGGTGCGAAATGCATCCAGAGCATCGCGCCTTCTCTCAACAACATCTGAGAGATCAAGTATCCTTTCTGCTCAGGACAGGTTAAGGGCACCCCGTCAGCTAGAGAGAACTGCCAGCCGCAGTCCCACCGCGGCAATTACCAGCTGATGGGGAACATCCTTTAGAGTTCACCGATATAGATTTAAGGACGAGGGTTAGCCTTAACACTAGGGCTAACCTAAAGCCACAAGACTTGGCTAGAATAGACGCGGTCATCGATGAGGAAATTCCGGAAGATGTAGACATCTGGCAAATCAACTGTGCCGTGTACAACGCCGCGAAGCAACTCGTCCCCCGTGAGAGGTCAATCAATCACGGGATCGAGAAAGCCAAGCGGCGTGTACAAAAAATCGAGGGCAAAATACAGTCGGCCAGACAACACGCTTCTCGGATCCAGAGTGTGGTGGAATATAAGACGACTGGGAGAGTTTTTACTCCCAGAATCCGGCGCATAGCAGCCGGATTAAGACGTCAACACCATACTCTCAATCTGACAGTGATGCTTACCATCAAGCAGCACTGTCTAGATAGGATCCGAGCACTCATGGCGATAAAGAAAACATTGAGGAGGCGGGTGAGGAGTATGGAACAAAACAATTTGTTCCGTACGAATCCTTCCCGCCTCTTTCAAGAGCCACAGCGTGTCGTCGAGAATCCGCCGACTGTAGAAGATGTCGAAACCTTCTGGAAGGGAATCTACGAAACGACGCGTCCATTCAATAGCGACACTCCATCAATTGCACACTTCGAGGCTCTGTGTCACAGACATCTTGAAGAGCCAGGAAGAAGTGTGCCTGGCAATCAGTACGGAGGAAGTCCAACAAGCACTTGTTGGTACCAAGAACTTCGCTGCCCCGGGCCCAGACGGCATTAACAACTGGTGGTGGAAGAAATTTCCTTCCACTCACCGCCGTCTGGCGCGAGTTTTCAACTCATGGTTGAACGAAGGGCAGCAGATTCCGGACTGGTTCGTCGAGGGACGTACTGTGCTAATCCCCAAAAAGGGGGATCTTTCCGATCCGAGGAATTATAGGCCGATCACTTGCCTTAACTCCTGCTACAAGATATTTACACGTATCTTGTATGCTAGGACACTGAGGTCTGTTGATCCGGTCTTCCAGCAAATACACGAACAGCGTGGTGCCAAGAAGGGCATGGCAGGTTGCAAGGACAGCCTGCTGATAGACCGCTGTATTACACAGGATTCTGTGCAATACAAGCGGAATCTATCGATGGCCTGGATTGATTACCGCAAGGCATTTGATACAACATCACATGAGCTATTGTTGTACTTGCTCGAATGTCTTGCGGTACCAGCACCACTAGTGAGATGCATAGAACAACTGCTGCCGCTCTGGAAGACCCGCTTCACCATAACATCAGGTGCACAGCGGGTCACGACAGAGCAGGTGGCATTTAGGAGAGGAGTTTTCCAGGGTGACTCCCTGAGTCCTCTCCTCTTCTGCATCTCACTGCTGCCGTTGTCTGTTGGGCTCCGCCAAACCCGCGGATATCAATGTGGGCCACCCAGCGACCGGAGGCATAAGGTCACCCATCTATTTTATATGGATGACCTTAAACTTTATGCCTCCGGAGAGCGCGAACTACAAAACGCTCTTAGGGTGGTCGAAGAATATACGCGGGCAATTGGTATGGAGTTCGGGTTGGATAAATGTGCAGTCGTCCACCTCAAGAGAGGACGATGCGGGGAATTCCCTGAAGATGCGCAGCTCGCAGACGGAAGCATCCTAAGACATCTAGATGCCGGAGAGACCTATACATATCTGGGTGTACAACAAAGGCACATCCAGGATGTATCACAAATAAAGATTCTCTCCGCGGCAAGTACAGACACCGCCTCCGAAAGATTTGGTCTTCCGAACTTTCGGGGGAAGAACAAGGTGTCTGCAACCAATATGCTTGCCGTTCCGGTTCTGCTCTACTCCTTCGGAGTAGTAAAGTGGACAGTAGAGGAGCTGCGCCAATTAGATAGGGATACCCGCAAGATGATGAATATTCACAGAAGTATTCATCCTAGATCGTCCGTTCCTCGTGTGTACCTCCCACGTCAACGGGGGGGCCGAGGACTCTTGAGCCTGGAGTGTACGCATGGCAGAGTAGTACTGAGTATGGCATGTAACATACTCAGGAGCTCAGATCCCCTCTTGCGGTTCGTAAAACATCACGAAACTGTAGGAGTGGGAGCAGGATTGTTCAAGGCAGCAAAAAGAGCCGCAGATGAACTCGGTCTCGCATTTGACATCAGGCGAGGAGGCCGACGAGGTGCTGATGTTGAGTCAGTCACCGAACTTCAGCCAAATCGTCTGAAAGCCCGAATTAGAGCTGCCGAACAGGAGAAACTGTTTCGGCAGCACGTCGATAAACCCCAGCATGGTGTCTTCTATAAGAACATAGAAACACTGGGTTTATCGACCAGGCTGACCTTCGCCTTTCTAAGGTCAGCAGGGCTTAAGTCGGAGACCGAGGGATTCATTATGGCCTGCCAAGATGGTGTTATCAACACCTTGGTCTACCGTAGCCGCGTGTGGCGTGTAGAGGTCCCTGATATCAACTGCAGGACCTGCCATCAGGCGCCGGAATCGCTCATGCACTTACTTTCTGCATGTCCCATATATGCGATTTCGGCCTACATCCACCGACATAACGCGGCTTTACGAGTGCTATACTACCATCTAAGGCACTCGTACGGGGTAGACCAGACACCAGTGCTGCCTTACGTCCCCGGAGATATTGAGTCCGTTGTCGAGAACGAGAAATGCCGGATTTACTGGAACTACTCGTTCCCGTCTGTCAGGCTAATCCAAGCCAACAAGCCTGACATAGTCCTCCTCGACCATCAACTCAAGGTGATGTATGTTATCGAGTTCTCGGCACCTGCTGAGAAAAACATCACCTTGAAGGAGGAGGAGAAACGGACCAAATATCGCGATCTCCGGTACGAGCTCCAAGTGCTGTACCCAGGCTACTCGGTCAAAATGGTCGTCCTTATTATCGGTGTACTCGGAGGGATAAAGCCTACGCTGCTCTCGGAACTGAAGATCATACCGGCCTGCCAAAAACCAGCCGAGTGGCTGGCAGGTCAAATGCAGAAGGCGGTCATTCTGGGTTCTCTCCGTCTGCTTAGGGCACACGATTCTGGTATCTACAGTCACTAACCCTGCGGGATGCGGGGAGTGGCTGTAGTTGATGCGCCGGCGCGACTCCCGTGAGGCGTCGGAGGCCACGGGAGGACTGACCGGCATCGGATATTCCGAAAAAAAAAAAAAAAAAAAAATAAGGGGTGCAACCTCCACGTTGGTGCACCCTGGACAGGCAGAGGTAACTCTGCCTGACTAATGTCGGCCGGGGGGTACCAAGGCTAACTACCTGGTGCCCCTCCTACTTCGGGTTCCATACGACCTCAGAAGAAGGGCCCCTCACGATCGACCCCAAGCGGATGGGGGTCAGAGACAGGCGGGAGGGGCCTCACCGGACAGTCTCAACAACGACGACATTGGCATTGTACACGGACGCTTTAAGTGGACGAGGGAACTTCGAGATGACTTGCTGACCTGCCGCGAGAGTAGCGAACCTGAGCGAAGGGGATACATGGCGCGATTGCATGCACTTTGGTGCGAAATGCATCCAGAGCATCGCGCCTTCTCTCAACAACATCTGAGAGATCAAGTATCCTTTCTGCTCAGGACAGGTTACGTAAGGGCACCCCGTCAGCTGGAAGAACTGCCAGCCGCAGTACCACCGCGGCAATTACCAGCTGATGGGGAACATCTTTTAGAGTTCACCGGTGTAGACTTAAGGACGAGGGTTAGCCTTAACACCAGGGCTAACCTAAAGCCACAAGACCTGGCTAGAATGGACGCGGTCATCGATGAGGAAATTCTGGAAGATGTAGACATCTGGCAAATCAACTGTGCCGTGTACAACGCCGCGAAGCAACTCGTCCCCCGTGAGAGGTCAACCAATCACGGGATCGAGAAAGCCAAGCGGCGTGTACAGAAAATCGAAGGCAAGATACAGTCGGCCAGACAACACGCTTCTCGGATCCAGAGTGTGGTGGAATATAAGACGACTGGTAGAGTTTTTACTCCCAGGATCCGGCGCATAGCTGCCGGATTAAGACGTCAACACCATACTCTAAATTTGACAGTGATGCTTACCATCAAGCAGCACTGTCTAGATAGGATCCGAGCGCTCATGGCATTAAAGAAAACATTGAAGAGGCGGGTGAGGAGTATGGAACAAAACAATTTGTTCCGTACGAACCCTTCCCGCCTCTTTCAAGAGCCACAGCGTGTTGTCGAGAATCCGCCGACTGTAGAAGATGTCGAAACCTTCTGGAAGGGAATCTACGAAACGACGCGTCCATTCAATAGCGACACTCCATCAATTGCACACTTCGAGGCTCTGTGTCACAGACATCTTGAAGAGCCAGAAGAAGTGTGCCCGGCAATCAGTACGGAGGAAGTCCAACAAGCACTTGTTGGTACCAAGAACTTCGCTGCCCCGGGCCCAGACGGCATTAACAACTGGTGGTGGAAGAAATTTCCTTCCACTCACCGCCGTCTGGCGCGAGTTTTCAACTCATGGTTGAACGAAGGGCAGCAGATTCCGGCCTGGTTCGTCGAGGGACGTACTGTGCTTATCCCGAAAAAGGGGGATCTTTCCGACCCGAGAAATTATAGGCCGATCACTTGCCTCAACTCCTGCTACAAGATGTTTACACGTATCTTGTATGCTAGGACGCTGAGGTCTGTTGATCCGGTCTTCCAGCAGATACACGAACAGCGTGGTGCCAAGAAGGGCATGGCAGATTGTAAGGACAGCCTGCTGATAGACCGCTGTATTACACAGGATTCTGTGCAATACAAGCGGAATCTATCGATGGCCTGGATTGATTACCGCAAGGCATTTGATACAACATCGCACGAGCTATTGTTGTACTTGCTCGAATGTCTTGCGGTACCAGCACCACTAGTGAGATGCATAGAACAGCTGCTGCCGCTCTGGAAGACCCGCTTCACCATAACATCAGGTGCGCAGCGGGTCACGACAGAGCAGGTGGCATTTAGGAGAGGAGTTTTCCAGGGTGACTCCCTGAGTCCTCTCCTCTTCTGCATCTCACTGCTGCCGTTGTCTGTTGGGCTCCGCCAAACCCGCGGATATCAATGTGGGCCACCCAGCGACCGGAGGCATAAGGTCACCCATCTATTTTATATGGATGACCTTAAACTTTATGCCTCCAGAGAGCGTGAACTACAAAACACTCTTAGGGTGGTCGAAGAATATACGCGGGCAATTGGTATGGAGTTCGGGTTGGACAAATGTGCAGTCGTCCACCTCAAGAGAGGACGATGCGGGGAATTTCCTGAAGATGCGCAGCTCGCAGACGGAAGCATCCTAAGACATCTGGATGCCGGAGAGACCTATACATACCTGGGTGTGCAACAAAGGCACATCCAAGGTGTAACACAAATAAAGGACTCTCTCCGCGGCTAGACTCCGCCTCCGAAATATTTGGTCTTCCGAACTTTCGGGGAAGAACAAGGTGTCTGCAACTAATATGCTTGCCGTTCCGATTCTGCTCTACTCCTTCAGAGTAGTAAAGTGGAGGGTAGATGAGCTGCGCCAATTAGACAGAGATACCCGCAAGATGATGAATATCACTGGTCTGCAACGAAATCCTCCTTTAAAAAATTATGCTATAAGTATGAAGATTTTAATGCTCTGAATCTATTCCCGTTGGCCGATTTTTTCTATCACGTCTAGATTTTTTTATATGAATTTTTTTTTAAATTTCATAAATTTTGTTTTTTTTTAATTTTTTTTTGTCAACATCAAGAACAGTATACATACATACAAAATAAGTTTTAGCGAGTTGTAAGAGAAAGAAAGTAAAGTCACAGCGAATACTGCGCATGCGCATATCTACTACCATAAAAATCACTGTCAATACTTTCTTTAAATTAGAAATATGTTAATATGTAAATATGTGTCCTAATATCTTACAAGATATAGAAAACAAGGAAGAACAAATAACTAAAATAAAATACCACCATGAAGGTAAAACAAATCATAAAGATATAAACGAGACCACAGAATCAATTTTAAAAACACATTATTGGCCAGAGATTAACAACGACATAACGAATTATATTAACACTTGTGAAATTTGTCAACAAACAAAATACGAACGACATCCACATGTATTAAAGTTTAAACCAACCCCTTGTGGAACTTATCCATTCGAACATATCTATATTGATACTTTTAAAGCAAAAAATCAACCTTTCTTAACAATTTTAGACAGCCTTTCTCGCTTTGTTCAAGCATATTCAACCACACCTAATGCAATCGATATATTAGATAATTTATTAAATTTTATATCTCACTTTGGCTTACCAAAAATTATCACATGCGATAATGGACCTGAATTTAAAAATCGAGCAATTTTTCTCAAAAACATAAAATAACTATACATTTCACAACAGCATATAATTCTAACAGCAATAGTCCAGTGAAACGATTTCACTCTACAATACTAGAGCAATTAAGAGCATTATATCTAGAACAACCAAATAAGGACATAAAAACACAAATAAAATATGCCCTCATCGGATACAATAATACTATTCATTCAGTAACGAAATTTACACCTTTTCAAGTAATAAAAGGAAATCAAAATTTAACAGATTCCTTTGACTTATCAGACGAACGAATCATAAGCGATTATTTAAATAAACATAGCCGTAACATGGAAATATTAAATAATAACTGTAAAAGAAAATAATGAAAAAGCTAAACAAAATTTAGACCAAATAAATATAAACAGACAAGATCCTCAATCAATCGATATTGATATATTTACAAAGTGATCAAAGAAATAAGTTACTACCCAGATATAAGAAAATAATCCCAATGGAAGATTTAGATAATAAAATAAAAACTATAAGAAATCGTACATATCATAAATCAAAAATTAAACCAGAAAAAAAACTAACACAAAAACCTGTTGTTACAGATGATGCTGTGGCCGGCCCTTCTCATGCTACTGATTAATTATACCTGTTCACAGGATATTCAAGTAAATACTATAGATAACCCCATACTTCCCTTTTCATTTGGCAGAGCTAAAGTTGCCTTACAAAAATATACATTTTTTCCAACCTACCGACTGCGCCAATAATGATAATCGGTTCGATTGTTATGTTTTTAAAAAAACGGTTTATTTAATAAAACACAAAAGTAACCGAAAAATAAATGAACAGTCTAGTTTCAGTTCTCTTCAAAGTCAGTAAAACTGTTCATTTATTTTTCGGTTACTTTTGTGTTTTATTAAATAAATCATTTTTTAAAAACATAACAAACGAGAACGATTATCATTATTCACAAAAGCGCCCGTATTTTATTATATTATATTTAAAACGTTTAGGTAACTTTAAATTGTCCTTTATTTTCAAAACTGGAAATAATCTCCCTTGATTTTATTCTTGAACGGATAAAGCCATCTCTAGATTCCGGACCTATAACTAAAGTAGATGACTCCGTAACCAATTTGACGCATGTCTCGACCGATTGAGTATGGCACGGAAATTTTGGAAAGTCAAATTCTGGAATCACACCATCTTTAATAAAACGCTTGAGGTCATCATCTGGTATATCAGCCAAAACTGGTGGTGGTGTTATATCGCACTCACTCCAGCAAATTAAATCAAAATATTCCGTAGCACTAAAGTTTAATTCCGGTATAACAAAATATCTCACTGTTGTCGTCTGCTGATAGGCTTCTCTGGCTTTGAGAATTCTTCTTAAAGATAGTTGTCGTACCCACCGATGATTATCTCGTAACATACACAGAAGGAGATTCTCGGGGTGAATAAAATATGCATTTCTTTGAATCACTTTGTCTATAATACTTTTTAGATCTTCTCTTAAGTACCGTGACAGTTCAATGGTTTTAAAAACATGCAAACTACCGTGTGTTGAATTTGGGTTAAGCTTTATGTGGAACTACATTGGTGCATAAACTTTAATTATAAATTCGGCAAGATCTTTAAGGTTTGCTGTTGGCTTTTCAGTTCCAGCATAGAGGCGAAGTACTCTATTTGCCATTGTGAGCCACCTTGAATGAGCTAAGTTGCCAGAATTACGATTTGCTAGATTTGATTGGAAGTATCCACTTGATATGGCCTTGCAGATATCATATAGATACGATTGATCTGAACTTATTTTACTAGACTGTATTGTCAATTCTGACAATTTACATTAAATTCTCGTAAAATTTGCGATTGGGAGACGTTCGCATTTTTCTAATGATTTTCCAATTTTTCCAGAGAATTCACGTGGTCCCGTTGTAGCGCCATCTAGGAATTGGAATATATGCCTTAAGGGTAACTCGTTGGCATGTAATTGGCATATGAACCATTGTAACGGACGCTTAAGTTCAGTTTCCATATATCTTATTACACCATTTTTATGGCCAGTGTTTACAATAGTGACGTCACTACCGATCGCCACAAAATTATCTAGATTCATATTATTCGTAGCTAAGAAATCTATTATTGCTTTCCTAATCGACTGAGCCTTGCCTGTGATTGGAGTAACGTGATCTATGTACAGAGAATTCGGTTCCTCAATTAGGGATATATGTTCTTCTACAATAGTTCTCTTATAGAACTTTGTAATTTTTTTCTTGCACTAAAGTTTTGTCCGTTCTTCCATCGAAGTAAAGACTGTTAATGATTCTATTTGCAGTCTGGAACTCTTTACAAAAGGTATTTCTGGTTTTCTGGCGCACTCTTCTCACTTTATTCTTGTCGATAATTTTGGAGGGATCATCTGCACTGACAATTCTCATATCTTTCAGTACTGCAGTAGCAATAGCAGCAGCTGATCTGTCGGAAATGCCATATTTATCACATATAATACCTAATGTGGGTAACTTCAGCCTCATTTGAGTGTACTTTGATGTTGAAGGTAAGTTGCTGTCTATTAGTTCATCCTCCGATGACGATTCAAACTTTGAAGACTTGTCTGATTCTGACAGTAATGTGCTTACTTGAGTAGAAGTGCCGGGTGTCAAATCGTAAGATCCGGATCTGTACTTTTTTAGTCTTTCCGTTTCTCTTGAGTGTCTATCTTTCTTGACAGTTAACTTTTTTATTTCTGCACGATCAATATTTCCTATAGTCATCTATCTAAACGACCTTTGATCCAAAATAAATTTTTGTTCTTGAATCGGCACTTTCCTTGATTTTTCACATTTACATGCAGAAAATTCGCATTTACATGAAACAATATCAAATAGTCTTTCCGAACAGTCCATTTTAAAACTATTTACCTTTAACTCATATTGCATATTCCGCTTGCTTTTGGGATATCTTATTAGGCTCAAATACTTGTCATGGTACATGCGTATCAATTGTACAATGCGGCCCCTCGAAACTGTTGGAATTGATGCCGTCTTCCAAATATTGGCAATTTTAGGCACAAGTTCGTTGCAAACTTCTACAAAACTTGGTTCCTCCCCGCACTGTTTACTATATTTTATTTCATACCAAATAAACAAATAACATCGAAGCATTTCTTTAATTGTCGGCAACGCAAGGCAGTTTAAATCGATAGGACTACCAAAAATAGGACACTCCACTTTACTCCTTGTTATGTTTAATTTCGGTGCATTCATTATTATTGTAATTTCTAGTTTATTTCATTCACAGCACAAAACAAAATTATTGTAATAATTTTTAACAACAAATTAGACACCAGCTTCAGATGTCCACTGATTAACTTCTGAGTACGTAATGACATTAGAAGCATAGGTGCAGCGTATCTCACAGACTATCCTGTGAACACGTCCAAACTTGCAATATCTGGTTCAAAATAAACCGTTGGCTGTATTTAATGTTATTTTAAGATAAATACTTTGTTTAATTTCAGTTGAATTATAATTACTTTTACGATTATTATTACATAGATATGAAAGTACATATTTGACATATTATAGGCGGTATTAAAGGGGTGGTAGAGGGCTGATGATATTATTCAAAAATTAAAAAAAAAATGGAATGAATATTCACAATCAAATACAATATTTGATGGGTATTGTAATTTTAATATTTTCACTTTTTTTAAAGATCATTAAAGGGGTGGTAGAGGCTGAAGATACATTTTAAAAAATTTGAAAAAAATTACAGTGACTCTACACACTGAAAGGCAACTTTTGATGGGTATAGCAAATTATAATTTCAAATTTAATTTTTTCGGCCCACCCTAATGGCCACGTTTTCCACGGCTTGGATCTTCTTCAGATAGGTCTTCGCTTGATATCCCCATGCTACGGATGCGTAGGTCAGCTGTGGTATGATGAGTGCTTTGATTAGCAGAAGCTTATTCCTCAGATTGAGTCTGCTCTGGTTCCCTACCGCTCTCGTTCGCTTGGCCTTTACCACGATGACTTCGGTGTTCTGTGTCCATGTCAGGTCTTTGTCCATGATTACGCCAAGGTACTTGACGGAATCGTGCCGTTGGATGTCCTCGCCGAACATGGAAACGTATCCTGTGGGGGTTTCCTTGCGTCCTTTTCTGAAGAGAATCATCTGGCTTTTCGCGCGTTGACTGCGACTTTCCATTTGATGCACCAGTCTTCCAGAAGAGAGGCTGCCTCTCGGAGTCTTCTGGTGGCTGTTCTTGCACTCCTGGATTTGGAAGTGAGGGCCGTGTCGTCCGCGTAGAGTGCCATGGCGGTGCCTTCGGTCCTTGGGAGATCATACGTGAAGATAGCGAATAGGTGGGGTGACAGCACAGAGCCTAGGGGGACTTCTGCTTCCATCGATCGATACGTGGACACGTTATCCCTGATCTCCATTCACATCTGTCTCCCGTGCAGATATGATCTAACTAGTTTGACGAGTGCAATGGGATAACCCATACTAATCATTTTAACTAGTAGACCATCGTGCCAGACCCTGTCGAAAGCCTTCGCAACGTCCAGGAATAGTGCCGCCGTGACCTGTCTTTGGTTGAAACCTTTGGTGACTTCTTTGGTGATCCTGAGCACTTGGAGTTCCGTACTATGTCCTGTCCTGTACGCGAACTGTTCATCCGGGATGATTTGGAGTTCTTCGGTTTCTTCGTCTATTCTCCTCAAGATGACGCGCTTGGCTACCTTGCTCACAGCGGAGAGCAGGCTGATGGGCATGTAAGAGGAGGGAAAGATTAGTTCCTTACCCGGGATGACTATGACGTCGACCTTCTTCCACCTGTCCGAAAAGTATGAGTCTCAAGATCCAATTGATGATATTCACCAGGGCTGCCACCCCTTTTCTGGGTAGCTTCTTGAGGGCGATGTTTCCGATCTTGTCACATCCAGGAGCTTTCCTCGGCTTCAAGTTCCTTAGAATCTCCTTGATCTCCTATGGAGCGGTCGGACGGATGTGATCCTCGTCTGGCAGGCGGAGCATCCGACGCACTCTGCGTTCCACGTTCTCAACCCAGTCCTCGTCCTCATCATCGAGTTGGTTCTCCCTACACTGCACTCCCATTCTCTCCGTGGATTGGGGGCATCGGTTTCGACCTGTTCCGCAGAGTACGCTAGGTGTTCCAGATGCTCCTATCCTGTGGGACCAGTGATTCCAGGTGACGCTGCCATCCTTCTTGGCGGTGTTCCTGGAGGGCAGTTTTTACTTTCCTGTTCAGCGTGTTATACACGTGCCTGTCCTCAGGGAGTCTAGGCCTTTGGGCCCTTTTTTCGTCCTTCGTCTGTCCCGAATCAGCTGCCTGAGGTCCTCCGTGAGATTTGCCATCGGCACTTGTGCCCTTCTGGTCTCTGTCTCTGTGGTGCTTTTCTCCATCGCTTCCTGTATCTGGTTTTCCAGGAAGGTGATGACTCTTTCCACATTTTCCTCGAATTCGATCATGGGAATATGTGCGATGTTCCTTTGCAGCGCTGCACGAAACAATTCCCAGTCTGTCCTCCTTTTGACGAAGGTCCCAGTGTACACACCGTCCTTCTCTCCGAGGTTCAAGAAGATCGGATTGTGCTCGGTGGAACCTTCCGTCCTGGTAAAGATTTCCGTATTTAGGGTCATCTACTTCATTATAACTATGTCCAGCACGTCAGGTCGGTGGATCCCATGGTCGTGCGTCTGCTCGTCTGGTCCTAGTACCAACATGTTGCCAGCTTGTTGTCCCAGGAACCTCATCAGATCACGTCCTTGAGTTTTGGTGACCCTGCTGTTCCATTCCTATGACTTGGTCACCTATGGCAAGCACCTGTGTCCGGTCTGGGATTATTGCATCCAGGTTCGTGTGTAAAATCCGGCTTCGGGGCGGCTGATAATAGGATACCACTTGGATGTTGCCATTTCGTGCCGTTGACACTACTACGACGGTGGCAGGTTTTCCATGTCCGGCAGCACAATTGGATGATGGTCGATCGACTTCTTTACCAGCAGGGCTACTCCTCTCATCGGCCTTGGTTGAGCGTAGTCCTTCCTGTAGACATGGTAGCCGGGGAAGTTGGCTGGCTTCAGCGATGTCTTCTTCGTTTCCTGTAGTGCCAAGACGTCTATGTCGTGCAGGGCTAGGAGTTCCTCCACTTCAAGTTTTCTTCTTTGTAGCCCGTTGACGTTCCATGAGGTGATCTGCAGGAAGTTCTGCTTCACCTGAAAAGACATTATAGATTAGTAAAGCCTGACATCGGTGCAAAAAATGCGCTCATTGCTGAGCACATTTTTGCTGCATCTGTTTGAACACAGCGGTGAAGTTTAGGGCCTCCACGGGTGCTCGTTGTTGCTTGGCAGGACCCGTGTTCGGCCCTGATTACCCTGAGCTACCCTTGCGTAGCTCAGTCCGCTTGTGGCGGGTCTTTTGGCCTCCCTCGGTGGCTACTGCTTCCTTGGTGCCTGCTTCTGCGAGGGTCCTGCAGACTTCTTAGGGTATTTGGGACATCCTTGTAACTGGCTGGGTGCGCTCCCTGGCAGTTTGCGCACCTCGCTGGGACCTACTTCTTCTATTTGCACTCCGCGGACCGGTGGGCCTCACCGCACTTCACGCACTTGGCCTGTGCGGTGCACATACCCTGTGCTTGGCCGAAGCGCTGACACCGGTGGCACTGAGTGACGCTCTGTTGCACCCTTTGACGTTCGATGCATACTACCAGGAAGCAGCGTCTCGTGACGTCCAGGATCTTCACCTGGTACTTGGACTAGTACAAGCGAAACTTCCAGTTTCGTCCTCTGCGACGTCATCCTTTGGACTGAGCTTGGAGAGAAACCTTGCTCTTCTAGGTCCTGTTTCACGTCTTCGCAGCTCACTCCACTTGGTATTCAGCGAATTACCACCCTGAGGAGCCTCTCGTCCGGGAGCGCATACGTGTGGTATTCCCTCTTTTCCTGAGAGAATAACCTCGTCATCTTCCTATAATCCTCGCTGGTAGTAGGTTCTATAGAGATGCCTTCACCTGTGACTCGGTCCTTCTTAAAGTTGACGTTTGCCTCCTTTAAACGTTTGCTGACCGTCGTCCATGTCTCATTTTTCCTAAGGACGACTGGCGGGATTTTGGGCGTCTTGGCTTCAGTGTTTGGGGCCTGTCCTGGACTTGGGGTCTCTTGCCGGCCCTCATTGTCCTCTTGGCTCACGGTCTCCGCGGGAGCCCGAGCCTCTTGGATTCTGGCTTACTTGGGCTCCTCTTCGTCGGAGTCCAAGTTTTCTTTGCGTCTCTTCTTGGATGCTGGCTTAGCTGTGCCAGCTTGGCCCCCCTGACTGGCCCTCAGGAGTTCGTCGTGTTGGCGATCCATCCTCGCCTGCATTTAAGCCATCCTTTGGCTCATTTCTTCAATCTGCGCCCTCAGTGCCTGGTTCTCGGCAATGAGTCGCATCTTTTCGGAGTCCTCAATCTCCATGTTCCAGGGGGTGGATGCCCTGGAGCTTCCACTTTGTGAAGCCTCGTCCTCTTCTCTATAGTTTCTCATGCCCTCCTTATGGGTACGTGTAGCCGTCCTATTTGAAAAAGAAAGCTGTAACGGAAATATGATTAGGGTACACACAAATAAACAATAAGTATCTCTAGGCGGGAGACTTTATTTATCTTTTTATATTACCGTCTTGAAAAAGACGACTAACATTTCTCCTCTTCTGAATTCTTTTCTTAAATAATATATTAGAGCATTGAAGAAGGCAACTAATATTACAAGCTCGACCGTGCCAACTGTTGCTTAACTTTCGTTAGCTCCGACTGCGCCGACCGTAGCTTAATGTTGGTTATCACATGTCACACTTTATACACTTCGCTTCTCAACTTGTTACACTCTCACAGGTAGACCGCACGCGTATTGAGCATGTGTCTTTAGTAAAACGAACTTAATGCTGCCTTTTCAAAAGTACCGATCAGCGTGCGAGGTGCGCTTCTGTCTCCGTAACCCTCGGTGGGAGGAGCCAACAGGAACAGTAGCGAATCTTATAAATACGTGAGTCGTACCACAGCGATGAGCGCCTTCTTCGCCCAAATACCAAACCTAGTCAACTAAAATATTTATTGTGAGGGTGAAGCCGAAGTCCCTGCAGATATCGTCATGGAACATCAATGGCCTACGTGGCAACAAGTATGAACTAAAAGTCTATAGACAAGCACAGAGCAGTAATGGAGGAGGTGTAGCCCTGCTCGTCAAGAAGAATATAGACCACCACCCCCTAGTGACGCCAGAGCTGGAAGAAGGCCTGAAAGTGACTGCCGTAGAAGTGCAAACCCACGGACACTGTAGACTCAAAATAGCTTCAGGATACCAACCGCCAAGAAGACCGATAGTGGAAGGCGACTTAGCAACACTCTTCCAGAGAGGTGAGCAGGCCGTGGCCATCGGAGACTTCAACGCCAAGTCGCCAGAGTTGAACAGCAGACTCTCGAACACCAGGGGCAGAGCTCTGCTGAGATACCTAGGCACACGAGACAATATACTGGCAATAGGACCTGAAAAACTGACGCGACGCACTATGGGGGCGCAGGCAGACCTGACGTGCTGGACATCGCCATGTTGCAAAACATGAGGATGGGCTTCACACTTCGAACCTTGGGTGAAGGCTCTTCGGACCACAACCCAATACTCCTCCAATTGGAAGAGAAGGTGGACGAGGAAGAGACATTCATCAAAAGAAGGACGGACTGGGAGCAGTTTCGTGCAGAAATGCAAAGAAACATGCCCTCCTTAGAATCGAGAGCAGTTGCTTCATCTGTTCTGACAGCCTTATTAGTTAATAAGGGACCGTCGAAGTGCCAAAAGACGAGCGCAGAGGACCAGACTCCGAGAGGACAAGCAGGAATACAACCAACTATCCCGAAGAGTCAAGACGGCCCTCGAAGCGCACCGTCAGGAAAGATGGCAAACCCATCTGGAGTCGCTCAACCCGGAGGACAGAAGCATATGGAACACCCAGAAGGCCCTGAGAACTTCAAGGAAACCGATGCCACCAATCCACGGAGCAAACGGTATAGTCTACACCAGACAGCAAAAGGCCGAAGCATTCGCTGACAGCCCAGAGCCGCAGTGTAGAGAAAACCAGCTCCCAGACGAGGACGAGGAATGAACGGACGCTGTTGAGAGACAGGTTCCAAGACTGGTGCGCACGCCAGGCGACGAACAATTCAGACCAGCGACCCCGGAGGAGGTCAAAGGGATCCTAGGAGGTCTCAAAAACAGGAAGGCACCTGGAAGCGATGGTATCGGAAACCTGGCACTGAAAAAGCTGCCACGCAAAGGAGTTGCGACGTTGGTCAACATAATCAACGCCATCCTGAGGTTCCGATACTGCCCAGATAGATGGAAAGGATGTCATCCTGATTCTCAAACCAGGCAAGAATCCGATCCATCCCTCTAGTTACAGGCCCATCAGCTTACTGCTGGCGATGAGCAAAGTAGCCGAAAGGATAATCTTGGCCAGACTGCAAGAGTACTCCGAGGAATTGCAAGTCATAAAGGACGAGCAGTTCGCTTACAAGAAAGGACACTCGATCGAACTGCAAATACTCCGCCTGGTGGAATATGCAGTGGATGGATTCAACGGAAACCAATCCACGGGAGCGATCCTACTAGACGTCGCAAAGGCATTCGACAGGGTCTGGCATGCCGGACTCCTAGCCAAGCTGTTTGATGCAGGATACCCGGCAGCAATCGTCAAGCTGACCAAGTCATACCTACGGGGAAGGCACCTTCGCGCGAAGGTAGACGGGGAGTTATCGACCTACAGTCCCATGGAAGCAGGAGTACCGCAGGGCACAGTACTTTCGCCACACCTGTTCACCATAAACACCTTAGATCTGCCAAGGACAGCAGGAACGGCCCTGGCACTCTACGCGGACGACACAGCTCTAGTCGCCAGATCCTGGCAGGCAGCGCAAGTGACTCGTCACCTCCAGGAAGCAGCATCCCGCCTGGAGGAATGGTGCAACAGATGGAAAGTACAAATCAACGCAGAGAAAAGCAGTGCAACCCTGTTCCGAAAGAAGAGGACTCAAATCCCGGTGGGACATGTCACCATGAACGGCGACTCGATCCGCTGGACCCACACCGTCAAATACCTAGGTGTCGTTCTGGATCTCGATCCATTTCATGTCAGCCCTCGGGCTGACATGAAAACATAACACCGACGAAGTGGTCAGGAAAGCAAAGGCGGTGAGAACCAGACTGTACCCGATGGTGGGCAGAACTAGTCAACTCAACCTGAGGAACAAGCTACTCCTACTCAGGACCGTACTTAGGCCGCAGCTGACGTATGCGTCAGTAGCCAGGGGTACGCCGCCGAATCGCACAAGAGGAGGATACAGGCCGTGGAAAACGTGGCGCTGAGATGCGCTGTGGATGCACCATGTTTTGTAAGAAACACCGACATCTTCAGGGACCTGAAATACACCCCAGTGTCGAAGATCATCCAGGATCGGGCCAAGAAGATTTTCGTACGTGCAGAGACCCATGCGAATCCGCTGATCAGATGAGGTGTCGATTATGATCCAGCAGAAGCTCCGCGGTACAAGAGACCGAGGCTACAGATCCTGGACAACGGCTAACCGAGGCAATTTTCCTTCAGCCCAGCTGTGAAGACGGACCACTCAAAAGAGACACAGACATACCCCAACACCCTTCATCTACCACGCTGCACCGAACCGGCCGACTGCCGGATCGGGGCCGCGCTCCTGTGCCTTGTGCGGGCCCAAAGCGCAGAAGTAAAGCGCTTAGGCCTTGCGCGTTCCGAGTTAAATAGCTCTACCTCCATCTGCTGCCGGTAGACACCGGTAGGAATACCCCAAACCCGACAAACTCCCAGGGCAGGACGGCAACAGTCGCTCTGCCTGCGACATGATGACGCTCCCGGGAGCAGACAGCCGATGAAGAAAGAAAACAGAAAAAAGAAGAGCGCCATAAAAGAAAGGCCCAACTTGGTTGGGTCCAACAAACAAGGACCGGGGGAGGTCTGCCAAAACGACCACACCGTTCGCATCAGCGGACGGGGTTGCCGGTGGAGCAGGCCCACCTCTTACGAGGTTGGTCTAGGCCTACAGCGATGCGATAGGGTAAAGGAAAGTAAAATTTCCAGCCCCTGCCATACAAGGTCATCGTCAAAGCCAAGAATATTGGTGCGCTGTATCGGCATCAGCGAGCATAGATCATCGAGCTGTCGAAGCGAACAAACCTACCTAGAGTGGAGAGCAGAAGCGAACAGTGCTTGTGTGAACAGTGAATAGATAACCAAAGTTAATCAATGGTCGGCGCAGTCGGAGCTAAGGAAAGTTAAGCAACGGTTGGCGCGGTCGGGCTTCTTAGGTTAAGCCACCTGCTCTGTTCTGAGCAAAAGCTAATAAGAAAAGAAAACTGTTCTTTTTAGACCAACTCAAATTAAGAAGAGAATTTTGTTCTTCTCAGAACAAAAAGGTATATATTAATAACAATTTCTTTCAGGGAAAAGGAAACGAGCAGCCATACTACGCTTTCTGAGGAGGAGAGAATGGCAAGTGACGACAGCAGATCCACGACGTCCTCAGACACTGACACGGAGGTCAGTGTTAGAAGCCAGTTGTCAAAGAGAAACGAGCGCGAGAAGAGGATGCAGGCCCTAAGAGAGGAAAACAGAAAAGTAATGGAGGAGAACAGGAAGCTTCATGCTAAACTGGAGGACATCCTGGAGGAGTTCAGGGCCTTCAAGCTGGAGGCAGCGAAACACCAGCTGGAGGCAGCGAAACCCCGCGCGGAGGCAGCGGAACAGATTAATAATCTGCAAAACGCGAGCGCCACCAGCAAGGAGCAGGCGGTCCAGCCTGCGCAGTAAATAGAGGCGAAGGACGAGCCACCAAGGATGATGCCAGCGCAGAAACGCAAAATAGTGAGCAGCGAGGACAGCCAGGATTCCACAAACGATGCATGCAAGGAAACCCAGGAGAGAGCCAGAAAACGCCGAAAAAGAGGTCCCGGCTAGGGAAAGCACCGGAGCCCAGGACCACCGAAGCGGGAACCAGCCGCGGACAAGAGGCAGCCGCGGAGGAGATGCCGGCGGCAAAGAAACCTAAGATACCACCAGTGATACTTAGGAACAAGGAAAAGTGAAGCCATGTCAGCCTGAGGCTAAAGAGAGCTGAGTGGACTCCACAAAGGCCAAACTTACCGGCGACGGGATAGTCATCGAGCCAAGCATGGCCGAGGACTACCGGAGGCTCACAAGATTGCTAGCCGCGGAGATGCACGAGTATCACACATACTCGCTTCCCGAGGAACGTCAGCTGCGGATAGTTCTGCGAGGTATCCCCATGGGTATCGAAAACATCAAAAAGATCCTCGAGGAACAGGGCTTCGCACCGTCAGTCCAGCGGATGACCAGTAGGCGAACCAAGGCCCAGATGCCGTTGGTACTTGTCCAAGTACCTATGGAACAGGAAGGCATCCTGAAGGTCACGAGATGTTGCTCACTGGTGGTGCGTGCCGAGCGTCAGAATATCCGACAGGAGGCCTACGCAGTGCCACCGCTGCCAACGTTTCGGCCACGCGCAGGGCAAGTGCACCGCGCAGGCCAAATGTGTGAAGTGCGGAGGACTCCAGCATTCCAAGGACTGCACGAAGAAGCGGGAAACACCGGCGAAGTGTGCCAACTGTGTAGGAGCACACCCAGCGAGCTACAAGGGGTGCCCAAAGTACCCCAAGAATCCAGCTGGACCCCCTCCGAAGCAAGCACCCAGGACGCAACAGGAGGGAAGGAAACGCACCACAGGGGGACCGAGCACTAGCAGCACGACTCCAGGGAGGAGCTACGCAGACGCAGCGAAGCACAGGAGAGCCGTCGCACCTCAGGTGCAGAGAACGCCCCCCCCTCCTGCACTGAACGACAGCAACATACGGTGGCGCTGGCGCAGATGCAGCAGATGTTCACGGGGATGAGCGCCTTCTTCGCCCAAATGCCAAACCTAGTAAACTAAAATGTTTATTGCGAGGGTGAAACCGAAGTCCCTGCAGATAGCCTCATGGAACATCAATGGCCTGCGTGGCAACAAGTATGAACTAGAAAAGGTGCTAGCAAGATACAACATTGACGTCATGGCACTGCAAGAGACGAAGCTCACAGCTGAAACATCGGTGAAGTTCCTAGGCTACGAAGTCTATAGACAAGACAGAGCAGGCAATGGAGGAGGAGTAGCCCTGCTCGTCAAGAAGAATATAGACCACCACCCCTTAGTGACGCCAGAGCTGGATCAAGGCCTGGAAGTGACTGCCGTAGAAGTGCAAACCCACGGACACGGTAGACTCCAAATAGCTTCAGGATACCAACCGCCAAGAAGATCGATAGTGGACGGCGACCTAGCAAGACTCTTCCAGAGTGGGGAGCAGGACGTGGCCATCGGATACTTCAACGCCAAGTCGCCAGAGTGGAACAGCAGGCTCTCGAACATCAGGGGCAGAGCGCTACTGAGATACCTAGGCACACAAGACAATATAGTGGCAATAGGACCTGAAGAACCGACGCACTATGGAGGCGCATGCAGACCTGACGTGTTGGACATCGCCACGTTGCAATACATGAGGATGGGCTTCACGCTTCGAACTTTGGATGAGGGCTCCTCGGACCACGACCCAATACTCCTCCAATTGGGAGAGAAGGTGGATTAGGAAGACACATTCATCAAAAGAAGGACGGACTGGGAGCAGTTTCGTGCAGAAATGCAAAGAAACATGCCCCCCATCCTTAGAATCGAGAGCGAAGACGAGATTGAGGCAGCGATACTCGCATTAGAACGTGACATTAAAGCAGCCCTACAAGCCAGCACGACAGAGACTACGGTACGACGAGTTGCAGCGCCGGCAGGCGAGCTGCTAGAACAGACGAAGCAACTAATGAGGGACCGTCGAAGTGGCAAAAGACGAACGCAGAGGACCAGACTCCGAGAGGATAAGTGGGAATACAACCAACTATCCCAAAGAGTCAAGACGGTCCTCGAAGCGCACCGTCAGGAGAGATGGCAAACCCATCTGGAGTCGCTCAACTCAGACAGAGGCCTATGGAACACCCATAAGGTCCTGAGAACCTCTAGGAAACCGATGCAACCGATCGACGGAGCAAACGGAGTAGTCTACACCAGGCAACAAAAGGCCCAGGCATTTGCGGACAGCCTAGAGCTGCAGTGTAGAGAAAACCAGCTTCCAGACGAGGACGAGGAATGGACGGACGCTGTTGAGAGACGTGTTCGAACACTGGTGCGCGCGCCAGATGACGAACAATTCAGACCAGCGACCCCGGAAGAGGTCAAAGGGATCCTAAGACGTCTCAAAAACAGGAAGGCACCTGGAAGGGACGGTATCGGAAACCTGGCACTGAAAAAGCTGCCACGCAAAGGAGTTGCGGCGTTGGTCAACATAATCAACGACATCCTGAGGTACCGATACTTCCCAGACAGATGGAAGAGAGCGGATGTCATCCTGATTCTCAAACCAGGCAAGAATCCGATCCATCCCTCTAGTTACAGGCCCATCAGCTTACTGCCGGCGATGAGCAAAGTAGTCGACAAGGGTACTCCGAAGAACTGCAAGTCATTCAGGACGAGCAGTTTACTAACAAGAAAGAACACGCGACCGAGCTACAAATACTCCGCCTGGTGGAATATGCAGTGGATGGATTCAACAGGAACCAGTCCACGGGAGTGATCCTACTAGACGTCGCAAAGGCATTCGACAGGGTCTGGCATGCCGGACTCCTAGCCAAACTGTTAGATGCAGGATACCCGGCAGCAATCGTCAAGCTGACCAAGTCATACCTACGGGGAAGGCACCTTCGCGCGAAGGTAGACGGGGAGCTATCGACCTACAGACCCATGGAAGCAGGAGTACCGCAGGGCACAGTACTTTCGCCACATCTGTTCACCATATACACCTCTTATCTACCAAGGACAGCAGGAACGGCCCTGGCACTCTACGCGGACGACACAGCCCTAGTCGCCAGATTCTGGCAGGCAGCGCAAGTGACTCGTCACCTCTAGGAAGCAGCATTCCACCTGGATAAATGGTGCAACAGATGGAAAGTACAAATCAACGCAGAGAAAAGCAGTGCGATTTTGTTCCAAAAGAAGAGGACCTAAATCCCGGTGGGACATGTCACCATGAACGGCGAACCGATCCGGTGGACTGACACCGCCAAATACCTAGGTATCATTCTGGATCAAGTGCTGACATGGAAACATAACACCGACGAAGTAGTCAGGAAAGCAAAGGCGGTGAGGCGGTGAGGACCAGACCCGATGATGGGCAGAACTAGTCAACTCAGCCTGAGGAACAAGCTACTCCTACTCAGGACCTTACTCAGGCCGCAGCTGATGTATGCGTCAGTGGCCTATGGGTACGCCGCCGAATCGCATAAGAAGATGATACAGGCCGTGGAAAACGTGGCGCTGAGATGCGCTGTGGATGCACCATGGTTTGTAAGAAACACCAACATCTTCAGGGACCTGGAATACACCCCAGTGTCGAAGATCATCCAGGATCGGGCCAAGAAGATCTTCGTACGAGCGGAGACCCATGCGAATCCGCTGATCAGACGAGCTGTCGATTATGATTCAGCAGAAGCTCCGCGGTACAAGAGACCGAGGCTACAGATCCTGGACAACGGTTAACAGAGGCGAACACTCCTTCAGCCTGGCCACGAAGATGGACTACTCGGAAGAGACACAGACATACCCCCAACACCCTTCACCTATCACATGGCACCGAACCGGCCGACTGCCGGTTCGGAGTCACGCTCCTTTGCCTTGAGTGGGCCCAGACCTTGTGCATTCCCGAGCTACATAGCTCTACCTCACCAAACATGCCTACTACTGGTCGACACCGGCAGGAACAACCCTAACCTGATAAACTCCCAGGGCAGGACGGCTACAGTCGCCCTGCCCGCGACATGACGACGCTCCCGGGAGCAGACAGCCGATGAAGAAAGAAAACAGAAACAAGAAGAGCGCCAGAAGAGAAAAGCCCAAATCGGCTGGGTCCAACAAACCAGGACCGGGGGAGGTCTGTCAAAATGACCACACCGTTCGCATCAGCGGACGGGGTTGCCAGTGGAGCAGGTCGATTACTCCCTGAAATCTGCTATGCTTAATAACTAATTTAATAGGATTTTTCAATCCTTCGACAAATGCTTTGAGAGCGGATTTCTTGTTCAGATTTTGTATTACTGTAGTAGACCCTTGGCCTTCGCTTGCGATACCCGCGTCGGTTAAATCTAGAGTGATTCTTTCGATGCGGTTTGCAAATTCGCGTACTGATATATTCTGACATTGTCTACAATTTAATAATTCGGTTTGAATTTGGGCCATTGTCCGTCTTTCTAAATACTGTTCCTCCAATATTACCTTTAAATGATCTAATGTATTAAATTCCCTATATTTAATTAAATTATATGCAGGTCCTGATAATTTAGTTTTTATAACATTTAAAAACATTTCTTTTTCTGAACGGGTAGTGGCCATCGGAGAGACAATATCGCAACATGTTAGGAATTTATGCAAATTTTCCCTGTCGCCAGAGAAATCTGGAATCATTTTTAAAGCTAATTCTACTGAGAATACCATGTTTAATTGCTCTTCGACGTCACTGTCAAGATCAGATGGCATGAATTTATATATGGAAAAACAGAATAAAAATATATAAAAATGAACAATTTCTGATATTGGTTGAACTTACTACTGATGCTGGATGAGATGAGATGGGGTTAATCCAGTTAGATGCACTACACTGATGAACACAACACTGCACTTTCTATCTTCTACCTGGGTTGATGGCTTAATTGGACACTGGATAATTAAGTGGGTGATGGAACCAAGTTCTCTCTGGTGCAACTTCCTCGATTCAGGTGGATGGTAATGATGTCTGCAATACCTGGAATCCTAGTAGAAGTAGCGATGTGGCGAATATTCTTCTGTTTACTTGAGTTTTCTAACAGCATTACAGCCTATACTCGCTAAAAGTCTCCCCTTGTATTTCCGGACTGTTCGTAGAAACGATAGCAATGCGACGAAAGATTTAAGAGTTCAGTTTATTTTTTACTCTTACACAACTTTCCACTTTTGACTTGGGTTTTCTAACAGCTTGACGGCCTATATTTGTTAGAAATGACCCCACACCTGACACTACTTTTGTTGGAGGTGTTGTTAGTGAAACTAAACACAGCGGATATTTGTGGACACAACTGGTATATTTGTAAAATATCTTCCGTTAACAGTGGAATGCAAGGTTACAGAATCTTATACAGGACATGTGTTCGGTTCGAACTATCGTGTCAATCTCTTTTTCGGGGTGCCTTCCTTGGTTTTGTTCAGCTTGCTGGTTCCCCCTTAGAGCACATCACTCTGCTCGTTCTATTTAATCAGCGACAAGCACGACATGTTTTTTGACCCAAATAGAAAATAGCAAAGAATTTCAAAGGGTGCTTGTTTTGCATTATTTCAGTTATTGTAAAAGTAACAAAACCAAGGAGTCATCGGAATTAGATTATTATTATAATAAGCAACTTAGAACATAAAATATGAAAATATATTGTGACACAAAATGTAAAACAATATAAAACTGCTATACTGGGTGTTCGAGGCATTGCTTCACAACACAGTTATTGTCGTGATCTTGTGACTTTCGCTAGTAGATACAGGGTGGTCCATCTAAGCGATAAAGCTGACTTAGCGTTAACGCCATTACGTTTGTACTAGGGAACAAATTCAATGAACGAAAAGATAGTGGTTTTTCATGGCATTTTGAATCTAAATTCAAAGAAACAATAGAACATCAAATACTGGAAAAATTCACAAAAAAATATGATTTGAATAAAAAAAATCACTGCTGTAAATCAAATGTTACGATGTCACGAGTGATAAAGTGATAATAAATTCCAAATTTAATACTCGTTACAATTAGTCGCAAAATAGCAATGAATTTCGTATTTTGATACACAATATTCTATGCATGTTTTGTTTTGTTATATTTCTTCGTAAACCAGACGATATTTCGATATTACTCAGACCTACGAATATTTTTTTGTAATTTAGTTGTGAAAAATGTTGAACACTGTTTTTTTCGAATATGTAGCACTATCTGCAGCAATTATATCGAATGGTTAAATTCAAGGAAAAATATTAATCTGAATTTTTGTTTTAATAATAGGTCCTGGGGAACCAGAAAATACGAAATTGATTACGATTTTGCTACCAATTGAAACTCGGATTTTTAATCTGAATATTTATTATCAGTGATGACATAATATTTGTTATACAAGGTGATTTTTTTTATTCGTACCACATTTTTTACGAATTTTTCAAGTATTTGTATTCTATTGTTTTTCTGACTTCAGATTCAGAATCACAGAAAAAAATTCCATTTTTCTGCTTTTCAATTAATTTTTCTTCTAGCACAATCGTAAAGGCAAGGTTAACGTTTCCGTTTAGATGGACCACCCTGTACACTTACACCCTTTTTGGCTATAAATAAAACTAGAGATGGTATAATTTGACTTTGAAACAAAACGTAGGTATCTATTTTTTTTAAACTGTGTATAGGGACTATACTTTTTTTATCAAATTTACATAACCACATGCTTAAACAACAAAAAATGAAAATTATTTTGTTTTTAAGTACACGAAAACGCTGCCTCTCTAAAATGCCATCAAACAAAAGAAGTAAAGCTATGAGGCTAAGTCATGAGCGTAAAATACTTGGCCAAGCGATTTCATTTGGGTAAGAAATATTCATTATGTTGATTTTTTGTCGGAATTGGATACAAATGTAAGAAAACCTCAATTTCTCATTAAATCGACGTTTCGACAATATTTATTGTAGGTAGTAAGTTCAACTATGATTTTTAAAATCATTCTGATTTACCGCTTTTTTCTGATTTTATGTTTCTGAAAATAATTAGTCTTTAGTTTTTTCGAAAAGACGATATGTAGCTCACATGAAATAGGAGAACTTTTGCTTTTTATAGTGTTTCGCTACATCAATTTGTTAAAAAATTACGTGCTGTAGAACGATAAATGAAACACCCTGTATATACCGAATTTAAAGAATTCATTGTTTTTAGTATTATGGAGCATGAACTTTGCATCGAATCTGAACTACGTCTGAAATGTTGGATTTTCAAAAAACGATACCAGGAAACAGGATTGTCAACTGGGATTTGTTTTAAAATGGTCTATGCGACTGCAATATCAACACTCTAAAAATATGCACAGGGTATGTGTCTAGAGAAATCAGTCGAGGCGTAGGAGGCTTAGAGGACTAAACTCTTATGATCCACCATGGATTGAGGAGGCAATCCAGCAAAAAGAAAATCTAAAATTTAATTACTTAAAATATAGATGTAAAATATATTTTATGTTTTGTTTACATACCTGAACTCCCTGTATATATTTTGGAATCATTCATGTATTTAATGTTATACCTAACCTCATTCTTAATATACCCTGTGCACCATACTATTATGGTGTAGGTATAATGACAAAGTTCCCTTATAGTAACAATAAATAAAACAAAGAAAAGTATAATAAATATTAAAATACCAAAAATTTCCGATAGAGGTGAGAATTTTGAATCTTGACAAATATTAAAAATACCAAAAGTAGTACCTAAATAAAAGGCACAAAATGTCGAATCCTCACGCCTATTATAATAGTTTGCTTGTCTTCAACAAATTTTCTATTACTGGATTTTTATATTCAACATAAAGTCTTGCAAAATTTCCTCGAAAATTCATAGGCAAGTATAGGTTTACATAAAATAATTTATTTACGTAATAAAACTTTGGACTGTATATGATGGTACAGTACAACGAAATTTGATATATTACGTTTTTAGTTTCAAAGTTTCGACAAAGTCTTATAGTGCTCTTTCTTCTTTGAACCTTAGTATAATTTTACTCTAATTGTAATACCTAGGTAGGTACTTTACCTAAAATTTAAAGACAAAACCAACATTTCTAGCCTCTGCAGAGGGATGCAACTGATTATCTATAAATATGTGAAATATTCGATCAATACCACCACGCCTCACCTGAAAGTTTAATAATGCCACACCCAATATTGCTGGTACAATTTGTTTGTCAACCATTAGATGTATCAAGTCCCTAGTAGAAAAAAAATGGACGAAAAATAAAAACATTTCTCGCATTTCTATCGAGAGTTACTACTAAATAAGTACGCCCTGTATAATTCACAATGCACAATTTTTTAACAAGAATTGATATTTGAGCAACTTTAACAAGTACTTCCTTATTTATCAAGTAAATAAATAGCGCGAATAGTGAAGTGAGTAAGTTATCGTATCATATACGAGTATTCTCTGTAAAGCCTGTTAGCTCTTATTTGATATGTATTTGTGATTGACATATTTATTGTATTTGTTGTAAATATGTATTTTAATTGTGTACCTTATTTATGTTTCAAAAATGTAATTAAATGATAAATAAATGTATTAAATTGAAATTGGAGTTGTTGACTTTGCAAGCAGGAGGTGTATCGCATTATGGTTCGAGACCCACGGAGGCAGGGGATTTTTCAACTGTTTAATTTAAAATTGAATTTAGTACTTGTTTAACAGGTGGAAAAGTTGCAGATTCAATGCTGCGGTTGGACATCATAGGTATGAAATCAGCCTGGCCAATAAATTAAAATCATTCTATGTACATAAAATAAATAATAACATTATTTACAACACATTTTCAAAATATTTCAATAGCATTTCAGTAAATGTTTATATACATTTCATTAATGACAAAAAAGTAGTACGCCAAAATATTTTCATAATATTGTGACAATATTTAAAACATTTTATAAAATGTTTTTAAAGTATTGAAATATTTAACGAAATATGATTACGAAATATTTTTAAAAGATCTTTTTGCTGTCTGGGTACCTACTACTATTCGTATTATTTATAGGAATAATATATAGGTACAAGTATTTGATACATGCTTATCTAAATATTAAATAAATTACATTTATTGTACTAGTAAACTATATTTATTATTAAATAATGTAATAATGTGATTTAATTTTCATTATCTTTGACCCAAAGCACTTAAATTGCCAATATTTACTTCCTACCTTCCATTCGTTGTAAACATTGGATTGAAAACGCCTGCCACGCCAAAGTTATCTATCGAGGAATTTAGTGAACTAGTGACTGTATAGTTTAATGGTGAACAAGGTTAAAATTAGGAGCTGCAAATTTAAATATTTAAAATATTTCTGTCATATTAATAGCTAATGGAAACAATCCAAAAAAATCTGAAAAAATTAAAACGGTATATCACTAGGCACATTTCTTTTAATGAACACATTTTCCTCAACATATTTCGCTTAACATCAAAATTGGATGAATTTTTTTTATATAATAGCAATCGTATTCGTCTTAAATTTCATTCAAAACATACATATTTTCTACCTACTCTGTCCTAATCGCATTTTTATATCTTCAACAATTTTTAAGATCAATATGACAGAAAAATGTACTGCAGTGATCTACAACCTTAACGTAAAATAATGTAAATATGTAAGTGAAAAATTATTCGATATTCAAGGAAATGAAAAAAACTTGATTATTAAGACCTTGTTTAATTATTTACAAAATATTGTCCGAATGTGTTGTTTGATGTAGCATTTAAAAAAAATTGTTGTGATTTATGCATGTGGGAAATTAAACAAAACTTCCAATCTAGTAATTCCTCAAATTATATGCTGTCATACTTTTGAGAATATTCTAGGAACAATATCTAAAGTATATACGTAGGTTAACATTACCGGTTTATTTACGGAGTATATTATAGGTATATTCTTAAAAGATTTTCCATGAATATTCTGTGATATAATATATACTATGAATATTCTATATTTATTCAAAACATATTGTTTTTGTTATGTGAATATTGTCTCAAATCACTGAGTGTACTGTTCTACCACATCTTTGAATTTTTGTATACTGGAGTGACCAGAAACAAACATTTCAAAACATGTATTTATAAATAATGTACTGTATAATACAAGCTTATAAATAAAAGCAACTATAATATGGAAAATATATAATCAGTAGTCGTTGAAGACCATTAAAATTGAAAAATCGACTAGTAATCGTAATTACTAGAAAAGTAATGTAATAGTAATGAAAACTATTTGAGAACTTCTCACAAGAAATATATTAAACCAATCATCCCATCTATCTAGTATAGTTATTGTCCTACCTTTCATGTCTTAAAGTAAATTAAAATATCTGGATTTTTCCAGTTTACAAAAGTAAGCCTTTGAGCTCATGATATCACATACAGGGGTTAAAACTACTTACAGGTAGAAGGGTGAATGGTCGAATAAAGAAAAAGCTTATTAAAACTAATAGAGACAATTCCCTAATCAAATTAAGAAGTATTGATATCGGGAGATACCTTAAATTAAAATAATTGAAACTTAATAGTAAAGATATTACTAGGGGTATTACTTAATTGTACATGTCCAATGACCTAGTAGTCAAAGAACCCTAGCTTGCCATTTATGACGTGCTGAATACACTAATAAAGATATTAGGAAAAACCTTAAATTCAATAACTATGCAATAAACATATATATCTTTGGGTGTGTTTAGAGACTATTCTTAATATATATGTATGGTGCTGTCTGGGTTAGAACAATCTCCATACAGTTATAGACACTAAATGTCTATGATGTAAAACAAAATAGAGTAACTAATTTTAACGAGAGATTATGTCGCACACGAAATGACAAGATTTAAATTTAAAATATCTTGAACAACATTCTCTTATTTATGAAATCATTTAAATGCCGGTCCTGTTATAGGGCGGCATAATCAAACATATTAAAGGATGCGGGGCTTTCATTGTGTGACTTCAAAGTACATACCTCCCGCTTAGATCAATAGGTATTCTTTAACCAACACTTAACTGGCGGAACTTTATAAAGGCACAAAATATATTATGACGGTTTATTATTATTAATTATAAATAGTCTTGTTGACTTGATTTTTATGTGTCACAAAATACAATAGCAAAATTTATTTATTTGCATAAAATATAAATGGGTGAATAGAATACGGGATTTTAATTTGCTTTTACAGAGGAAAACGACTAAAATAGTAGAATTTTCGCAAGTAATACAACAAGTGTATTAATGATTATCAAACATCAAATTGTTCGATTATGAGAAACAAAATACGTTGCTGGGAAACGCGCCTTAGCGCGAGTGTGATTTCTTAAATGCAACATATTTTGTTTAGAAAAAGAGAATGAAGTTGCCATAATCCTTAATTAAACGTATTGTATTTGTTAAAATTATTTCATGAAAAATGAAAGTTAAATTTCATTCAAACCATTTAAATAATTATTTATTGTAAATGTCAATATCAAACATGCAATTATTGTTACAATTATTAAATGTAATATCTAAAAATTCCTTTTTCACTGTGGCAAACAATGATGTTTCAGACAATGTATGTATGTATTGTATTAATTTGCTTTTGGTAACTATGGAAACAAGATCACAGCAGTAGTGCTTTTCAGTGATTGATTAAATGTGCCAATAGCAACAATGCGAAATACAAAATCGAAGACACAAACTTATATCCAATCAATCATCAGCCGAAATACAGAAACGAAAACACATAATTTTCGTTTATTAATACGCATATTAGAACCAATCAAAAACGTATATTCTATATTGAATGAAATAATCGAATAACCATAATAAGTATATTATATCAATAATAGCTGCCTCTGGTGAGTAGCATGTTATTTAATGATTATTGTATCTATCATTGCTCATACAATAAAGGTTTCAATAATTCTAGAGCTTGGAGCAAAATGGGCTAATAACACAGACTTACCCAAACAGCACAAGTACATCCAATGGACTTAAAAAGTACATACTTTTGGACTATATTTGGACATAATGTACGTACAGTTGATGTCCGATTCAGTTCCGATTTTGGTACAATAGACGTCCAATGGACGTCCCGATGTCACAACTTTGGACGAATATTGGACGTATGTACGTACTTGTACATCCACCGAATATCCAAAGTATGTACAGTCGCACTTAAAACGGTAGTTCACTGGACGGAGTATGTATATGGGTCCTAATTATGTCCCATATATGTACTTGTACGTCCAGTAGGAATTGAAATATTGGTCCTGGATATGTCTCACGTACGTACTTTATTTACAGTTACTAGACATAGCACATGTACATCCAATGGACGTAAAAAGTACATACTTTTGAAGTATAATTGGACATAATGTACGTACAGTCGATGTCCGATTTTAGTACAATTAACGTCCCAGTATCACAACTTTGGACGAATATTGGACGTATGTATATACTTGTACATCCATTGATTGTCCAAAGTATGTACAGTCGCACTTAAAACGGTAGTTCACTGGACGAAGTATGTATATGGGTCCTAATTGTGTCCCATGTATGTACTTGTACGTCCAGTAGGTATTGTAATATAGGGCCTGGCTATGTACCATGTACGTACTTTATTTACGCATACAGGACATAGCACAAGTACATCCAGTGGACGTAAAAAGTACATACTTTTGGACTATATTTGGACATAACTATTTCTACTGCAAAAAAAAAAAAAAAAAATATATATATATATATATATATATATATATATATATATATATATATATATATATATATATATATATATATATATATATATATATATATATATATATATATATATATATATATATATATATATATATATATATATATATATATATATATATATATATATATATATATATATATATATATCTTTATTAGTGTATTCAGCACGTCATAAATGGCAAGCTAGGGTTCTTTGACTACTAGGTCATTGGACATGTACAATTAAGTAATACCCCTAATAATATCTTTACTATTAAGTTTCAATTATTTTAATTTAAGGTATCTCCCGATATCAATACTTCTTAATTTGATTAGGGAATTGTCTCTATTAGTTTTAATAAGCTTTTCTTTATTCGACCATTCACCCTTCTACCTGTAAGTAGTTTTAACCCCTGTATGTGATATCATGAGCTCAAAGGCTTACTTTTGTAAACTGGAAAAATCCAGATATTTTAATTTACTTTAAGACATGAAAGGTAGGACAATAACTATACTAGATAGATGGGATGATTGGTTTAATATATTTCTTGTGAGAAGTTCTCAAATAGTTTTCATTACTATTACATTACTTTTTCTAGTAATCACGATTACTAGTCGATTTTTCAATTTTAATGGTCTTCAACGACTACTGATTATATATTTTCCATATTATAGTTGCTTTTATTTATAAGCTTGTATTATACAGTACATTATTTATAAATACATATTTTGAAATGTTTGTTTCTGGTCACTCCAGTATACAAAAATTCAAAGATGTGGTAGAACAGTACACTCAGTGATTTGAGACAATATTCACATAACAAAAACAATATGTTTTGAATAAATATAGAATATTCATAGTATATATTATATCACAGAATATTCATGGAAAATCTTTTAAGAATATACCTATAATATACTCCGTAAATAAACCGGTAATGTTAACCTACGTATATACTTTAG
This sequence comes from Rhamnusium bicolor, assembly GCA_029963845.1. Taxonomy (NCBI): domain Eukaryota; kingdom Metazoa; phylum Arthropoda; class Insecta; order Coleoptera; family Cerambycidae; genus Rhamnusium; species Rhamnusium bicolor. The sequence continues at coordinate 319,459 of JANEYF010001719.1, forward strand.
ATATTGTTCCTAGAATATTCTCAAAAGTATGACAGCATATAATTTGAGGAATTACTAGATTGGAAGTTTTGTTTAATTTCCCACATGCATAAATCACAACAATTTTTTTAAATGCTACATCAAACAACACATTCGGACAATATTTTGTAAATAATTAAACAAGGTCTTAATAATCAAGTTTTTTTCATTTCCTTGAATATCGAATAATTTTTCACTTACATATTTACATTATTTTACGTTAAGGTTGTAGATCACTGCAGTACATTTTTCTGTCATATTGATCTTAAAAATTGTTGAAGATATAAAAATGCGATTAGGACAGAGTAGGTAGAAAATATGTATGTTTTGAATGAAATTTAAGACGAATACGATTGCTATTATATAAAAAAATTCATCCAATTTTGATGTTAAGCGAAATATGTTGAGGAAAATGTGTTCATTAAAAGAAATGTGCCTAGTGATATACCGTTTTAATTTTTTCAGATTTTTTTGGATTGTTTCCATTAGCTATTAATATGACAGAAATATTTTAAATATTTAAATTTGCAGCTCCTAATTTTAACCTTGTTCACCATTAAACTATACAGTCACTAGTTCACTAAATTCCTCGATAGATAACTTTGGCGTGGCAGGCGTTTTCAATCCAATGTTTACAACGAATGGAAGGTAGGAAGTAAATATTGGCAATTTAAGTGCTTTGGGTCAAAGATAATGAAAATTAAATCACATTATTACATTATTTAATAATAAATATAGTTTACTAGTACAATAAATGTAATTTATTTAATATTTAGATAAGCATGTATCAAATACTTGTACCTATATATTATTCCTATAAATAATACGAATAGTAGTAGGTACCCAGACAGCAAAAAGATCTTTTAAAAATATTTCGTAATCATATTTCGTTAAATATTTCAATACTTTAAAAACATTTTATAAAATGTTTTAAATATTGTCACAATATTATGAAAATATTTTGGCGTACTACTTTTTTTGTCATTAATGAAATGTATATAAACATTTACTGAAATGCTATTGAAATATTTTGAAAATGTGTTGTAAATAATGTTATTATTTATTTTATGTACATAGAATGATTTTAATTTATTGGCCAGGCTGATTTCATACCTATGATGTCCAACCGCAGCATTGAATCTGCAACTTTTCCACCTGTTAAACAAGTACTAAATTCAATTTTAAATTAAACAGTTGAAAAATCCCCTGCCTCCGTGGGTCTCGAACCATAATGCGATACACCTCCTGCTTGCAAAGTCAACAACTCCAATTTCAATTTAATACATTTATTTATCATTTAATTACATTTTTGAAACATAAATAAGGTACACAATTAAAATACATATTTACAACAAATACAATAAATATGTCAATCACAAATACATATCAAATAAGAGCTAACAGGCTTTACAGAGAATACTCGTATATGATACGATAACTTACTCACTTCACTATTCGCGCTATTTATTTACTTGATAAATAAGGAAGTACTTGTTAAAGTTGCTCAAATATCAATTCTTGTTAAAAAATTGTGCATTGTGAATTATACAGGGCGTACTTATTTAGTAGTAACTCTCGATAGAAATGCGAGAAATGTTTTTATTTTTCGTCCATTTTTTTTCTACTAGGGACTTGATACATCTAATGGTTGACAAACAAATTGTACCAGCAATATTGGGTGTGGCATTATTAAACTTTCAGGTGAGGCGTGGTGGTATTGATCGAATATTTCACATATTTATAGATAATCAGTTGCATCCCTCTGCAGAGGCTAGAAATGTTGGTTTTGTCTTTTAAATTTTAGGTAAAGTACCTACCTAGGTATTACAATTAGAGTAAAATTATACTAAGGTTCAAAGAAGAAAGAGCACTATAAGACTTTGTCGAAACTTTGAAACTAAAAACGTAATATATCAAATTTCGTTGTACTGTACCATCATATACAGTCCAAAGTTTTATTACGTAAATAAATTATTTTATGTAAACCTATACTTGCCTATGAATTTTCGAGGAAATTTTGCAAGACTTTATGTTGAATATAAAAATCCAGTAATAGAAAATTTGTTGAAGACAAGCAAACTATTATAATAGGCGTGAGGATTCGACATTTTGTGCCTTTTATTTAGGTACTACTTTTGGTATTTTTAATATTTGTCAAGATTCAAAATTCTCACCTCTATCGGAAATTTTTGGTATTTTAATATTTATTATACTTTTCTTTGTTTTATTTATTGTTACTATAAGGGAACTTTGTCATTATACCTACACCATAATAGTATGGTGCACAGGGTATATTAAGAATGAGGTTAGGTATAACATTAAATACATGAATGATTCCAAAATATATACAGGGAGTTCAGGTATGTAAACAAAACATAAAATATATTTTACATCTATATTTTAAGTAATTAAATTTTAGATTTTCTTTTTGCTGGATTGCCTCCTCAATCCATGGTGGATCATAAGAGTTTAGTCCTCTAAGCCTCCTACGCCTCGACTGATTTCTCTAGACACATACCCTGTGCATATTTTTAGAGTGTTGATATTGCAGTCGCATAGACCATTTTAAAAACAAATCCCAGTTGACAATCCTGTTTCCTGGTATCGTTTTTTGAAAATCCAACATTTCAGACGTAGTTCAGATTCGATGCAAAGTTCATGCTCCATAATACTAAAAACAATGAATTCTTTAAATTCGGTATATACAGGGTGTTTCATTTATCGTTCTACAGCACGTAATTTTTTTAACAAATTGATGTAGCGAAACACTATAAAAAAGCAAAAAGTTCTCCTATTTCATGTGAGCTACATATCGTCTTTTCGAAAAAACTAAAGACTAATTATTTTCAGAAACATAAAATCAGAAAAAAAGCGGTAAATCAGAATGATTTTAAAAATCATAGTTGAACTTACTACCTACAATAAATATTGTCGAAACGTCGATTTAATGAGAAATTGAGGTTTTCTTACATTTGTATCCAATTCCGACAAAAAATCAACATAATGAATATTTCTTACCCAAATGAAATCGCTTGGCCAAGTATTTTACGCTCATGACTTAGCCTCATAGCTTTACTTCTTTTGTTTGATGGCATTTTAGAGAGGCAGCGTTTTCGTGTACTTAAAAAACAAAATAATTTTCATTTTTTGTTGTTTAAGCATGTGGTTATGTAAATTTGATAAAAAAAAGTATAGTCCCTATACACAGTTTAAAAAAAATAGATACCTACGTTTTGTTTCAAAGTCAAATTATACCATCTCTAGTTTTATTTATAGCCAAAAAGGGTGTAAGTGTACAGGGTGGTCCATCTAAACGGAAACGTTAACCTTGCCTTTACGATTGTGCTAGAAGAAAAATTAATTGAAAAGCAGAAAAATGGAATTTTTTTCTGTGATTCTGAATCTGAAGTCAGAAAAACAATAGAATACAAATACTTGAAAAATTCGTAAAAAATGTGGTACGAATAAAAAAATCACCTTGTATAACAAATATTATGTCATCACTGATAATAAATATTCAGATTAAAAATCCGAGTTTCAATTGGTAGCAAAATCGTAATCAATTTCGTATTTTCTGGTTCCCCAGGACCTATTATTAAAACAAAAATTCAGATTAATATTTTTCCTTGAATTTAACCATTCGATATAATTGCTGCAGATAGTGCTACATATTCGAAAAAACAGTGTTCAACATTTTTCACAACTAAATTACAAAAAAAATATTCGTAGGTCTGAGTAATATCGAAATATCGTCTGGTTTACGAAGAAATATAACAAAACAAAACATGCATAGAATATTGTGTATCAAAATACGAAATTCATTGCTATTTTGCGACTAATTGTAACGAGTATTAAATTTGGAATTTATTATCACTTTATCACTCGTGACATCGTAACATTTGATTTACAGCAGTGATTTTTTTTATTCAAATCATATTTTTTTGTGAATTTTTCCAGTATTTGATGTTCTATTGTTTCTTTGAATTTAGATTCAAAATGCCATGAAAAACCACTATCTTTTCGTTCATTGAATTTGTTCCCTAGTACAAACGTAATGGCGTTAACGCTAAGTCAGCTTTTATCGCTTAGATGGACCACCCTGTATCTACTAGCGAAAGTCACAAGATCACGACAATAACTGTGTTGTGAAGCAATGCCTCGAACACCCAGTATAGCAGTTTTATATTGTTTTACATTTTGTGTCACAATATATTTTCATATTTTATGTTCTAAGTTGCTTATTATAATAATAATCTAATTCCGATGACTCCTTGGTTTTGTTACTTTTACAATAACTGAAATAATGCAAAACAAGCACCCTTTGAAATTCTTTGCTATTTTCTATTTGGGTCAAAAAAACATGTCGTGCTTGTCGCTGATTAAATAGAACGAGCAGAGTGATGTGCTCTAAGGGGGAACCAGCAAGCTGAACAAAACCAAGGAAGGCACCCCGAAAAAGAGATTGACACGATAGTTCGAACCGAACACATGTCCTGTATAAGATTCTGTAACCTTGCATTCCACTGTTAACGGAAGATATTTTACAAATATACCAGTTGTGTCCACAAATATCCGCTGTGTTTAGTTTCACTAACAACACCTCCAACAAAAGTAGTGTCAGGTGTGGGGTCATTTCTAACAAATATAGGCCGTCAAGCTGTTAGAAAACCCAAGTCAAAAGTGGAAAGTTGTGTAAGAGTAAAAAAATAAACTGAACTCTTAAATCTTTCGTCGCATTGCTATCGTTTCTACGAACAGTCCGGAAATACAAGGGGAGACTTTTAGCGAGTATAGGCTGTAATGCTGTTAGAAAACTCAAGTAAACAGAAGAATATTCGCCACATCGCTACTTCTACTAGGATTCCAGGTATTGCAGACATCATTACCATCCACCTGAATCGAGGAAGTTGCACCAGAGAGAACTTGGTTCCATCACCCACTTAATTATCCAGTGTCCAATTAAGCCATCAACCCAGGTAGAAGATAGAAAGTGCAGTGTTGTGTTCATCAGTGTAGTGCATCTAACTGGATTAACCCCATCTCATCTCATCCAGCATCAGTAGTAAGTTCAACCAATATCAGAAATTGTTCATTTTTATATATTTTTATTCTGTTTTTCCATATATAAATTCATGCCATCTGATCTTGACAGTGACGTCGAAGAGCAATTAAACATGGTATTCTCAGTAGAATTAGCTTTAAAAATGATTCCAGATTTCTCTGGCGACAGGGAAAATTTGCATAAATTCCTAACATGTTGCGATATTGTCTCTCCGATGGCCACTACCCGTTCAGAAAAAGAAATGTTTTTAAATGTTATAAAAAACTAAATTATCAGGACCTGCATATAATTTAATTAAATATAGGGAATTTAATACATTAGATCATTTAAAGGTAATATTGGAGGAACAGTATTTAGAAAGACGGACAATGGCCCAAATTCAAACCGAATTATTAAATTGTAGACAATGTCAGAATATATCAGTACGCGAATTTGCAAACCGCATCGAAAGAATCACTCTAGATTTAACCGACGCGGGTATCGCAAGCGAAGGCCAAGGGTCTACTACAGTAATACAAAATCTGAACAAGAAATCCGCTCTCAAAGCATTTGTCGAAGGATTGAAAAATCCTATTAAATTAGTTATTAAGCATAGCAGATTTCAGGGAGTAATCGACCTGCTCCACCGGCAACCCCGTCCGCTGATGCGAACGGTGTGGTCATTTTGACAGACCTCCCCCCGGTCCTGGTTTGTTGGACCCAGCCGATTTGGGCTTTTCTCTTCTGGCGCTCTTCTTGTTTCTGTTTTCTTTCTTCATCGGCTGTCTGCTCCCGGGAGCGTCGTCATGTCGCGGGCAGGGCGACTGTAGCCGTCCTGCCCTGGGAGTTTATCAGGTTAGGGTTGTTCCTGCCGGTGTCGACCAGTAGTAGGCATGTTTGGTGAGATAGAGCTATGTAGCTCGGGAATGCACAAGGTCTGGGCCCACTCAAGGCAAAGGAGCGTGACTCCGAACCGGCAGTCGGCCGGTTCGGTGCCATGTGATAGGTGAAGGGTGTTGGGGGGTATGTCTGTGTCTCTTCCGAGTAGTCCATCTTCGTGGCCAGGCTGAAGGAGTGTTCGCCTCTGTTAACCGTTGTCCAGGATCTGTAGCCTCGGTCTCTTGTACCGCGGAGCTTCTGCTGAATCATAATCGACAGCTCGTCTGATCAGCGGATTCGCATGAGTCTCCGCTCGTACGAAGATCTTCTTGGCCCGATCCTGGATGATCTTCGACACTGGGGTGTATTCCAGGTCCCTGAAGATGTTGGTGTTTCTTACAAACCATGGTGCATCCACAGCGCATCTCAGCGCCACGTTTTCCACGGCCTGTATCATCTTCTTATGCGATTCGGCGGCGTACCCACAGGCCACTGACGCATACATCAGCTGCGGCCTGAGTAAGGTCCTGAGTAGGAGTAGCTTGTTCCTCAGGCTGAGTTGACTAGTTCTGCCCATCATCGGGTCTGGTCCTCACCGCCTCACCGCCTTTGCTTTCCTGACTACTTCGTCGGTGTTATGTTTCCATGTCAGCACTTGATCCAGAATGATACCTAGGTATTTGGCGGTGTCAGTCCACCGGATCGGTTCGCCGTTCATGGTGACATGTCCCACCGGGATTTAGGTCCTCTTCTTTTGGAACAAAATCGCACTGCTTTTCTCTGCGTTGATTTGTACTTTCCATCTGTTGCACCATTTATCCAGGTGGAATGCTGCTTCCTAGAGGTGACGAGTCACTTGCGCTGCCTGCCAGAATCTGGCGACTAGGGCTGTGTCGTCCGCGTAGAGTGCCAGGGCCGTTCCTGCTGTCCTTGGTAGATAAGAGGTGTATATGGTGAACAGATGTGGCGAAAGTACTGTGCCCTGCGGTACTCCTGCTTCCATGGGTCTGTAGGTCGATAGCTCCCCCGTCTACCTTCGCGCGAAGGTGCCTTCCCCGTAGGTATGACTTGGTCAGCTTGACGATTGCTGCCGGGTATCCTGCATCTAACAGTTTGGCTAGGAGTCCGGCATGCCAGACCCTGTCGAATGCCTTTGCGACGTCTAGTAGGATCACTCCCGTGGACTGGTTCCTGTTGAATCCATCCACTGCATATTCCACCAGGCGGGAGTATTTGTAGCTCGGTCGCGTGTTCTTTCTTGTTAGTAAACTGCTCGTCCTGAATGACTTGCAGTTCTTCGGAGTACCCTTTCGACTACTTTGCTCATCGCCGGCAGTAAGCTGATGGGCCTGTAACTAGAGGGATGGATCGGATTCTTGCCTGGTTTGAGAATCAGGATGACATCCCCTCTCTTCCATCTGTCTGGGAAGTATCGGTACCTCAGGATGTCGTTGATTATGTTGACCAACGCCGCAACTCCTTTGCGTGGCAGCTTTTTCAGTGCCAGGTTTCCGATACCGTCCCTTCCAGGTGCCTTCCTGTTTTTGAGACGTCTTAGGATCCCTTTGACCTCTTCCGGGGTCGCTGGTCTGAATTGTTCGTCATCTGGCGCGCGCACCAGTGTTCGAACACGTCTCTCAACAGCGTCCGTCCATTCCTCGTCCTCGTCTGGAAGCTGGTTTTCTCTACACTGCAGCTCTAGGCTGTCCGCAAATGCCTGGGCCTTTTGTTGCCTGGTGTAGACTACTCCGTTTGCTCCGTCGATCGGTTGCATCGGTTTCCTAGAGGTTCTCAGGACCTTATGGGTGTTCCATAGGCCTCTGTCTGAGTTGAGCGACTCCAGATGGGTTTGCCATCTCTCCTGACGGTGCGCTTCGAGGACCGTCTTGACTCTTTGGGATAGTTGGTTGTATTCCCACTTATCCTCTCGGAGTCTGGTCCTCTGCGTTCGTCTTTTGCCACTTCGACGGTCCCTCATTAGTTGCTTCGTCTGTTCTAGCAGCTCGCCTGCCGGCGCTGCAACTCGTCGTACCGTAGTCTCTGTCGTGCTGGCTAGTAGGGCTGCTTTAATGTCACGTTCTAATGCGAGTATCGCTGCCTCAATCTCGTCTTCGCTCTCGATTCTAAGGATGGGGGGCATGTTTCTTTGCATTTCTGCACGAAACTGCTCCCAGTCCGTCCTTCTTTTGATGAATGTGTCTTCCTAATCCACCTTCTCTCCCAATTGGAGGAGTATTGGGTCGTGGTCCGAGGAGCCCTCATCCAAAGTTCGAAGCGTGAAGCCCATCCTCATGTATTGCAACGTGGCGATGTCCAACACGTCAGGTCTGCATGCGCCTCCATAGTGCGTCGGTTCTTCAGGTCCTATTGCCACTATATTGTCTTGTGTGCCTAGGTATCTCAGCAGCGCTCTGCCCCTGATGTTCGAGAGCCTGCTGTTCCACTCTGGCGACTTGGCGTTGAAGTATCCGATGGCCACGTCCTGCTCCCCACTCTGGAAGAGTCTTGCTAGGTCGCCGTCCACTATCGATCTTCTTGGCGGTTGGTATCCTGAAGCTATTTGGAGTCTACCGTGTCCGTGGGTTTGCACTTCTACGGCAGTCACTTCCAGGCCTTGATCCAGCTCTGGCGTCACTAAGGGGTGGTGGTCTATATTCTTCTTGACGAGCAGGGCTACTCCTCCTCCATTGCCTGCTCTGTCTTGTCTATAGACTTCGTAGCCTAGGAACTTCACCGATGTTTCAGCTGTGAGCTTCGTCTCTTGCAGTGCCATGACGTCAATGTTGTATCTTGCTAGCACCTTTTCTAGTTCATACTTGTTGCCACGCAGGCCATTGATGTTCCATGAGGCTATCTGCAGGGACTTCGGTTTCACCCTCGCAATAAACATTTTAGTTTACTAGGTTTGGCATTTGGGCGAAGAAGGCGCTCATCCCCGTGAACATCTGCTGCATCTGCGCCAGCGCCACCGTAGGTTGCTGTCGTTCAGTGCAGGAGGGGGGGGCGTTCTCTGCACCTGAGGTACTTGGACAAATACCAACGGCATCTGGGCCTTGGTTCGCCTACTGGTCATCCGCTGGACTGACGGTGCGAAGCCCTGTTCCTCGAGGATCTTTTTGATGTTTTCGATACCCATGGGGATACCTCGCAGAACTATCCGCAGCTGACGTTCCTCGGGAAGCGAGTATGTGTGATACTCGTGCATCTCCGCGGCTAGCAATCTTGTGAGCTTCCGGTAGTCCTCGGCCATGATAGTCCTCGATGACTATCCCGTCGCCGGTAAGTTTGGCCTTTGTGGAGTCCACTCAGCTCTCTTTTAGCCTCAGGCTGACATGGCTTCACTTTTCCTTGTTCCTAAGTATCACTGGTGGTATCTTAGGTTTCTTTGCCGCCGGCATCTCCTCCGCGGCTGCCTCTTGTCCGCGGCTGGTTCCCGCTTCGGTGGTCCTGGGCTCCGGTGCTTTCCTAGCCGGGACCTCTTTTTCGGCGTTTTCTGGCTCTCTCCTGGGTTTCCTTGCCTCGTTTGTGGAATCCTGGCTGTCCTCGCTGCTCACTATTTTGCGTTTCTGCGCTGGCATCATCCTTGGTGGCTCGTCCTTCGCCTCTATTTACTGCGCAGGCTGGACCGCCTGCTCCTTGCTGGTGGCGCTCGCGTTTTGCAGATTATTAATCTGTTCCGCTGCCTCCGCGCTGCCTCCAGCTTGAAGGCCCTGAACTCCTCCAGGATGTCCTCCAGTTTAGCATGAAGCTTCCTGTTCTCCTCCATTACTTTTCTGTTTTCCTCTCTTAGGGCCTGCATCCTCTTCTCGCGCTCGTTTCTCTTTGACAACTGGCTTCTAACACTGACCTCCGTGTCAGTGTCTGAGGACGTCGTGGATCTGCTGTCGTCACTTGCCATTCTCTCCTCCTCAGAAAGCGTAGTATGGCTGCTCGTTTCCTTTTCCCTGAAAGAAATTGTTATTAATATATACCTTTTTTGTTCTGAGAAGAACAAAATTCTCTTCTTAATTTGAGTTGGTCTAAAAAGAACAGTTTTCTTTTCTTATTAGCTTTTGCTCAGAACAGAGCAGGTGGCTTAACCTAAGAAGCCCGACCGCGCCAACCGTTGCTTAACTTTCCTTAGCTCCGACTGCGCCGACCATTGATTAACTTTGGTTATCTATTCACTGTTCACACAAGCACTGTTCGCTTCTGCTCTCCACTCTAGGTAGGTTTGTTCGCTTCGACAGCTCGATGATCTATGCTCGCTGATGCGATACAGCGCACCAATATTCTTGGCTTTGACGATGACCTTGTATGGCAGGGGCTGGAAATTTTACTTTCCTTTACCCTATCGCATCGCTGTAGGCCTAGACCAACCTCGTAAGAGGTGGGCCTGCTCACCGGCAACCCCGTCCGCTGATGCGAACGGTGTGGTCGTTTTGGCAGATCTCCCCCGGTCCTGGTTTGTTGGACCCAACCAAGTTGGGCCTTTCTTTTATGGCGCTCTTCTTTTTTTCTGTTTTCTTTCTTCATCGGCTGTCTGCTCCCGGGAGCGTCATCATGTCGCAGGCAGAGCGACTGTTGCCGTCCTGCCCTGGGAGTTTGTCGGGTTTGGGGTATTCCTACCGGTGTCTACCGGCAGCAGGTGGAGGTAGAGCTATTTAACTCGGAACGCGCAAGGCCTAAGCGCTTTACTTCTGCGCTTTGGGCCCGCACAAGGCACAGGAGCGCGGCCCCGATCCGGCAGTCGGCCGGTTCGGTGCAGCGTGGTAGATGAAGGGTGTTGGGGTATGTCTGTGTCTCTTTTGAGTGGTCCGTCTTCACAGCTGGGCTGAAGGAAAATTGCCTCGGTTAGCCGTTGTCCAGGATCTGTAGCCTCGGTCTCTTGTACCGCGGAGCTTCTGCTGGATCATAATCGACACCTCATCTGATCAGCGGATTCGCATGGGTCTCTGCACGTACGAAAATCTTCTTGGCCCGATCCTGGATGATCTTCGACACTGGGGTGTATTTCAGGTCCCTGAAGATGTCGGTGTTTCTTACAAAACATGGTGCATCCACAGCGCATCTCAGCGCCACGTTTTCCACGGCCTGTATCCTCCTCTTGTGCGATTCGGCGGCGTACCCCTGGCCACTGACGCATACGTCAGCTGCGGCCTAAGTACGGTCCTGAGTAGGAGTAGCTTGTTCCTCAGGTTGAGTTGACTAGTTCTGCCCACCATCGGGTACAGTCTGGTTCTCACCGCCTTTGCTTTCCTGACCACTTCGTCGGTGTTATGTTTTCATGTCAGCCCGAGGGCTGACATGAAATGGATCGAGATCCAGAACGACACCTAGGTATTTGACGGTGTGGGTCCAGCGGATCGAGTCGCCGTTCATGGTGACATGTCCCACCGGGATTTGAGTCCTCTTCTTTCGGAACAGGGTCGCACTGCTTTTCTCTGCGTTGATTTGTACTTTCCATCTGTTGCACCATTCCTCCAGGCGGGATGCTGCTTCCTGGAGGTGACGAGTCACTTGCGCTGCCTGCCAGGATCTGGCGACTAGAGCTGTGTCGTCCGCGTAGAGTGCCAGGGCCGTTCCTGCTGTCCTTGGCAGATCTAAGGTGTTTATGGTGAACAGGTGTGGCTAAAGTACTGTGCCCTGCGGTACTCCTGCTTCCATGGGACTGTAGGTCGATAGCTCCCCGTCTACCTTCGCGCGAAGGTGCCTTCCCCGTAGGTATGACTTGGTCAGCTTGACGATTGCTGCCGGGTATCCTGCATCAAACAGCTTGGCTAGGAGTCCGGCATGCCAGACCCTGTCGAATGCCTTTGCGACGTCTAGTAGGATCGCTCCCGTGGATTGGTTTCCGTTGAATCCATCCACTGCATATTCCACCAGGCGGAGTATTTGCAGCTCGATCGAGTGTCCTTTCTTGTAAGCGAACTGCTCGTCCTTTATGACTTGCAATTCCTCGGAGTACTCTTGCAGTCTGGCCAAGATTATCCTTTCGGCTACTTTGCTCATCGCCGGCAGTAAGCTGATGGGCCTGTAACTAGAGGGATGGATCGGATTCTTGCCTGGTTTGAGAATCAGGATGACATCCTTTCCATCTGTCTGGGCAGTATCGGAACCTCAGGATGGCGTTGATTATGTTGACCAACGTCGCAACTCCTTTGCGTGGCAGCTTTTTCAGTGCCAGGTTTCCGATACCATCGCTTCCAGGTGCCTTCCTGTTTTTGAGACCTCCTAGGATCCCTTTGACCTCCTCCGGGGTCGCTGGTCTGAATTTGTTCGTCGCCTGGCGTGCGCACCAGTCTTGGAACCTGTCTTTCAACAGCGTCCGTCCATTCCTCGTCCTCGTCTGGGAGCTGGTTTTCTCTACACTGCGGCTCTGGGCTGTCAGCGAATGCTTCGGCCTTTTGCTGTCTGGTGTAGACTATACCGTTTGCTCCGTGGATTGGTGGCATCGGTTTCCTTGAAGTTCTCAGGGCCTTCTGGGTGTTCCATATGCTTCTGTCCTCCGGATTGAGCGACTCCAGATGGGTTTGCCATCTTTCCTGACGGTGCGCTTCGAGGGCCGTCTTGACTCTTCGGGATAGTTGGTTGTATTCCCGCTTGTCCTCTCGGAGTCTGGTCCTCTGCGCTCGTCTTTTGGCACTTCGACGGTCCCTTATTAACTAATAAGGCTGTCAGAACAGATGAAGCAACTGCTCTCGATTCTAAGGAGGGCATGTTTCTTTGCATTTCTGCACGAAACTGCTCCCAGTCCGTCCTTCTTTTGATGAATGTCTCTTCCTTATCCACCTTCTCTTCCAATTGGAGGAGTATTGGGTTGTGGTCCGAAGAGCCTTCACCCAAGGTTCGAAGTGTGAAGCCCATCCTCATGTTTTGCAACATGGCGATGTCCAGCACGTCAGGTCTGCCTGCGCCCCCATAGTGCGTCGCGTCAGTTTTTCAGGTCCTATTGCCAGTATATTGTCTCGTGTGCCTAGGTATCTCCAGCAGAGCTCTGCCCCTGGTGTTCGAGAGTCTGCTGTTCAACTCTGGCGACTTGGCGTTGAAGTCTCCGATGGCCACGGCCTGCTCACCTCTCTGGAAGAGTGTTGCTAAGTCGCCTTCCACTATCGGTCTTCTTGGCGGTTGGTATCCTGAAGCTATTTTGAGTCTACAGTGTCCGTGGGTTTGCACTTCTACGGCAGTCACTTTCAGGCCTTCTTCCAGCTCTGGCGTCACTAGGGGGTTGTTCCGTTCAAAAACGTCACTGTCCGGAATATAATGATAAATAAACTATAACCTCCAAATATCTGTCTGGTTCCCAATTGTTTATAATAGAGTATTTTTAGTAGGTGAAGAATTTCTGTTTAACCTTTGGTCGATCTCATATTTATTAAGGAATTATTATGTTTACCACCTAAGTTAATAGTATCTTGTACATATTTAGGTTATCCAATATTGTTGTTTATTATTTAAGTACTTTTGTTGTAATAACAGTCCCCAAAGTTAACGCTTTCACACTGAAAGAAAATATTAATAGAAATATGTGTGACATAAAATATGCAATCATTTATTACCTTATTAGATAAATATTCAATATTTACGTCGATATTAATTAAATCACAACAGCTGTTTATAGTTTTCCTTTCAGAAGGGTTGCGACTGCCTTTGGTTGGTTTGACCTTCAGCTACTATTGTTAAAGTTTTCTGTCTCATAAACTTTCCAGTTGCCTAGCAGTAGGGAGACAACTTATCATACCGCTCATAGAGGGCGTTACGGTCTACTTTTGGGGAATAATTAATTTAAATATCATTGTGTAATTCATGTGTTATGTGGTACTATTAGACTATTCTTATAGTAGATTTTAATCATTAAATATTATTTGTGATATAATATGAATTTATTTTAGTTAATTTCATATCTTATTTTATAAAGTTTGATTTTTTATATCAAACTAGTTTACCTCCTTGATAGAGACAGGAAGATAAGCCATTTTAATAGTCAACTTTGTACCGGCAACACCTCTTGGCAGACAATCGATAACATCAATCAACTTTTTGAAATGTTATCTTAATTTACTAGTGTTGTGAACAACAATCAAGTAATACTAATAGTTTTAAATGATTTATTTTTCTTGTAAATTCTCTTCAAGATGTATATTTTTAAGGAAAAGTTAATAATTAATTTTTCTAATTTTTTTGTGAAGATGTGACACATGTTCTAATAATATGTTTCTATTTATTCCTTTCTTAAATACATAGTCTGAAGCCGGCTTATATAATATTATTCATTGTTTAATATTATCCATCGTTAACTAAAATTTTGAATAAAATTCCTAAAATTTATTCATCGTTAAAACTTATTAATCGTTTAATAAAATTCAGCTAATATTATTTAGGAACTCTAATATTCATCGTTAATAGTAAATTCATCAGGAATTTCTTTAGTGAATTTATATTTCACACTCTTCCAATTTCATTTGGACATTAATATTTGCACATTGGCAAATTAAAGTCACGATTCTTGGATCCAGAGGATTAGTTCCGTGGATGCTTTATTTGGATGACCAGAATTCATCTGTAACTGTAACGTGATATACGTTCCACAATTTTGAGTAACGTTTCATTTCATCGGTAGACTATGTATTAAGAAACTAGGTGTCCATACCAGACGAGAAAACGTTAACTTCAAGACTCACGCCACCTTTCCATCACAGGTCAGCCTTCGCTGGAGTGTGGCAAGTTATTTTCTTTTAGATTGTGTTCGGTGAACGAGTTTCACCCACTCTTAATAAATTTTTGTATATATATTTGTCGGTAATTCTAAATTACCATTTTGTGTTGCTGTTGATTTAATAAATACTTAATTTTATTAATTAATTTTTTACTCTGTCTCTACCTTAGACAGAAATTCTGTAGATTCTGAGTTGGGGGGATGAAAAAGTAATCACAGATAAAACTGCAGATGGCGCCCTTAAAATAAAAATAATTTTTTATATTACTTATTCATCCTCACCTACTACACGTTGATAAAATTACTTGAAGTGAATAATAGTGAACCAAGGTCTCAAGGAAACAAGGAACGCACGGCCCTTGCCTCCTAAAAAAATCAGCTAGCCGCAGGCACAGGAAATTTCTTCGCTTTCCTTGTCAATAAGAATAGTTCTTATTGACAGGTAAAGTGTAGGCTTTTCCATAAATACCTGATTTGGTTTCCTCTTGTATTAAGAGTCATCCTAATACAGGGCGAAACTAAAATCACGGTACCACGGGGGTTCCCCGGTTACATTTGACGACGTGATAACCAGATGTAACATTTGGCTACCAACGTGGTTAAAGGTGTAACAGGGTGGTGGTCTATATTCTTCTTGACGAGCAGGGCTACACCTCCTCCATTACTTGCTCTGTCTTGTCTATAGACTTCGTAGCCTAGGAACTTCACCGATGTTTCAGCTGTGTTCTTCGTCTCTTGCAGTGCCATTACGTCAATGTTGCATCTCGCTAGCACCTCTTTTAGTTCATACTTGTTGCCACGTAGGCCATTGATGTTCCATGACGATATCTGCAGGGACTTCGGCTTCACCCTCACAATAAATATTTTAGTTATATATATATATATATATATATATATATATATATATATATATATATATATATATATATATATATATATATATATATATATATGTATATGTATATATAGTCAAGGCATGAATAATTACACGTCACAATGAAAATGTGTGGTTTTCATTGTGACATACAACTAATGAATCCATGCTTTGACTATAGTAAGATACCTTTTCAACCGCTTTAATGTCGTTACAGTTTCAGATATTTCATAATTTTAGTTGTTAATTTAAACATTTTTTTTTTTAATTAAGACCCATTTTCTCCTATTCAATTATAAGATTCACTTAAATCAACATCACTGGTTACTATTGTATGCAAGTATAATGTGGAAGATAAAGTACAACTGTCAAAACTTTCTGCATAAAAACGTACCAACCACACCTTCCAAACTCGCATGCAATTTTCATTACTAAATAGTCTAAATACTAAAAATGAAACTAAATATTTTATGTATATACATATAATAATAATAATATATATTTTGACATTTATGTGTCTATATTAATAAAATAAACATAAAAAAACATTAATAAAATATGTAAACGCAACAAATTCTGAAATATATGGATTAAATAATGTATTCCTTATTAATTTTTTTGTTGTTACAAAAAATAAAATAAAACATTAACATTTTCTAAAAGAAATTTTTTTGAAGGAAATCGTTAACTGCAAAATGAGCAAGTATCAAACTATCAAACGATAAAAAAACCTATTTCACTAAAATATATTATTTCTGCACCGAAAAGGTGAAATAATTAATCTGAACAAAAGTTACATGTGTTAAGTAATGTTAAACACCATTGACCTTCTTCTTGTCATTTTGGTCCCTTTCATTCGAGCGCCTGAGCCATTTTGGTATCGATTCCTCAATTTGTTGCCTCGTACATGCTGGAAGGCATTTTTTGTGCAGAATCTGAAAAAAATTTCATCCTTTTTCAGAATGCGTGTACAAAAAAATATTTGAAAAGTACACAGCACAAATTTAAGAAATTCTATGAATCTGCAGGATTTAGAAATGCTTTCCAAGGGTGTTGCGGCACTTGAATTATGTTCACTGAAAAATGTTTTATGCTAATAATTTTTAGAGGAGCATAATTGAAAAAGAAAAACAAAAATATAGACCATACATTATAATAGCCGAAAGGTTGTCAATTAATTTTAATGTAAAGTTAGCAATGTAACTGGACCTAACTAAGCAGACAAACACGGCTTTTGTGCCACTAATCAGCTAATTATTGGCAATGCAAAATGACAGGCAATGAATCATATATTAATAAATGATTTTTTTTATTTTGACAATTCATAAATAAGGACTGAACTATACTATATTCTGCATTAGTCAAATTACATAAAAAAGAAAAATCTAGAAATATCACAATTTTCAATGAAGATAAATAAACTAATCATAGAAGTTTCATTTAGTGTCAGTGTTTACGGCTGAATACGAAGCCAATGGTATAGACATTTATACAGATAGAAAATTTAGGGCAAATAACCACAAAAAGTAAGAACTCTCATATACAAGGTATACAAAATTACAATACTTAAGAATATTGTTGGGACGAAGTTTATATCGCATTTTTGGTTCAGAATGATCTCTCAACTCATAAAAGAGTATTTAGGGTTACAAAATTTAAACTTTTATAGTTTAAAGAGTATCGACAGCTATAGACTAATGACTTGTTAATAGCTGGAATACTTACGTATTAAAACATCAGTCAATTTTAAGGTGTTGAACGCTTTTTTATTTTTTTCTTCCGAGCCAACTATATTGTGCTGCCAATTCATTTGTTATGAAAATACTTATGGTTCTTTTAATGAATTCGTAGGTTGATTTGCCTCCTATTTTTGACATTTCTTGAAACTAAAAATTTAAAATGGTTTTTTGTAAAAAATTATATAACAAGGGCAATGAACGAGTTTTTATTAGGAGTTATATTTTTATTTTTAAATGTATTTTTTTTATACATTGTCTTATCAGAAAAAAAATAGGTGTTTTAAATCAAATAATGAAAACTGCAGAATTTTTTTATTACTTTACAATGAAGCTTGTAGGTGGACAGTTAAACAATTGAAATCAGGAAATAAGAAAATCCTACCGTGTTTTTAAAATTTGCTTCATCTGAGAGATAATTTTCTAATGTCTCTAATGATTCAGATGTATTAAACGGTAGTTCAAACATGTTTAACACTGATACAGCGTCTAGTTCTATATTCTTTCGGGCTTCAGTTAACTGCACACTAATTCCTTCTATTTTTTCGTTTGTCTGTACGATAAACTGCTGCAAGATATTAATTTTTCTTAATAACTTGTCAGTATCTTGGACTAAAAAAAATATAAAGCGTTAATATATATAGGGTGGTCCAAACTTTAATCCAGAAACCTCATCAACTTATATAAGTGAAAATATTTGAACTTTGGCTCTCTAAACTTATTTCGAAATCACAACCGAATGTTAAAATTACATATTTTTTGTATCAAATTTTTAATTACCTACATGGTTATTACATAAAATATTTAGATTTATTGATTTTATTTAAAATCATTCTTAAAATATGGCATAGTTTCTACACTGCATGCATTTCGTCTAGCACTAATAAAAAGAATTTAAAATCTTCAAAACATACATTGTGGATGTACTGAACAGCAATTGCAAGCTTTATCACTTGTATTTAAATTGTCTTTGTCTTTAGAACCTCCATCCACCGCAGCAACTTTTGGAGTTTTGTCTTCTATCTTCCTTTGGCTACTTTCTGCAGCAACTCTTGGATTATTGTCTCTTATTTTTCTTTGGCTATTTTCTTATGTATAATCTAAACATTCAATAACTACTATTAATGTAACAAATTAGTAAAACACTTAGAAAAATTATAGCTTATTTAACATTTGACATGTGATGTTCAAATAATTAGTCAACTTTTTCACTTCATACAGCTGGAATACATTTTACTCACTCTACTGGACATAAAAACAAGTAAGTACTTATTTAAGCAAGATGAGCTTTAGCTACGTTGAAAAAAAGGTGTAAAAAATTAATGGTTTTTTGGAAACATCTCGTTTCTAATTAAACCGAGGACAAAAATAGCTGTATATAAAAGTTAATTAATAACATGCATGTGAATCATTAAAGTAAATATAGCTGTCAGGCTTCAAAAACCTTAATTATGATAGTTGACCACTTCCTGTACTCTTTCTCTTAAACTATTAGTCGCATAAATATAAAAACAATTTAGTAGGAAATTTAATTACCTTTCAAATTGATATATATTGTTACGCCACTGGACTGTGCAGACTGGTTAGATTAGGCTGGAATTGTACACGAACGGCCGGGAATATTCTGGAGTGCTCTAGATCGGGAGAATGGATGTATAAATAAGACGCACGGTGGGCCGAGATTTAGTCTGAAGTCGAACGTGAGCGAGTAAAGAAGTAATAAGAAAGAGACTTATAAGTGTTCAAGTGTAATTATAGTTAAGACAGTAATTAGTCTATTGTTGTTAATTGTTAATTAATAAATAAAGTAGTGAATAAGTGTTACCTGGACTTTCAATCAACGAATCTACGGGAAGAGGTGTTTGTGTGGATAGCAAACACGTAACAATTTGGTGTCAGAAGTGGGATATATTCAGAGTAATTGTCGTCAGCGCAGCCCTGAGGGGGTCGCAGTAACGGAGAAGCTGCAGGAAAACTGGCGAGCTCGTACTTCGCAGAATGTGGCACATGGCCTTTCCAAAAGACCGTGTCAGGAAGACTGCAAGCACTGCCACCGGGTGGAAAAACAACAAGGGATAATAATTGTAAACACCGTTAAAATTGATGTTCCTGACGATTGGACAAGACAGACATTAAGAGAAGAGCAGTTAAAAGATCAAGAGACTGGTCCTATTCTGAAATGGAAAGAAAGAGGGACCCGACCCGATTGGAAGGACATTTCAAATAAATCAGTGGGACTGAAGGCTTGATGGGCACAATGGAATTCCCTTATAGTAGAGGATGGACTGCTGAAGAGAGCGTGGAAAGTCCAGATGGGAGGAAAGTTACTTTGAAATTGTTAATCCCCAGGTGTCACATAGCAGATGTACTTCAGCAAGTGCATAATGATACGTCTGGCGGACATTTTGGCGTCAACAAAACCCTGACAAAAGTAAGACAACGTTTCTACTGGGTAAACAGTCGTCAAGATGTGGAGGCTTGGTGCCGCCAATGTGAAGTTTGCGCGGCAAGAATGGGGCCACAAATAAGAAATAAGCAATATAACGGCAGGGCTCCTTTTGAGCGAATTGTCATAGCAAGCGACCGTATGAAGGCTCGTTATGATCTTAAGGCTAATTCAGGAGGGTACCAGGTGGGAGAGTTGGTTTGGCTATATAACCCACAACGAAAGAAAGGCAGGTCCCCGGAACTTCACCACCCTTGGGAAGGACCTTACACTGTCGTCACTAGATTAAACGACGTTGTATATAGAATTCAGCAAAGTCCAAAATCCAAGATGAAGGTGGTGCACATAGAGAGACTAGCCAAGTATGCAGGGAATAATGAATTGCCTGATCGGGACGTTCAGGCTTAAGGAGGGGGCAGTGTTACGCCACTGGACTGTGCAGACTGGTTAGATTAGGCTGGAATTGTACACGAACGGCCGGGAATATTCTGGAGTGCTCTAGATCGGGAGAATGGATGTATAAATAAGACGCACGGTGGGCTGAGATTTAGTCTGAAGTCGAACGTGAGCGAGTAAAGAAGTAATAAGAAAGAGACTTATAAGTGTTCAAGTGTAATTATAGTTAAGACAGTAATTAGTCTATTGTTGTTAATTGTTAATTAATAAATAAAGTAGTGAATAAGTGTTACCTGGACTTTCAATCAACGAATCTACGGGAAGAGGTGTTTGTGTGGATAGCAAACACGTAACAATATGAATTTCTAAGTTGCCAATTTTATATGCACCTTTATTTTACTTAAATGTGGAGGCTGAAGCTCACCTTGGTCCAGATAGATAAATTAGGTTCTTATTTTCTAAGCAAGTTAAGTTACGTTCACAAGAAATTTACTTAGTGTTGGAAGTTAACACTATTATTCATTTCAATCATTTTTAAAATACAACTTATGATACACTAAAAAAAAACCTAAACTTTTAAGAACTTGATAGCATACAAACTACTTTAAAATCTGATTAATAAAATGTGAATAAGCAGCCAAGGAACTTTAAAAAATTGGACGCAATTAAGAGCTGTTTGAAATTTAATTCTGTTACATTAGAATTAACGATAAAACTATGTTAGAATACTTAATATACCTTTTTGCAGCCTTGGGGAGGTGGCCGATTCATTTCAGTCTCTGTCATACTACTATCTGTAGATGTGGAACTGTATCTTCTAGGCGGAACTTTCTTCTTTGCATCCATATCATCTGAATTTAAGTCAGAAGTTGATTCTGCTTTTTTTGTTTTATTACGTGTTGTCAAATAGTTATCTAGGAAAAATATGGAAAATAAGTTGAATAAATAGAAAAAAATTATATATTTACCGAAGGTGCTGTTCCTAACTAATTTTATTTCAAATAAAGGCCAATCGGAACTAGGAGGTCACCCTTCTTTATGCAGGCAATTATTTTTTCTCTAGATAATGGAGGCCAATAACATTTATTATTATTAATCCATGAGGTAGGAACTGCCTCCACTGTATCCTCCTCTGTGAACTGAACCACAGTCCACGATGGCTTATCCATTCTCAGAAATGAAAAAATATATATTATTATACAGGAATCTACTGGATATGTTAATTTCTTAAAACTAAAAAGCAGAGATTAAATTTGGATAAATAAAAATATTGAAATTACATTGAATTAAGTATATTGAAATAAAAATTCATCACTTTATGATCATGTTACTTGAACTAGAGCATTAATACATTTATCTATTGTGTAATGGGTAATGAAGTAAAAATTTTAAATAAAAGTTAACGTAGTAGACATTATATAAAATACAAAAACACATATGGCTGCGTGGTCGAGAGGTAAGCATGGAAGCTAGCCTCTCACCCAGTATGTTCGGTTCCCAGTCGAGGAATAGGTATTTTTTCAAAAACAAAAGTT
Organism: Rhamnusium bicolor; assembly: GCA_029963845.1. Taxonomy (NCBI): domain Eukaryota; kingdom Metazoa; phylum Arthropoda; class Insecta; order Coleoptera; family Cerambycidae; genus Rhamnusium; species Rhamnusium bicolor. The sequence continues at coordinate 341,079 of JANEYF010001719.1, forward strand.
AAATTCACTTGAAACAGAGAAATGCGTGTTAATGACAATATATTTAAATACATTGATCTGATACAAAACATTTAAAATAAACGAGGTATGACAAGCGATGATGAAAATGTAGGTTTAATCCAAATGTAAGAGAGGAAATATAACAAATTTATTCTTATAATTTAATTTAACACATTTATTAAGTATTTCATGAACACTCCATTGATTTAAAGGTCCTAAATTATCCACTGTATAAATTCCAAACTCTGGTGAAAAATAAGGTTCGGTATAAAAATTATCTACCGATAAAAATTTACTTCCAATGACGTATGTACTACTCGAACTGGTTACTACAAAATTTTGAATACAAATTATACTGCCATCTTTAAGGCTGCAACAGTTATCAGGCTCATATATTTTTAAACAAAATTCATTGAGTACAAGTTTTTCAAATTTTTTAAAAGAATCTAATACAAACAATGGTCCTCTATGATGTTCATTAAAAAATTTTGCTTTTTCCTGACTTTCTGAAATTGTTGACTCTTTTGTTACATGATTATCTAATTCTGCTTTACGCCATATTAGCATTTAATGCTACGTGTGTAATTTGGTGTGTCAAGGCCCACTCCGACAGTTGATAAGAAAGTGTCTTATTGCTTTGATTAGGAAACGAGTCCTCTACAATGTCAAAATTTGGATTCAAGTTACAATCATCGACAGTTACAATATTTTGATATTCTGTCTCGTAAGAAATATTTTCTGGTTCAGAATTATTTTCATCTATAATTAAATTTGGTATTTAATCTATGGAAGATGTGGATGTTGAAGAAATAGTACTACTTAAAATTGATGAATTAACTTCTATTGAACTTGAAGCATTCATAACAGTTTCCTCTGATTGCACCTGATCAATGTCCAATTTAATTCTGTTCAATGTTAAATCAGAATATATTTTGGCAACTCGATAACGGTTTCTTGAAATTTTAGGCATTTTTAACACTTCACTTTTAACAGGAATAACAAAATAAAAAATAATGCTTACTTACCTTGAAATTAAAGCCTTTAATATTATAATAATCTTCGGAGTTGTCTTTTGTTTTCTGCAATTATCTATAAAATAAATGGCTGTGGTTACTTAAATGCCATGATACTAGTTATATAAATATACATTTTTTTATTGAACTGAGTGAATTCAACACATACCTTAGTTTCTAAAATGAAATACCTATTGCCTAAGAGCTATTCACCCATGAATTAATTAGATTAGATTTTAAAATTACTTGAGACCGACTAAAGAGCATTGATGTGCTCATAAATAGAAATATTAAAGAAATAAAAGCTGCATAAAGCTTCATCTTATTCTTAACTTGTCTCACCGTAAGTTCACACATTGATATTACATATAATAATTGCGTTCAAGTAATATTATATCTTATCCTATTCGAGCAAATCAAACAAATGATTAAGCGAGGGATGCTTTAAAATTCACCAATATGTGAAAGCAATGACAAAGAAAATTTTATAGGCACCGGCAACTGCCAACTGTGACCACTTAAAGTTTTCACTATGAATTTATTGGTAGCCAAGGATACCTCCTCTCACACAAGGTTCATTTGTTTCATTTGCACAAATCTAAGACATGCATGCTTGAATGCGAAGTACCTCTATGTAAAATCCACGTTTGAATTTTTAACAATAATGATGTGGATAGGACATTCTTGCATGAACCCAAATGCATGAATTCCTCTGAAATAAATGCATTATTAGATTATAAAATTGGCTTGCTGCATAAAGTAATAAATCATCTTTCTCATACTTACCCTAACTATGGTAATCAGGGAGAAAACAGTCACAGAACAGATACCAGTAATAATTATAATACAACAAATGTTTTTTAACGCACAGAACAGAACAAAGCCTAAATTAAGGTTAGGAACGCAGGCTTACATCATCTCGTCTTTTTATACAGATGTACACTGTTGCCAGAATTTCGTAATTAAAGAGCAGGGTATCCTTCGATAATCGACCATATCTGATAAATCACAGAACATTTTATGGTTAAATGGTCTGAATAGAAAGAGTATCAAAACACCATTGTCACAGATACTCTGTGCCATTGTCACACTTTTCACTGCCACTTTCTCAAAAACAAATTAATATTAGCAGATTACGTTTTCATGGTGTCAAGAATAAATAGCAGAAATAAATAAATCTATTACTAACTGGCAACACTACGCGGCCTTTACCCGCCTTTTATTTCCTACGCGTTAGATTGGTTGAAAGTTTAACTTCTGGTTCTAAATTTATTTGAATTGTAGCCGTAAAATTAATTTGATATATTATGAAATCTTCGATCGGTAAATAAGTGTTATTATTTTATATAGTAGCAAAGATCGCAATTAATAAAATATAATAAAAATGATTAAATAATTAATCTTTGATTCACTAGGATCGAACTTTTCTAGTTCTCAAATATTTTGAGCTTTTGTGGATATCCATATTGGACGTACCAAAATGTATCAAAGCCCATTGAAGGATTTGAAGGATGAAAATGGATTTACACTAGAAGTACATTGATATATGGTGAAAAATTTACGTACAATGAAAATCCATTTGTAATGGTCAAATGTCGAACTTTTGTGGATGTATACTGGACGTACCAAAATGTATTAATTCGTAGTAGGATGAAAATGTACGTACAATGGAAGTCCATTTGTAATGGTAAAATATCTAGAATTTTTGTGGATGTCCATTAGACATACCAAAATGTGCTAAACTGTATAGAAGGATGAAAAATGGATGTACCTTGGAAGTACATTGATGTACATCCCTTATATATGGTAGAAAATGTGCATGCAACGGAAACCCGTGTGGAATGGTCAAACTTTGCACATTTGTTGACGTATATTGGAGGTACCAAAATGTACTAAGTAGTAGATGGATGGATATACAACGGAAGTACATTGATGTGCATCCCTTAGATGGCAGAAAATGTACGTACAATGAAAGTCCATTTGTAATGGACAAATGTCAACTTTTATGGACGTACAGAGGACGTACCAAAATTTACGAAGCCGTAAAATGATGAAAAATGGATATACAGTGACGTACATTGATGTACATCCATTATATGGCGGAAAATGTACGTACAATAGGAGTACATTTGTACAATGTACAACTTTTGGGGACTACCACTGGACGTACCAAAATGTGCTAAACTATAGAAGGATGAAAAATGGATGTACACTAGAAATACGTTGATGTACATCCCTTATATGGCGGAAAATGTACGTACAGTGAGAGTTAATTTGTAATGGTCAAATGTCGAACTTTTGTGGACATGCAGACGACGTACCAAAATTTACTAAGCCGTAGAAGGATGAAAAATGGATGTGCAATAGACGTACATTAATATACATCCCTTATATGGCTGAAAATGTACTGTACAATAGACGTCCATTTGTAGTGCTCAAATGTCGTACTTTTGTGGGCATACAATGGACGTACCGAAATGTACTAAGCCGTAGATGGATGAAAAATGGATGTATAATGGACGTACATTGATGTACATCTATTATAGGTAGATTTTAGGATGTCCACTGTATATCCAAAATAGGTTCATGGACGTAAGGATGTATTTTGGATATTAAACGGATGTTCAATGGATGTAGTTTGAGTAATTTGCATTTAAAGATGGAGTCCCAACATTCCTCATAGAAATGGCGGTTGTCCATAGTAATAGATGTGTTAAAAATATTTGGATTTTCTGCACCAGTGGTAGTTCATCTCACTTAAACAAAGCTTATTTGGGTTAACGGCATCTTTATTCATTTACACTACACCTTCAAGTGGGAGGTGTTTGAACAAAGCTAATGACATAGAGTAATGAAAAAACGTGAGTGTATGAAACGTGTACATTTACGCCTTTTTTCGCTGTAGACATACGTCTTCTTAGAATTGGTATCTTAAAAACCAATAATTTTAGCGATATACGTCTTGTTCCAATAAGTATCTGCTGTTGTGCTGAACAACGGGCATTAATTATCTCATTTTGAATAAAAACGGACACCTGCTCTTTTTGATCCAAGCTTCAGAATTAATTATTGTAATTAAACATTATTTAACGTTTCTATGAATTTGTACTAAAAAGGAGAATTTTCAGTTTTTCTAGGGGATATTAAAAAAAATGTTGACTGCTTATATAAATGAATTTAATATTACTAATATTATATGTTATGTTATAATAAAATAAAGTTGTAATAATTGTCGGAATTACTAACTGTTAAATACCTACCATTTATTTTACATTTATACCAGTTCCTCTAACAGAATAGAACATTTTTTAAATGTTTTATAATGGTTTTCAATATTGATGAAATATTTTCAACGTTATAAAAATATTTTGAAAATATTCAATGAAAATATTTTATATTCATCTTCATAGGAATAATTTCAAAATATTTTAAATCGTAAAAATATAGTTAGTTACACAGTATGTTACTGGAAAAATAAACCTCTCCGCTTGTGACTTGACGTCAAAAGATTAATCAGAGCATGGAATTATAAGCAAGACAGATATAGCATTGCTGCCGTTTTCTAGACATCGTTGTGATGCAACTTATCTGATGTCTATTAAGAAAAAGTGGGGTTATTTCTGTCAAAGTTCCTCCAACGCCATGGGCGTAAACAATAACAGAGGATTACAGATTTAAAAATGATAATTCTTTAATAGACTAAATAAAGTCTATAAAACAAGTGTTTAATGACTTTAGCTGCAGTTTGTATGTTTTTATTTAATTAGTTTCAAAAAAAGTTCTTTGCAAGAAAAAATATCTACGAAATATTATTTAATGTTTTATGTGCCTAATTACAAAAAAAAAATAATTTAATACAAAGATAAAATGTATCGATTAAATTCACTTTTCAAAAAAAAAGAAGACGTTTCAACCTAGATGGGCCATTTTAGAGTAAATTGTGACGAAACATACTTGATGTAAGTGTAAATATCGGACTTAATATACATAATAATATACATCTATGCCAAATATAAAATAAATAGCTTTCTTAAAATTCCTTAACTATAATGATTTCTCATTTACAAAGCTATTCAGGTGCTTAAGTTTACTTGGTTAATACCAAAACCTAAAAAAAATGTTTTTTTAATCACCTTTCGAGTTACCAAAGTAACTCCCAGAAAATCCTAGGATTTTGTGTTGAGTAAAGAGAGAAAGAGAGACACGGCCCTACAGGTTATTGTGGAGTCCTAACCACATCTAGAACATCGAAAGTTCCCTCTCCCTTCTTAATCCGAAACAAATTACAAATAAAATTTCTAACTTGTTCCGAGATGGATTCGAACTATCGATATTCGGTACCGAATAAACAGCTATAAGTGCTTAACCCACGCGGCTACCATGAAAACTAACTGGATAATTCTTGGTGTGGTTGATTACAGCATTTGCCAGTTTCTATGCAATTACCACATTTGTCGTATTAATAATTCTTTAGTTTTTCTTTATCTAATTCAAAATTTTGTGATATATTTAAAAAAAATAATGTTTAGGCCGTATGGTGCCCTGCTTGTTTTTGACACCTCGTATAGTGTTTGTGTGTTCGCCTGCATGAGAAGGGCAGTGGACCACTTCCTAGCGGGAGAAACGATAAGTGTGTAAAAACGACAGTAGACAATACCATATGTTATTACAAGCAAGAAGTGTAGTTAGTACAAGTTCTATTTTCTGTTAAGAAGTTAAATTTATTTCAAGAGAGTTTTATACTTTTATTTCAAAGTTAATACAGACCAATCGATAAACATGATGTTCCATTCGAGCCACATAGTGTTTATTTACCAGTGAATTAGGAAGATTCTGAGTTATTCACGTACCTAGGGCATGTGAAGGACAAGCAATTGCATTGTCAAGGCGGCGCTGACTAGTGACTACAACGAGGTAGTGAAGCATTTAATTCTAGGCTGAAAATATTCTTTTTTTGATAAAAGTACGAGGTTTGTGTTTACAATTACACTCAGGACAAGGAGGTGAGCCTTTACTAGTTTCTTTCTTATTCCTAGCACCGAGAGTTCAAGTTTATTAAAGTAAATATTGCGTCATTTTACACTAGGTTAAATAAAAAATAAAATAAAATACATATTGCCTAGAATATTTGGGCAAAAATGTCTGAGCAACAACTAATAGGAAAGAGGGGTTCTTTAAAGTCCTCACTTACAAGTTTTTCGAGGTTTGTCGAGTTAAAGAAAGCAGAGCAGGCTTTAGGTGATACTGATGTTATTCAATTACAAGATAGACTGTCTCGTATTGAAAATGTTTACGAACAATTTAACGAGATTCAAAACGACATTGAGGCAGTTATCGATGAAACAAAATTAGACGAACAATATACCGAGCGTTTAAATTTCGAAGAGTCCTTTTTTAAGATAACAGCGGGGGCAGAAAGTATTTTGACAAAATATGAGCTAAAACATGATGATAACGCGTCAGTACATTCGAACATGTCCGCGATGAGCATATCAAATTCAATGGGGGTAAAATTGCCAGTAATTTCGCTGCCAAAATTTCAAGGCTCCTATGAGGGTTGGCTCGAGTATCGAGAAACTTTCGAGTCACTTGTTCATTACAATGAAGCACTAAACCCAATCCAACGATATCACTATCTACGAGCATCACTAGAGGGCAGTGCGGCACTAGTTATTAAATCCGTGGGGTTTACCGCTGCAGTATATGCAGTGGCGTGGCAAGCGCTATGCGACAGGTATAACAGCACTAAATTATTAGTTCACAATCATATTATTTTCACTAGATAATATTTAAAAGGAGTCATCCGCAAAAATTCGAAAATTATTAGATGACTTATCTAAGCATTTAAGGTCTATCGAACAACTGAATCAAGACATTCAAACTGGGATCCTTTACTCATTTACATTATAGCTTCTAAACTAGACTCAAAATCGCTAGGTGAGTGGGAAAAATATTCTGTTGACATAGAAACTCCTACTTTAAATGATATCAAGATATTTTTTAAGTAATCGGGCGGACCTATTAGAAACGCTTGAGTACAGAGTTAATGTAAAGTCGGGGAGTGATAATAAGCAATACGCTCGCGAAATCAAAGTTCAAGATCTGTCGTTTCGTTTGTGATTTCTTGTTATTATTGCAAAAAAGATCACTCGATATACTCATGCGACGAGTTCAATGGTTTGTCAGTAAATAAAAGAATTGAATTCATGAAAGGGGCCAAATTATGTTCAAACTGTTTGCGAGATAATCACGTAACTAAAAAATGTAAAATGGGTCCATGTATGAAATGCAAATCTTGGCATAGCACACTTTTACATCAAGAAGGTAGCGAAAATAATACAAACCGTGAATCTGCAAACAGCACGTCGCAACAAGGTACGACAGCGCTAAGCAGTGACGTAGGTAGGTTAGGTCCAAGTCAAGTATTGTTATCTACTGCTCGTATTAAAGTTTTTGACAAAGCAGGAATGCCTCATTTTGTTCGTACATTACTGGACTCTGGTTCGGAATCATGTTTTATAACCAGCCGGTTGTGCGACCAACTATGCCTAGAAAAAACTGACACTTGTTTAAGCGTGTTCGGCATATCAAACGCCGTATCTAAAATCCGGAACAAGTGCGACGTAATAATTAATTCTTTGCATAGTAATTTTGTTGCCAATATAACATGTTTTATTTTACCGGAAATTACTAATGTAACGACAGGGTAGACGACATTGATTTAGATGCACTAGGCATTCTTTTGGAACTAAATCTCGCAAATCCGGAATTTGGCAAGCCAGGGCCAATAGACTTGTTAATTGGGGCTAAATTATTTTGGATTGTTTTAAAGCCTAACAAAAGAACTTGCGGCAAGAACTATCCCATTCTTCAAGAAACTGAATTTGGGTGGATAGTGTCCGGCCAGGTGGGTGTAATATGCCTTCAAAATTCAAAAGGTCACATTTATTGTAATCTTAGTACGAATCAGGATCTGTGTACTATTTTAACAAAATTTTAGGAGCTCGAGTAGTGCAACACCTCGAAACCATTATCTGACGAAGAACTAGAATGTGAACGACTTTTTTTGTGAGACAACGCGAAGGGACCACGACGGGCGGTTCATAGTAACGTTGCCATTAAACCGTCCACATGACTGTCTAGGCGAATCCCGTGACCGAGCGGAAAAAATGTTGTATAACCTTGAACGAAGGTTGTTAAAAAACGAGCCTTTAAAAAAACTCTACGTTAACTTTATGCAAAAATATGAGGCTTTAAATCACATGACATTGTCTAACAAATCCAATTCTTTAGAAACGGAATATTACATGCCTCATCACGGGGTGTTGCGTGAAAATAGTTTAACAACAAAACTACGTGTTGTATTTAATGCTAGCTTTCCGACAAACAATGGATAATCTTTAAACGATATTCAACGGGTCAGTCCAGTTTTACAAAACGATTTACTTTCAATAGTATTACGTTTTAGACAGCATAAGTACGTTACTTCGGCTGTTTGTTCTAAAATGTACAGACAAGTTCTGGTAGAGCCCAAGCAGTGGAATCTACAAAAGATCCTCTGGTGACCAAATCCTATGGAAGACGTCAAGTGTTATTCTTTAAATACTGTAACATACGGGCAGGCTAGTGCGAGTTTTTTAGCAATTCGGTGCCTATTTGAAATAGCTAACTAGTGTGAGGAAAGTAAACCCGACATCGCGTGGATAATTCGTCACGACTTTTATGTTGATGACATGCTAACCGGTGCTGACACATTGGAGCATGCGCAATATATTTGCCGAGAAGTGTCAAAGGTTTTAAGTGGCGGTTGTTTTACGTTGCGAAAATGGTGCTCTAATAATTCAAATGTATTACAAGACTTGCAAAATACAGATTTATCCTGCGGATTCCTAGAGTTTGGTCCCGACTATAATGCCAAGGCGTTAGGATTAAATTGGTCTTGCCAGAGTGATAGGTTGGTTTACATTAACGAAATCACTAATAATGAGAAAAAATGCACTAAGAGATCTGTTTTGTCACTTACCTCAAAAATTTTCAATCCATTAGGGCTCCTTGGTCCCGTAATCATAATAGCGAAAATGTTAATGCAATCTCTATGGTCTCATAAATTATCGTGGGATGACGAGTTGCCAGATCACAAGGTGGCATAAGTTCATAGGCAAACTTCCGCGATTAATTAAAGTCAGCGTTGATGGTCACATAATATGCGAAAGGTCTACAAGGATCGAACTGCACGGGTACGCTGACTTATCAGAACGAGCATACGGAGCTTGTTTATACGTTCGCAGTGTCGATGAGAACGGTCATATTCACGTACACCTTCTGTGCGCCAAGAGCAAAGTTGCTCCTATCAAGACACTGAGCATACGTAGACTTAAACTATGTGCGGCCTTACTATTAGCTCATTTACCGGACAAAGTAATAAGATCCATGACTGTTAAATTCGACATATGTGTATTTTGGTCAGATTCCTTAATAACTTTAGCATGGATAAAAACAAGTTCAAATCTTTTGAAAATTTTCATTGCCAATAGAGTGGCTGAAATTCAAACACTTACAAAAGAACATGAATGGCGGTATGTAACCAATCACGTCAATCCAGCCGATTACTTGTCAAGAGGGTTGTACCCAAGCCAAATTCTAGATACCATGTCTTGGTGGAATGGCCCTCATTGGCTAAAGCTATCTCCATCAGATTGGCCATCGTTTGAGCATAAAGTAGAAAATCTACCCGAAATGAAGGTACAAGCAAACGTGTCGATTTCAGCAATTCCTAGTAATACATTTCCTTTCGAAAAATACTAAAAATTTTCGCATTTGTTACGAGTAACAGCGTGTATTCTTCGATTTAAAAATAATTGCATGAAATCAAATCCTAATTGCGAAAAGGGTCCACTTACCAAAAGCGAGTTAAGTGATGCGCGAAGAAAATGCCTAGTTGAAGTTGCTCAGAGACAATCGTTTTTCGATGCAAAGAACAAATTGTGTAGTCTTGAGCCCTATCTAGATAAAAATATCATTATAAGAGTGGGAGGTCGTCTGGAATATTCGAATTTTTCTGCGGATAAAAAACATCCAATTATATTACACTCTAATCATCCTTTTACCAAGCTACTTTTTGCTCACGAGCATATCCGATTAATGCATATTGGCGCTCAAGCATTATTGTTTTCTATAAGAGATGAGTATTGGCCAATAGCTGGTTGCAATTTAGCGCAAGCCACGGTTAGAAAATGTATCCGTTGTTTTCGATTCTGTCCAAATTTTGTTCAGCCTATCATGGGCAGCTTACCACGAGATCGCACTGTCCATTCTTCTCCATTCCATCTAACTGGTGTAGACTACGCTGGTCCGTTTTTAGTGCGGAGAGCTTTAACCAAAGGTCGTAACTGCAAGTTAGAGAAGTGCTACGTTGGGTTGTTCGTTTGTTTTTCAACAAAGGCCCTTCATCTTGAGCTTGTTTCAAGTTTATCAATCAAGTCCCTATTGCAAGCCTTACGTCGATTCGTTTCTAGACGAGGCAAACCAGCTAAGATTGTCTCAGATAACGGGTCAAATTTTATAGGAGCTGATCGCGAACTTAAGAGATTTTTAGAATCTATTAAAAATATTCTCTTGTCTGATGCGGTAAATCAGGGAATGGAGTGGAAGTTTATACCTCCATATTCTCCCCATATGTGAGGTCTTTGGGAAGCAGGAGGGAAAAGTGTCAAGCATCAACTCAGGCGTGTTCTTGCAAATGCACACCTTATCTTTGAGGAGTTCTCTACTATTCTAGCTCAAATAGAGGCAATATTGAACTCTCGGCCATTGTGTCCGTTGACAACTGATCCTAATGACCTTACTCCCTTGACACCGGCTCACTTCCTCATTGGAAAATCTCTAGTAGCCGCACCCGACGAAGACTTATCAAATGTTAAGATCGGCCGCTTAACCTGGTTCCAGCTAATTCAGAAATTAAGCAAACATTTTTGGAAGCGCTGGCAGCAAGAGTATCTCATTGAACTACAACGCAAGCAAAAACGGACATCCAATCGCGGTCAGCTGTGTAAAGACACTTTAGTTTTAATCAAAGATGACCAGACTTTACCTACAGACTAGCAGCTCGGAAGAATTGTGGAGTTACATAGTGGTTGTGATGGGGTTGCTCGCGTCGCCTCTATACGTACCCATTCTCGAATCGTAAAAAGAGGTTTCCAAAAAATCTGTCCTCTTCCTGTGGATAATTGAAAGAGTGGCTCTTTCAAGGCGGGGGGCATGTTTAGGCCGTATGGTGCCCTGCTTGTTTGGGACACCCCGTATAGTGTTTGTGTGTTAGCCTACATGAGTAGGGCACTCGACCGCTTCCTAGCGGGAGAAACTAGCGGGAGAAACGATAAGTGTGTAAAAACGACAGTAGACAATACCATATGTTATTACAAACAACAAGTGTAGTTAGTACAACTTCTATTTTCTGTTAATAAGATTGAGTAAAATTTATTTCAAGAGAGTTTTATACTTTTATTTCAAAGTTAATACAGTCCAATCGATAAACATATAATGAGAGGTAATGAGGCAATAACTGATTTTAAAATAATTTAAGTTCGGTGTATTTTTTTAAATTAATTTATTACAGTCAAACTACAGGATATATCGATTTTTGAACAGTCTTAGTTAATTTATTTCTCACCCTAGCTCTACTTATGTCCGACATTTTAAAACATTCATTCATAGTTAATTATAATTTTGAAATAGAGCTTAAGTAATAACTTTACAAACTGTATTGCATGATTTTCTTAAATATCACTTACAAAACAAAATTATTGATTTTTGGACAAAAAGGTCTTGGTTAATTTAGTTCTTACCCTAGTCGTACTTACGTCATGTCCAATGTTTTGAAACATTCATAACTAATTCTAATTTAAAAATAGAGCTTAAGTATTAATTTTACAAATTGGATTGAATCATGTTCTAATATATCTTTATATAACAAAATTATTTATTTTTGACAGTCCTGGTTAATTTACTTCTCATCCTAGTCGTACTTTTGTTCAACATTTTAGATCATTCATAATTAATTATAATTTCGAAATAGGGCTGAAGTATTAATTTTACAAATTGAATTGTCGGTTTTGTAAAATACATAACAAAATTATTGATTTTTGAACAAACAGATTGCATAATTTTTTAAAATATGTATCATTATCATATAAATGATCATCAAAATAATCCAATATGAAGTATGAATATTCTTATAGCTCCATAAGGACTTTTGTTTTAATACCTTCAGAAGAGAGTTTAATGATGTAACTCTTACCCTCAGCCTTCGAACAGTTCTCGAAGAGTTTTCAGTTTTCTCTTTTGCGACTGAAGTTTGACTCATTGCTTTAAAATTTCTTTTTACTTTTCCTGGTGATCAAAAATCATCAGTGTTAAAATTGCAACCATCCTGGCTTTTCCCATAAATTATTAAACATATTTTATATGATACTACACATTACTTATTTGTAGTTTTTTTTCACATATTGCATATGACTAATTTTAGTCACAATTCTAATTCATGATAAAGGAAACAGAAAAATTCTCATAAAATTCCTTTATTAATGTGACCGGTTTCGTGAACAAATTAATTACTTCACATCATCAGACACAGGACTACAATAGAAAATGTGTGGTGGTTACATACATACATAAATACATGTTAATAAGTTAGTAAAACTTAAAAAAACAGGAATACAGAAGACAATTATTTCAATATTTTTTAAAATTAGTAAAAACTTGTTAATAAAAAATGTTTGATAAAATTTGTACCAGAAAGATTGAAATTATTTAAATTAATCAGGATTACGTTAGTTTAAAAATTATAATATAGAAAATGTAAAATTTAAATAATTGAAATGTGTAAAAAGGAAATTATTTTTATATAATACTTACATTTTTATAAATATAAAACCAGGGTAGTCAAATTAGAATTAAAATAGTTTTGCAACATGTCAAATTATAAGTAAATGTAAGATATAAATTTTGTTAGTATCTAATTAACTTTTTTAATAAAATTTCTAAAATTTTAACGTGCTTCTTTTTAAACACATACATATACTACAATAGTTAAAATCTAATAAGGGATAAATATTTTTTTAAAAAGAAATAGATTAAAAATAGTGCCCTCTAACGGACTCTATGAGAACTAACGTACAATAAAATTAAAATTAAGTTAGAAAACTATGTGTGCACCAGGTTTCTTTTTTCACAATAGTGGAGTTAATTATATTTCGACTGCAGATGGTGATAGCGGTGAAATTATATTTGTACATGGTGGAAAAATGAACTTCTAAGAAATTGAGGTTATAATGTCGAGCACATGGAAGTAGAAAAAATTACAATAATACAAAAATAAATTAGATAACCACAGAAAAAGTCAATGAAGATTGAAATTGGATCTGTGAGTTCAGAGATAATGTGTTGGGGTCTCTTGAATCTTTCAGGATTTCTAAACTTTCAAGGTTATTAATCAAATTTCCTCTTTTACCTAAATGTAATATTTTAAGAGTATTATCAAATGTATGGTTGCTATCTGCAAGATGTTTGGTAAAATGGGAGAAACCTGATGAAGAGCTAATACACCGGACGTGTTCTTTTAACCGTGTTTTAAAATTTCTATATGTGCAAAAAATATATGTGCCGTTGCATGTGTTACACGAAAGTTTATAAACCCCACATCTATCTAGTGGGTCTATTTGATCTTTACCATTGACAAACAACTTTTCTATAGAGTTAGTTGATTTAAAGGAGATGTGAAAAATATTTTTTAAAGCAATTAGAAATTTTATATGAAACAGGGCCTATGAACGTAAGAGAACGGTATGGAATCTCAGATGGAACTTCTCTGTATGTATTTATGTACACTGTATTTTGGACATATTTATTTAATCTTTTTGTTAGTAAGGTATCAATTAGAGTAGTGTTATAGTTATGAGTAGCTGCTATTTGTTTAATAACCGAAAGTTCCTGATTGTAATTATTCAGAGATAAAGGTACTTTTAATAATCTATTAATATAACAATTAAAAGCTGCCACCTTATGTGAAAAGGGATGCAGGGAAGTATTATCAATAACTACACCAGTGTGTGTAGGTTTTCTATAGATATTAAAATAATGTTTGTTATCTTCTAATGTTATGTTTAAATCTAAAAATTAAGTGAACGGTTATTATTTTGAATTTCTAATGTGAATTTAATTGTTGTGTGTATAGAGTTGACATAATTTAAAAAAATTGGTAATAGGTTTGGGGGACCTGACCAAAGTATTAGGATATCATCAACATAACGGTAATAATATTTTATATACTGGGTATATGGGTTGTTCTTTAAAATGTGGGTTGATTCTAAGTAATGCATAAAAATATCTGCTAAAATAGGAGATAAAGGACTTCCCATTGCTAGACCGGTCTTTTGTACAAAGGTGTCATTATTGAAATTAAAAAAGTTTTGTTCTAAGCAAATTGTTAATAAATAAGATATATCCTCAATATTATTATCTGAGTAATCACTGTCAAACAATTTTTCATTAACAAGAGTGATTACCTCTCTCTCCGGTATATTGGTAAAAAGATTAGATACGTCCAATGATATTAACATATCTTCATTATTTATATTTATAGTATTGATTTTATTAATTAGCTCAATACTATTTTTAACGATATAGGAGAAGTGTCCTGAATATAAGTCTTTTAAAACTTTATTTAACCACTTTGACAACTTGTATGTGGGTGAGTTGTTATAAGCAACCACTGGTCTAATAGGGATGTCTGAAAAAATATTAGATTTATGAATTTTTAAGAGGCCATATAATCTCGGAATCATTGTGTGGTCCGGGTTTAAGTCTTTTAACATTTTTTTATCGAAAAAACTATTGTAATTATTCAAAGAAATTTTGACTTTATTAATGAATGTTGAAATGTTGATGTTAGATTTTATAAAATTATTATCTGTAATAAATTGCTGTACTTTATTGTTATAATCAGCTCTATTCATAACAATGAGACAATTACCTTTATCGGCTTTAGTGATTACCAGATCGTTATCTCTAATTTTTGTTTTTATATTACATACTATTGTATTGTAATTATTATTATTATAAGAGTTAAGGTTTCTGTTGTCGTTTCCATTTTTTCTTTTCATTTTTTAGGATATTTTTTAACTTCATTTCTAATGTTTTCTCTCTGTGATATATCTAATGATTGTATAATAGTTTCTGTTTCCACTGCTAAAAGTTCTAGGTTTTTTTGCTTTTGTTTGTAATTATTTATTAACGGGTTAAATTTAAAGCCTTTATTTAGTAATGATGATTCTGTATCAGTAAATTTTGTGTTGGAATAGTTTATAAAAGAGTTATGAAAATTGTGTGTATTTAAGTTATTAGAATTAATGTTATTTTGATCATTGACGAGAGAATTTCTTTGATTTTTTATGATTGTTAATCTATCTAATTTATTGTTAAGTTTTTTTATTTGTCGGTATTCCAACGCATCTTTAGCTTTATGAGTTTCAGTTAAGAAATTATTGATAGTATGAAAACTCCAAATCTCACCCATTCGGTTATACATAGTTTTCAATTTAACATCTATGTGATAAATTTTAGTATATCCGAGTCTAATTTCATCTTTGAGGAGAGATCTTCTTAAATTACGAAGTCCTCTGGAACTTGTGTTGGATAAATTGCTTCTGTTAATTTTTATGTATATATATTTAGGTTGTAAATCACGTTGTAGACATTTTTCGTTGAAATAGATACTGCATGAAATATACATTTTCTTAATTGTAAGTTCCCTGTAATTATGGATACAGTATGCCAGACTAGCATTTTTGTAACGTAGATAAGTTGATCCCATATGAGTAATTATTCATGATAAAGGAAACAGAAAAATTCTCATAAAATTCCTTTATTAATGTGACCGGTTTCGTGAACAAATTAATTACTTCACATCATCAGACACAGGACTACAATAGAAAATGTGTGGTGGTTACATACATACATAAATACATGTTAATAAGTTAGTAAAACTTAAAAAACAGGAATACGAAGACAATTATTTCAATATTTTTTAAAATTAGTAAAAACTTGTTAATAAAAAATGTTTGATAAAATTTGTACCAGAAAGATTGAAATTATTTAAATTAATCAGGATTACGTTAGTTTAAAAATTATAATATAGAAAATGTAAAATTTAAATAATTGAAATGTGTAAAAAAGGAAATTATTTTTATATAATACTTACATTTTTATAAATATAAAACCAGGGTAGTCAAATTAGAATTAAAATAGTTTTGCAACATGTCAAATTATAAGTAAATGTAAGATATAAATTTTGTTAGTATCTAATTAACTTTTTTTTTTTTTTTTTTTTTTTTTTTTGTTGATGATATCCTAATACTTTGGTCAGGTCCCCCAAACCTATTACCAATTTTTTTAAATTATGTCAACTCTATACACACAACAATTAAATTCACATTAGAAATTCAAAATAATAACCGTTCACTTAATTTTTTAGATTTAAACATAACATTAGAAGATAACAAACATTATTTTAATATCTATAGAAAACCTACACACACTGGTGTAGTTATTGATAATACTTCCCTGCATCCCTTTTCACATAAGGTGGCAGCTTTTAATTGTTATATTAATAGATTATTAAAAGTACCTTTATCTCTGAATAATTACAATCAGGAACTTTCGGTTATTAAACAAATAGCAGCTACTCATAACTATAACACTACTCTAATTGATACCTTACTAACAAAAAGATTAAATAAATATGTCCAAAATACAGTGTACATAAATACATACAGAGAAGTTCCATCTGAGATTCCATACCGTTCTCTTACGTTCATAGGCCCTGTTTCATATAAAATTTCTAATTGCTTTAAAAAAATATTTTTCACATCTCCTTTAAATCAACTAACTCTATAGAAAAGTTGTTTGTCAATGGTAAAGATCAAATAGACCCACTAGATAGATGTGGGGTTTATAAACTTTCGTGTAACACATGCAACGGCACATATATTGGTTGCACATATAGAAATTTTAAAACACGGTTAAAAGAACACGTCCGGTGTATTAGCTCTTCATCAGGTTTCTCCCATTTTGCCAAACATCTTGCAGATAGCAACCATACATTTCATAATACTCTTAAAATATTACATTTAGGTAAAAGAGGAAATTTGATTAATAACCTTGAAAGTTTAGAAATCCTGAAAGATTCAAGAGACCCCAACACATTATCTCTGAACTCACAGATCCAATTTCAATCTTCATTGACTTTCTCTGTGGTTATCTAATTTATTTTTGTATTATTATAATTTTTTCTACTTCCATGTGCTCGACATTATAACCTCAATTTCTTAGAAGTTCATTTTTCCACCATGTACAAATATAATTTCACCGCTATCACCATCTGCAGTCGAAATATAATTAACTCCACTATTGTGAAAAAAAAACTGGTGCGCACATAGTTTTCTAACTTAATTTTAATTTTATTGTACGTTAGTTCTCATAGAGTCCGTTAGAGGGCACTATTTTTAATCTATTTCTTTTTAAAAAAATATTTATCCCTTATTAGATTTTAACTATTGTAGTATATGTATGTGTTTAAAAAGAAGCACGTTAAAATTTTAGAAATTTTATTAAAAAAGTTAATTAGATACTAACAAAATTTATATCTTACATTTACTTATAATTTGACATGTTGCAAAACTATTTTAATTCTAATTTGACTACCCTGGTTTTATATTTATAAAAATGTAAGTATTATATAAAAATAATTTCCTTTTTACACATTTCAATTATTTAAATTTTACATTTTCTATATTATAATTTTTAAACTAACGTAATCCTGATTAATTTAAATAATTTCAATCTTTCTGGTACAAATTTTATCAAACATTTTTTATTAACAAGTTTTTACTAATTTTAAAAAATATTGAAATAATTGTCTTCTGTATTCCTGTTTTTTTAAGTTTTACTAACTTATTAACATGTATTTATGTATGTATGTAACCACCACACATTTTCTATTGTAGTCCTGTGTCTGATGATGTGAAGTAATTAATTTGTTCACGAAACCGGTCACATTAATAAAGGAATTTTATGAGAATTTTTCTGTTTCCTTTATCATGAATAATTACTCATATGGGATCAACTTATCTACGTTACAAGTCTAATTGTCAACTAGCATTGTGCTTAAATTTTCTTATACAAAGATTAAGTTTTCCTTTGCAATTAGGACCAACTATAAAAACCTTGAATTTTTCTTTCTGTTGCCATATTTAATTAATATGGCTATATCCTCCGTCTCTGAAGCAGTTAACGTACTAGACGAGTATACAGGCTCAGAATCAGGTGTTTTATTATCATTTGGATCACCGCTTACTGAAGTGTGGAAAACATTTATTTTTAATTTACTTAATATTTACCATTCACATTATGAAAACTTTCAAATCCAGGATTACTGTTTTCCTTCCTACAACAAAACGATTTCAGGTTGTTATAAAAAAGTTACAAATTGATACTTAGGGCGGGTTGTGTTCACATGGTTTAGCTTAAATTCAACTGACCTTCGTTTAAAATCCAAGGTTATGATTGTTACAGCAATCGTAACGTTGGATTTTAAACGAAGTTCAGTTAAAATTTGAGTGAACCACATGGATACAACTGTCCCCTTACTGTTTCTATACATTGCTATGGAAACTGTCATTTTCAGTGTTACTTGGACCCAGTCTTTCAATGCCTAGTTAGTAAAATTATCCATCGATTAGTGTGAAGTGGGTGAATTCTATTGGCCGAGAAGTCACTAATTGACATAATTTAGCTAACCGAGCATTG
Organism: Rhamnusium bicolor; assembly: GCA_029963845.1. Lineage (NCBI taxonomy): Eukaryota > Metazoa > Arthropoda > Insecta > Coleoptera > Cerambycidae > Rhamnusium > Rhamnusium bicolor. The sequence continues at coordinate 359,954 of JANEYF010001719.1, forward strand.
AAAAAGGGGATCTTAATGTAAGTGCTTAAAGATTGTTCATCATGAAGTTTGAATCTAAATGAAAAATAAAATTTTAATGTCTACTAATTTACAATCACTAAATTAAATGTGTAAGTTTTAAGATAGGTACTAATTTTATTTATTTATTTATTTATTTCAGATACACCATCCAACAGTATTTGCTTACTAATTATAGGATGGGAATACAGCATAATTAACAAAAAAATTAAAAATAATAATAATAATTACAAAAAGAAATAAGAATAAGAATATTAATTACAAAAAAAATAATAAATTGACTATTGAAAATTGACAATTATTACAATGCATTTGAAGCAGCAAAAAGAGAAATACATTAAACAGCACTTACATTGCTTTTTACAATTAACTTTTTGATCGAGTTAATGCTACAGATAAAAATATCCAAATTATCTTGAACTAAATGATAATTGTTGCATAAACAGAATAAAGGTAAAAATTTAAGTAAATTGGTCCTTGGAGTTGGTAAATAGAAAGTGACAGTGTGCCTAGTTGCGATTGAAGTAATATTAAAATTAAGTTGACTTAAAATAGAAGGGCAGTCAATCTTATTATGAATAATATTACGTAAGAATATAAGAGAATGCATTTCTCTTCTATCTTTTAGACTTAACATATTATGCCTAGTTAATAGTTGTTCATGTGGCACTCCAATAACTGGGTAAATGCCATCAATCTTAAAGGATACGTACTTTAAAAAATTTGCGTTGAATACTTTTCTAAATTATTACTATATGTTTGATACCCAGGATTCCAAATTATACTAGCATATTCTATTTTAGACAAAACAAAAGAAGTAAATAGTAAAAATAAAACGTCAGTGTCATGCCTTATAACGAAACCAAGGTTTTTGTATTTAAAAAGTACAACAGCATTAATATGAAGATTAAAGCTCAGCTTTGAATCAAAAATAACTCCTAAGTCTTTAAATTTAGTTACTCTATTTAGAGACATATTATTGAGTGTTTAATTGTAAATATATGCTTCAGTTTTTTATTGTGAAAGACAGAACATTACACTTTTGCACATTCAGTGCCAAGTTATTTTTTACACACCAGTCATTAATTTTATTCAAATTTATTTGCAATTGATGGGAAACGCAGATAGAATTAATATCACAGTAAATTTTCAAATCATCTACATATAGAAGACAATTGACGTCAATCAAATCTACCATGTCATTGATAAAAATATCGAAAAGAAGAGGCCCAAGTATGAAACCCTGTAGTACATTAGATGAAGCAATGAGTTCGCCAGACTTGAAACCACGGTATTCCACGCATTGGCACCTGCACTGCAAGTATGATGAAAAAGTTTAGACAGTTTATCTGAAAAACCAAACTGCTTAAGTTTATACAAAAGAATACCATGATCAAGACTGTCGAACACCTTACTAAAATCTGTATAGATGACGTCAACTTGTCCACCAGAATCCACAGAATCGGAAATGTACTGTGTTAAGCAAAAAAAGATTAGTAGTGGTAGACCGACCCTGCATGAAACCATGCTGAAAGTCGCTAATCAACCCATGAGTGCTAGCATAAATTGCTTTTATGCAGTAACATTTCAAAAGCCTTGGAAAAGTTAGAGATAATCATGATAAGTCTATAATTAATCACAGAGTTTTTATCACCTTTCTTAAAAACAGGACAAATTCTAGAATGTTTCCACACATATGGAAATGTGCTGGAGTTTAAACAAAGGTTAAAGATTTTCATAAGAGGACAGGCAAACACTACAGCACAGTCGCGTAAGATGAAAGCAGGTATGCCATCAGCACCAGAGGTAAATTTAGGTTTGATTAGTTTTAAAATATCAAATACTTCATTTTCGGAAAAATATCCAAGGGAAAAAGGTATTATTTGTTACATTACCGTACTCATCAAGAACAACTAAGATATTTGAAGAAAAGCTAGATTTAAAGAAGGACGAAAAAAGCATTTGCAATGTCAGCAGGTTGGCTGAAATCAGTATTATCGAACCTGATTGTGTCCGGTAACGAATTAACACACTTTTTACCATTAACATATGACCAAAACTTTTGAGGATCGCAACGAATATTGTTTTGAATGTTATTTAAAAAACTTTTATATGCCACATTAATATCTTTCTTAATTTTGGAGCAAAGAAATTTGAAATTGACGAGCGTGTTATCGTTTTTAGTACGGTTATATTCTTTCAATAGTTTAGCTTTGTGTTTTATATCAGGAATTCATATTTTTAGAGAACCACGGTGGATATTTTTTAGGCCGAGAAATTTGTTTAGGAACACACAATTCAAATATATTATTAATTACTCTGTAAAAGTGATCACACTGCTTTATTATAATCCGTATATTCGTCCAAAAAAGACCAGTCAGTTAAGCTTAGCTGTTTGTATAAAAGGACAAAATTGACCTTACGGAAATTGTAAGTTAGTTCAGGACTAATCAAGATGTTTTCACTCTTAGCCAAATTATGCGTGATAGTTAAGTTTAACGCAGGATAGTGAGGATCTTCGGGTAACAATATATCATAGGCTTTAATAACTGTGCAAGGTCTATTACATAAAACTAAATCTAAAAATCTACCGTTTACGTTAGGTACGTTATTATATTGATTAAGCTAAAAAAAAATTGCTAAACATATTTAAAGATAACTGTTTGTCTGTGCGAATATTATTATAATTGCATTCCGGTATATTAAAATCACCCACAAAATAAATATCAACATCAAAAATATAATCTAAAGTTTCCAAGAGTTCAAAGAGCTGGTTATAAATAGACGCTTGCAGATTTGGAGGAATATAAAGTACAAATATAAAAACGGAATAAGAGCTGTTCGTTATTATAACACCAAGGATATCAATATCAGAAAGTTCGTCACGAATAAAATTTAAATCAAGTTCAGTTAGTAAGTACTCATACGCTATTAATACATCACCTCCTCTTTTGTTACCTACTTCAGAGAATCTACGGTCAGCCCGTAGAATAATATATGAGGATTCACAAATGAACTCAGAGTTTAAAGTGTGCGGATGTAACCATGTTTCCGTACAACATATTATAGAATAATTGGAAGAAGTAACATTATTAAGGAAATCATGTATTTTAGTATTTAAGCCGCGAATGTTTTAATAGTAGACATCAAGAGTGGGGTGTGACTGTGCAGTAGGGTGTGCATTATCCTCAGAAGTTAGAACGCTGTCTAAGAGTAAACAACGTGTACCATGCATGTTTGTAGGCCTAGGTGGCTATTTTGTAAACAATTAACTAGATTTAAACTCATTGAGTTTTCCAAGTAACTAAAACAACTGAAATCCCAAGCAACATGATTAGTATTAATATCGGTACCATTATCAAGATTATGCTTAACGCAGTTAATACATTTAGAAATTCAGACATATAGTCCTTAACTAAATGATTTTCACCGCACCTAGGACAATGACACTGTTGGCATTTACATTGACTTGAAAAAATGTGAGAAACCGCTTCATTTGAAACATCTTTTTATATTGATAGCATCATAAACATCACAAACATCGTACCCAAGGAACAACTTACCCTTACCAACGGACATAATATTGTTATTACTTTCGACGTCTATCTGAAGAACAGCTTGGAATATATCACTTCGTTTCTTAATAGATTTACTTTCCATTATTTTACAATGAAAATTGCAACTAAGAAGGTTTTTATTTTGAAATTGAATATATTTAATAATATCACTAATATCACTGTCACTATATTTTTCAGACATTCCTACTACTCGGATGCGAGGGCAAAAGTTTCCAACATCCTTGATTTCATATTTTTTCCAAGTTTTTCAGAGGCAAGCTGCTTGAATTTATAAATATCATCGGATTCATTACAACCAATTAATATTCCGCCGTCTTTTATGTTTTTTTACACCAGATATATTTAAGTCAGATTGGATTGGATTAACATTATGTAAGATATCGGATTTCGTAACACAATTTTTTTGTTGAGTATCCTTAGGTTTGATAATTACAGCTGGATTGCTCAATGTCACTGCTGAATATAATTTTTTGTCAGGAAATTCAGGAGAAAAATTAATTTCATTTAGTTTCTTGTTGGCTATTTGAACAAATTCATCTTTAAGCGACGAAAATAATAACTGAACCTGATCTAAGACTTCAGATAATTTGGTTTCAAAAGGGCATTCATGTCTTTGGATTTTTCATAACAGAATGTACATTTCGATGACAGTCCAGGAACTTTATCAATA